>BSBK01011825.1:212500-260000 GCA_027943335.1 Chamaecyparis obtusa
TCGATGGGGATCCCGTCCGCGGGCGAGCTGGGCGTGGCTACACGTATGACCCGAATGTAATTTTTTTTTTTTTTTTTTTTTTTTTTTTAACTCTGGTTTTTTCGTTCTTATCCTCGTACGGAGCCTCCTTTGTTCATTTTTTTTCCGCGAGTTTCGACCCCGCCCGGGAGCGAGCTCGGCGCCGATCCCGCCCCGCCGCTCCCCGGAGAGCTCGACCGGTTCGGTTCCGCTCGGATCGGACCCCGCCCGCGAGCGCCGCTCGGCTCGACGAGCTCGATGGGGATCCCGTCCGCGGGCGAGCTGGGCGTGGCTACACGTATGACCCGAATGTAATTTTTTTTTTTTTTTTTTTTTTTAACTCTGGTTTTTTCGTTCTTATCCTCGTACGGAGCCTCCTTTGTTCATTTTTTTTCCGCGAGTTTCGACCCCGCCCGGGAGCGAGCTCGGCGCCGATCCCGCCCCGCCGCTCCCCGGAGAGCTCGACCGGTTCGGTTCCGCTCAGATCGGACCCCGCCCGCGAGCGCCGCTCGGCTCGACGAGCTCGATGGGGATCCCGTCCGCGGGCGAGCTGGGCGTGGCTACACGTATGACCCGAATGTAATTTTTTTTTTTTTTTTTTTTTTTTTTTTTAACTCTGGTTTTTTCGTTCTTATCCTCGTACGGAGCCTCCTTTGTTCATTTTTTTCCCGCGAGTTTCGACCCCGCCCGGGAGCGAGCTCGGCGCCGATCCCGCCCCGCCGCTCCCCGGAGAGCTCGACCGGTTCGGTTCCGCTCGGATCGGACCCCGCCCGCGAGCGCCGCTCGGCTCGACGAGCTCGATGGGGATCCCGTCCGCGGGCGAGCTGGGCGTGGCTACACGTATGACCCGAATGTAATTTTTTTTTTTTTTTTTTTTTAAAACTCTGGTTTTTTCGTTCTTATCCTCGTACGGAGCCTCCTTTGTTCATTTTTTTTCCGCGAGTTTCGACCCCGCCAGGGAGCGAGCTCGGCGCCGATCCCGCCCCGCCGCTCCCCGGAGAGCTCGACCGGTTCGGTTCCGCTCGGATCGGACCCCGCCCGCGAGCGCCGCTCGGCTCGACGAGCTCGATGGGGATCCCGTCCGCGGGCGAGCTGGGCGTGGCTACACGTATGACCCGAATGTAATTTTTTTTTTTTTTTTTTTTTTTTTTTTTAACTCTGGTATTTTCGTTCTTATCCTCGTACGGAGCCTCCTTTGTTCATTTTTTTTCCGCGAGTTTCGACCCCGCCCGGGAGCGAGCTCGGCGCCGATCCCGCCCCGCCGCTCCCCGGAGAGCTCGACCGGTTCGGTTCCGCTCGGATCGGACCCCGCCCGCGAGCGCCGCTCGGCTCGACGAGCTCGATGGGGATCCCGTCCGCGGGCGAGCTGGGCGTGGCTACACGTATGACCCGAATGTAATTTTTTTTTTTTTTTTTTTTTTTTTTTAACTCTGGTTTTTTCGTTCTTATCCTCGTACGGAGCCTCCTTTGTTCATTTTTTTCCCGCGAGTTTCGACCCCGCCCGGGAGCGAGCTCGGCGCCGATCCCGCCCCGCCGCTCCCCGGAGAGCTCGACCGGTTCGGTTCCGCTCGGATCGGACCCCGCCCGCGAGCGCCGCTCGGCTCGACGAGCTCGATGGGGATCCCGTCCGCGGGCGAGCTGGGCGTGGCTACACGTATGACCCGAATGTAATTTTTTTTTTTTAATTTTTTTTTTAACTCTGGTTTTTTCGTTCTTATCCTCGTACGGAGCCTCCTTTGTTCATTTTTTTTCCGCGAGTTTCGACCCCGCCCGGGAGCGAGCTCGGCGCCGATCCCGCCCCGCCGCTCCCCGGAGAGCTCGACCGGTTCGGTTCCGCTCGGATCGGACCCCGCCCGCGAGCGCCGCTCGGCTCGACGAGCTCGATGGGGATCCCGTCCGCGGGCGAGCTGGGCGTGGCTACACGTATGACGCGAATGTATTTTTTTTTTTTTTTTTTTTTTTTTAACTCTGGTTTTTTCGTTCTTATCCTCGTACGGAGCCTCCTTTGTTCATTTTTTTTCCGCGAGTTTCGACCCCGCCCCGGAGCGAGCTCGGCGCCGATCCCGCCCCGCCGCTCCCCGGAGAGCTCGACCGGTTCGGTTCCGCTCGGATCGGACCCCGCCCGCGAGCGCCGCTCGGCTCGACGAGCTCGATGGGGATCCCGTCCGCGGGCGAGCTGGGCGTGGCTACACGTATGACCCGAATGTAATTTTTTTTTTTTTTTTTTTTTAACTCTGGTTTTTTCGTTCTTATCCTCGTACGGAGCCTCCTTTGTTCATTTTTTTTCCGCGAGTTTCGACCCCGCCCGGGAGCGAGCTCGGCGCCGATCCCGCCCCGCCGCTCCCCGGAGAGCTCGACCGGTTCGGTTCCGCTCGGATCGGACCCCGCCCGCGAGCGCTGCTCGGCTCGACGAGCTCGATGGGGATCCCGTCCGCGGGCGAGCTGGGCGTGGCTACACGTATGACCCGAATGTAATTTTTTTTTTTTTTTTTTTTAAAACTCTGGTTTTTTCGTTCTTATCCTCGTACGGAGCCTCCTTTGTTCATTTTTTTTCCGCGAGTTTCGACCCCGCCCCGGAGCGAGCTCGGCGCCGATCCCGCCCCGCCGCTCCCCGGAGAGCTCGACCGGTTCGGTTCCGCTCGGATCGGACCCCGCCCGCGAGCGCCGCTCGGCTCGACGAGCTCGATGGGGATCCCGTCCGCGGGCGAGCTGGGCGTGGCTACACTTATGACCCGAAAGTTTTTTTTTTTTTTTTTTTTTTTTTTTTTTTTTTTTTTTAACTCTGGTTTTTTCGTTCTTATCCTCGTACGGGGCCTCCTTTGTTCATTTTTTTTCCGCGAGTTTCGACCCCGCCCGGGAGCGAGCTCGGCGCCGATCCCGCCCCGCCGCTCCCCGGAGAGCTCGACCGGTTCGGTTCCGCTCGGATCGGACCCCGCCCGCGAGCGCCGCTCGGCTCGACGAGCTCGATGGGGATCCCGTCCGCGGGCGAGCTGGGCGTGGCTACACGTATGACCCGAATGTAATTTTTTTTTTTTTTTTTTTTTTTAACTCTGGTTTTTTCGTTCTTATCCTCGTACGGAGCCTCCTTTGTTCATTTTTTTTCCGCGAGTTTCGACCCCGCCCGGGAGCGAGCTCGGCGCCGATCCCGCCCCGCCGCTCCCCGGAGAGCTCGACCGGTTCGGTTCCGCTCCGATCGGACCCCGCCCGCGAGCGCCGCTCGGCTCGACGAGCTCGATGGGGATCCCGTCCGCGGGCGAGCTGGGCGTGGCTACACGTATGACCCGAATGTAATTTTTTTTTTTTTTTTTTTTTTTTTTTTTTAACTCTGGTTTTTTCGTTCTTATCCTCGTACGGAGCCTCCTTTGTTCATTTTTTTCCCGCGAGTTTCGACCCCGCCCGGGAGCGAGCTCGGCGCCGATCCCGCCCCGCCGCTCCCCGGAGAGCTCGACCGGTTCGGTTCCGCTCGGATCGGACCCCGCCCGCGAGCGCCGCTCGGCTCGACGAGCTCGATGGGGATCCCGTCCGCGGGCGAGCTGGGCGTGGCTACACGTATGACCCGAATGTAATTTTTTTTTTTTTTTTTTTTTAAAACTCTGGTTTTTTCGTTCTTATCCTCGTACGGAGCCTCCTTTGTTCATTTTTTTTCCGCGAGTTTCGACCCCGCCCGGGAGCGAGCTCGGCGCCGATCCCGCCCCGCCGCTCCCCGGAGAGCTCGACCGGTTCGGTTCCGCTCGGATCGGACCCCGCCCGCGAGCGCCGCTCGGCTCGACGAGCTCGATGGGGATCCCGTCCGCGGGCGAGCTGGGCGTGGCTACACGTATGACCCGAATGTAATTTTTTTTTTTTTTTTTTTTTTTAACTCTGGTTTTTTCGTTCTTATCCTCGTACGGAGCCTCCTTTGTTCATTTTTTTTCCGCGAGTTTCGACCCCGCCCGGGAGCGAGCTCGGCGCCGATCCCGCCCCGCCGCTCCCCGGAGAGCTCGACCGGTTCGGTTCCGCTCAGATCGGACCCCGCCCGCGAGCGCCGCTCGGCTCGACGAGCTCGATGGGGATCCCGTCCGCGGGCGAGCTGGGCGTGGCTACACGTATGACCCGAATGTAATTTTTTTTTTTTTTTTTTTTTTTTTTTTTAACTCTGGTTTTTTCGTTCTTATCCTCGTACGGAGCCTCCTTTGTTCATTTTTTTCCCGCGAGTTTCGACCCCGCCCGGGAGCGAGCTCGGCGCCGATCCCGCCCCGCCGCTCCCCGGAGAGCTCGACCGGTTCGGTTCCGCTCGGATCGGACCCCGCCCGCGAGCGCCGCTCGGCTCGACGAGCTCGATGGGGATCCCGTCCGCGGGCGAGCTGGGCGTGGCTACACGTATGACCCGAATGTAATTTTTTTTTTTTTTTTTTTTTAAAACTCTGGTTTTTTCGTTCTTATCCTCGTACGGAGCCTCCTTTGTTCATTTTTTTTCCGCGAGTTTCGACCCCGCCAGGGAGCGAGCTCGGCGCCGATCCCGCCCCGCCGCTCCCCGGAGAGCTCGACCGGTTCGGTTCCGCTCGGATCGGACCCCGCCCGCGAGCGCCGCTCGGCTCGACGAGCTCGATGGGGATCCCGTCCGCGGGCGAGCTGGGCGTGGCTACACGTATGACCCGAATGTAATTTTTTTTTTTTTTTTTTTTTTTTTTTTTAACTCTGGTATTTTCGTTCTTATCCTCGTACGGAGCCTCCTTTGTTCATTTTTTTTCCGCGAGTTTCGACCCCGCCCGGGAGCGAGCTCGGCGCCGATCCCGCCCCGCCGCTCCCCGGAGAGCTCGACCGGTTCGGTTCCGCTCGGATCGGACCCCGCCCGCGAGCGCCGCTCGGCTCGACGAGCTCGATGGGGATCCCGTCCGCGGGCGAGCTGGGCGTGGCTACACGTATGACCCGAATGTAATTTTTTTTTTTTTTTTTTTTTTTTTTTAACTCTGGTTTTTTCGTTCTTATCCTCGTACGGAGCCTCCTTTGTTCATTTTTTTCCCGCGAGTTTCGACCCCGCCCGGGAGCGAGCTCGGCGCCGATCCCGCCCCGCCGCTCCCCGGAGAGCTCGACCGGTTCGGTTCCGCTCGGATCGGACCCCGCCCGCGAGCGCCGCTCGGCTCGACGAGCTCGATGGGGATCCCGTCCGCGGGCGAGCTGGGCGTGGCTACACGTATGACCCGAATGTAATTTTTTTTTTTTAATTTTTTTTTTAACTCTGGTTTTTTCGTTCTTATCCTCGTACGGAGCCTCCTTTGTTCATTTTTTTTCCGCGAGTTTCGACCCCGCCCGGGAGCGAGCTCGGCGCCGATCCCGCCCCGCCGCTCCCCGGAGAGCTCGACCGGTTCGGTTCCGCTCGGATCGGACCCCGCCCGCGAGCGCCGCTCGGCTCGACGAGCTCGATGGGGATCCCGTCCGCGGGCGAGCTGGGCGTGGCTACACGTATGACGCGAATGTATTTTTTTTTTTTTTTTTTTTTTTTTAACTCTGGTTTTTTCGTTCTTATCCTCGTACGGAGCCTCCTTTGTTCATTTTTTTTCCGCGAGTTTCGACCCCGCCCCGGAGCGAGCTCGGCGCCGATCCCGCCCCGCCGCTCCCCGGAGAGCTCGACCGGTTCGGTTCCGCTCGGATCGGACCCCGCCCGCGAGCGCCGCTCGGCTCGACGAGCTCGATGGGGATCCCGTCCGCGGGCGAGCTGGGCGTGGCTACACGTATGACCCGAATGTAATTTTTTTTTTTTTTTTTTTTTTAACTCTGGTTTTTTCGTTCTTATCCTCGTACGGAGCCTCCTTTGTTCATTTTTTTTCCGCGAGTTTCGACCCCGCCCGGGAGCGAGCTCGGCGCCGATCCCGCCCCGCCGCTCCCCGGAGAGCTCGACCGGTTCGGTTCCGCTCGGATCGGACCCCGCCCGCGAGCGCTGCTCGGCTCGACGAGCTCGATGGGGATCCCGTCCGCGGGCGAGCTGGGCGTGGCTACACGTATGACCCGAATGTAATTTTTTTTTTTTTTTTTTTTAAAACTCTGGTTTTTTCGTTCTTATCCTCGTACGGAGCCTCCTTTGTTCATTTTTTTTCCGCGAGTTTCGACCCCGCCCCGGAGCGAGCTCGGCGCCGATCCCGCCCCGCCGCTCCCCGGAGAGCTCGACCGGTTCGGTTCCGCTCGGATCGGACCCCGCCCGCGAGCGCCGCTCGGCTCGACGAGCTCGATGGGGATCCCGTCCGCGGGCGAGCTGGGCGTGGCTACACTTATGACCCGAAAGTTTTTTTTTTTTTTTTTTTTTTTTTTTTTTTTTTTTTTTTAACTCTGGTTTTTTCGTTCTTATCCTCGTACGGGGCCTCCTTTGTTCATTTTTTTTCCGCGAGTTTCGACCCCGCCCGGGAGCGAGCTCGGCGCCGATCCCGCCCCGCCGCTCCCCGGAGAGCTCGACCGGTTCGGTTCCGCTCGGATCGGACCCCGCCCGCGAGCGCCGCTCGGCTCGACGAGCTCGATGGGGATCCCGTCCGCGGGCGAGCTGGGCGTGGCTACACGTATGACCCGAATGTAATTTTTTTTTTTTTTTTTTTTTTTAACTCTGGTTTTTTCGTTCTTATCCTCGTACGGAGCCTCCTTTGTTCATTTTTTTTCCGCGAGTTTCGACCCCGCCCGGGAGCGAGCTCGGCGCCGATCCCGCCCCGCCGCTCCCCGGAGAGCTCGACCGGTTCGGTTCCGCTCCGATCGGACCCCGCCCGCGAGCGCCGCTCGGCTCGACGAGCTCGATGGGGATCCCGTCCGCGGGCGAGCTGGGCGTGGCTACACGTATGACCCGAATGTAATTTTTTTTTTTTTTTTTTTTTTTTTTTTTTAACTCTGGTTTTTTCGTTCTTATCCTCGTACGGAGCCTCCTTTGTTCATTTTTTTCCCGCGAGTTTCGACCCCGCCCGGGAGCGAGCTCGGCGCCGATCCCGCCCCGCCGCTCCCCGGAGAGCTCGACCGGTTCGGTTCCGCTCGGATCGGACCCCGCCCGCGAGCGCCGCTCGGCTCGACGAGCTCGATGGGGATCCCGTCCGCGGGCGAGCTGGGCGTGGCTACACGTATGACCCGAATGTAATTTTTTTTTTTTTTTTTTTTTAAAACTCTGGTTTTTTCGTTCTTATCCTCGTACGGAGCCTCCTTTGTTCATTTTTTTTCCGCGAGTTTCGACCCCGCCCGGGAGCGAGCTCGGCGCCGATCCCGCCCCGCCGCTCCCCGGAGAGCTCGACCGGTTCGGTTCCGCTCGGATCGGACCCCGCCCGCGAGCGCCGCTCGGCTCGACGAGCTCGATGGGGATCCCGTCCGCGGGCGAGCTGGGCGTGGCTACACGTATGACCCGAATGTAATTTTTTTTTTTTTTTTTTTTTTTAACTCTGGTTTTTTCGTTCTTATCCTCGTACGGAGCCTCCTTTGTTCATTTTTTTTCCGCGAGTTTCGACCCCGCCCGGGAGCGAGCTCGGCGCCGATCCCGCCCCGCCGCTCCCCGGAGAGCTCGACCGGTTCGGTTCCGCTCAGATCGGACCCCGCCCGCGAGCGCCGCTCGGCTCGACGAGCTCGATGGGGATCCCGTCCGCGGGCGAGCTGGGCGTGGCTACACGTATGACCCGAATGTAATTTTTTTTTTTTTTTTTTTTTTTTTTTTTAACTCTGGTTTTTTCGTTCTTATCCTCGTACGGAGCCTCCTTTGTTCATTTTTTTCCCGCGAGTTTCGACCCCGCCCGGGAGCGAGCTCGGCGCCGATCCCGCCCCGCCGCTCCCCGGAGAGCTCGACCGGTTCGGTTCCGCTCGGATCGGACCCCGCCCGCGAGCGCCGCTCGGCTCGACGAGCTCGATGGGGATCCCGTCCGCGGGCGAGCTGGGCGTGGCTACACGTATGACCCGAATGTAATTTTTTTTTTTTTTTTTTTTTAAAACTCTGGTTTTTTCGTTCTTATCCTCGTACGGAGCCTCCTTTGTTCATTTTTTTTCCGCGAGTTTCGACCCCGCCAGGGAGCGAGCTCGGCGCCGATCCCGCCCCGCCGCTCCCCGGAGAGCTCGACCGGTTCGGTTCCGCTCGGATCGGACCCCGCCCGCGAGCGCCGCTCGGCTCGACGAGCTCGATGGGGATCCCGTCCGCGGGCGAGCTGGGCGTGGCTACACGTATGACCCGAATGTAATTTTTTTTTTTTTTTTTTTTTTTTTTTTTAACTCTGGTATTTTCGTTCTTATCCTCGTACGGAGCCTCCTTTGTTCATTTTTTTTCCGCGAGTTTCGACCCCGCCCGGGAGCGAGCTCGGCGCCGATCCCGCCCCGCCGCTCCCCGGAGAGCTCGACCGGTTCGGTTCCGCTCGGATCGGACCCCGCCCGCGAGCGCCGCTCGGCTCGACGAGCTCGATGGGGATCCCGTCCGCGGGCGAGCTGGGCGTGGCTACACGTATGACGCGAATGTATTTTTTTTTTTTTTTTTTTTTTTTTTAACTCTGGTTTTTTCGTTCTTATCCTCGTACGGAGCCTCCTTTGTTCATTTTTTTTCCGCGAGTTTCGACCCCGCCCCGGAGCGAGCTCGGCGCCGATCCCGCCCCGCCGCTCCCCGGAGAGCTCGACCGGTTCGGTTCCGCTCGGATCGGACCCCGCCCGCGAGCGCCGCTCGGCTCGACGAGCTCGATGGGGATCCCGTCCGCGGGCGAGCTGGGCGTGGCTACACGTATGACCCGAATGTAATTTTTTTTTTTTTTTTTTTTTTAACTCTGGTTTTTTCGTTCTTATCCTCGTACGGAGCCTCCTTTGTTCATTTTTTTTCCGCGAGTTTCGACCCCGCCCGGGAGCGAGCTCGGCGCCGATCCCGCCCCGCCGCTCCCCGGAGAGCTCGACCGGTTCGGTTCCGCTCGGATCGGACCCCGCCCGCGAGCGCCGCTCGGCTCGACGAGCTCGATGGGGATCCCGTCCGCGGGCGAGCTGGGCGTGGCTACACGTATGACCCGAATGTAATTTTTTTTTTTTTTTTTTTTAAAACTCTGGTTTTTTCGTTCTTATCCTCGTACGGAGCCTCCTTTGTTCATTTTTTTTCCGCGAGTTTCGACCCCGCCCCGGAGCGAGCTCGGCGCCGATCCCGCCCCGCCGCTCCCCGGAGAGCTCGACCGGTTCGGTTCCGCTCGGATCGGACCCCGCCCGCGAGCGCCGCTCGGCTCGACGAGCTCGATGGGGATCCCGTCCGCGGGCGAGCTGGGCGTGGCTACACGTATGACCCGAAAGTTTTTTTTTTTTTTTTTTTTTTTTTTTTTTTTTTTTTTTTAACTCTGGTTTTTTCGTTCTTATCCTCGTACGGGGCCTCCTTTGTTCATTTTTTTTCCGCGAGTTTCGACCCCGCCCGGGAGCGAGCTCGGCGCCGATCCCGCCCCGCCGCTCCCCGGAGAGCTCGACCGGTTCGGTTCCGCTCGGATCGGACCCCGCCCGCGAGCGCCGCTCGGCTCGACGAGCTCGATGGGGATCCCGTCCGCGGGCGAGCTGGGCGTGGCTACACGTATGACCCGAATGTAATTTTTTTTTTTTTTTTTTTTTTTAACTCTGGTTTTTTCGTTCTTATCCTCGTACGGAGCCTCCTTTGTTCATTTTTTTTCCGCGAGTTTCGACCCCGCCCGGGAGCGAGCTCGGCGCCGATCCCGCCCCGCCGCTCCCCGGAGAGCTCGACCGGTTCGGTTCCGCTCCGATCGGACCCCGCCCGCGAGCGCCGCTCGGCTCGACGAGCTCGATGGGGATCCCGTCCGCGGGCGAGCTGGGCGTGGCTACACGTATGACCCGAATGTAATTTTTTTTTTTTTTTTTTTTTTTTAACTCTGGTTTTTTCGTTCTTATCCTCGTACGGAGCCTCCTTTGTTCATTTTTTTCCCGCGAGTTTCGACCCCGCCCGGGAGCGAGCTCGGCGCCGATCCCGCCCCGCCGCTCCCCGGAGAGCTCGACCGGTTCGGTTCCGCTCGGATCGGACCCCGCCCGCGAGCGCCGCTCGGCTCGACGAGCTCGATGGGGATCCCGTCCGCGGGCGAGCTGGGCGTGGCTACACGTATGACCCGAATGTAATTTTTTTTTTTTTTTTTTTTTAAAACTCTGGTTTTTTCGTTCTTATCCTCGTACGGAGCCTCCTTTGTTCATTTTTTTTCCGCGAGTTTCGACCCCGCCCGGGAGCGAGCTCGGCGCCGATCCCGCCCCGCCGCTCCCCGGAGAGCTCGACCGGTTCGGTTCCGCTCGGATCGGACCCCGCCCGCGAGCGCCGCTCGGCTCGACGAGCTCGATGGGGATCCCGTCCGCGGGCGAGCTGGGCGTGGCTACACGTATGACCCGAATGTAATTTTTTTTTTTTTTTTTTTTTTTTTTTAACTCTGGTTTTTTCGTTCTTATCCTCGTACGGAGCCTCCTTTGTTCATTTTTTTTCCGCGAGTTTCGACCCCGCCCGGGAGCGAGCTCGGCGCCGATCCCGCCTCGCCGCTCCCCGGAGAGCTCGACCGGTTCGGTTCCGCTCGGATCGGACCCCGCCCGCGAGCGCCGCTCGGCTCGACGAGCTCGATGGGGATCCCGTCCGCGGGCGAGCTGGGCGTGGCTACACGTATGACCCGAATGTAATTTTTTTTTTTTAATTTTTTTTTTAACTCTGGTTTTTTCGTTCTTATCCTCGTACGGAGCCTCCTTTGTTCATTTTTTTTCCGCGAGTTTCGACCCCGCCCGGGAGCGAGCTCGGCGCCGATCCCGCCCCGCCGCTCCCCGGAGAGCTCGACCGGTTCGGTTCCGCTCGGATCGGGCCCCGCCCGCGAGCGCCGCTCGGCTCGACGAGCTCGATGGGGATCCCGTCCGCGGGCGAGCTGGGCGTGGCTACACGTATGACGCGAATGTATTTTTTTTTTTTTTTTTTTTTTTTTTAACTCTGGTTTTTTCGTTCTTATCCTCGTACGGAGCCTCCTTTGTTCATTTTTTTTCCGCGAGTTTCGACCCCGCCCCGGAGCGAGCTCGGCGCCGATCCCGCCCCGCCGCTCCCCGGAGAGCTCGACCGGTTCGGTTCCGCTCGGATCGGACCCCGCCCGCGAGCGCCGCTCGGCTCGACGAGCTCGATGGGGATCCCGTCCGCGGGCGAGCTGGGCGTGGCTACACGTATGACCCGAAAGTAATTTTTTTTTTTTTTTTTTTTTTTTTGTAACTCTGGTTTTTTCGTTCTTATCCTCGTACGGGGCCTCCTTTGTTCATTTTTTTTCCGCGAGTTTCGACCCCGCCCGGGAGCGAGCTCGGCGCCGATCCCGCCCCGCCGCTCCCCGGAGAGCTCGACCGGTTCGGTTCCGCTCGGATCGGACCCCGCCCGCGAGCGCCGCTCGGCTCGACGAGCTCGATGGGGATCCCGTCCGCGGGCGAGCTGGGCGTGGCTACACGTATGACCCGAATGTAATTTTTTTTTTTTTTTTTTTTTTTTTTTAACTCTGGTTTTTTCGTTCTTATCCTCGTACGGAGCCTCCTTTGTTCATTTTTTTTCCGCGAGTTTCGACCCCGCCCGGGAGCGAGCTCGGCGCCGATCCCGCCCCGCCGCTCCCCGGAGAGCTCGACCGGTTCGGTTCCGCTCGGATCGGACCCCGCCCGCGAGCGCCGCTCGGCTCGACGAGCTCGATGGGGATCCCGTCCGCGGGCGAGCTGGGCGTGGCTACACGTATGACGCGAATGTATTTTTTTTTTTTTTTTTTTTTTTTTTAACTCTGGTTTTTTCGTTCTTATCCTCGTACGGAGCCTCCTTTGTTCATTTTTTTTCCGCGAGTTTCGACCCCGCCCGGGAGCGAGCTCGGCGCCGATCCCGCCCCGCCGCTCCCCGGAGAGCTCGACCGGTTCGGTTCCGCTCGGATCGGACCCCGCCCGCGAGCGCCGCTCGGCTCGACGAGCTCGATGGGGATCCCGTCCGCGGGCGAGCTGGGCGTGGCTACACGTATGACCCGAATGTAATTTTTTTTTTTTTTTTTTTTTTAACTCTGGTTTTTTCGTTCTTATCCTCGTACGGAGCCTCCTTTGTTCATTTTTTTTCCGCGAGTTTCGACCCCGCCCGGGAGCGAGCTCGGCGCCGATCCTGCCCCGCCGCTCCCCGGAGAGCTCGACCGGTTCGGTTCCGCTCGGATCGGACCCCGCCCGCGAGCGCCGCTCGGCTCGACGAGCTCGATGGGGATCCCGTCCGCGGGCGAGCTGGGCGTGGCTACACGTATGACCCGAATGTAATTTTTTTTTTTTTTTTTTTTTTTTTTTAACTCTGGTTTTTTCGTTCTTATCCTCGTACGGAGCCTCCTTTGTTCATTTTTTTTCCGCGAGTTTCGACCCCGCCCCGGAGCGAGCTCGGCGCCGATCCCGCCCCGCCGCTCCCCGGAGAGCTCGACCGGTTCGGTTCCGCTCGGATCGGACCCCGCCCGCGAGCGCCGCTCGGCTCGACGAGCTCGATGGGGATCCCGTCCGCGGGCGAGCTGGGCGTGGCTACACGTATGACCCGAATGTAATTTTTTTTTTTTTTTTTTTTTTAACTCTGGTTTTTTCGTTCTTATCCTCGTACGGAGCCTCCTTTGTTCATTTTTTTTCCGCGAGTTTCGACCCCGCCCGGGAGCGAGCTCGGCGCCGATCCCGCCCCGCCGCTCCCCGGAGAGCTCGACCGGTTCGGTTCCGCTCGGATCGGACCCCGCCCGCGAGCGCCGCTCGGCTCGACGAGCTCGATGGGGATCCCGTCCGCGGGCGAGCTGGGCGTGGCTACACGTATGACCCGAATGTAATTTTTTTTTTTTTTTTTTTTAAAACTCTGGTTTTTTCGTTCTTATCCTCGTACGGAGCCTCCTTTGTTCATTTTTTTTCCGCGAGTTTCGACCCCGCCCCGGAGCGAGCTCGGCGCCGATCCCGCCCCGCCGCTCCCCGGAGAGCTCGACCGGTTCGGTTCCGCTCGGATCGGACCCCGCCCGCGAGCGCCGCTCGGCTCGACGAGCTCGATGGGGATCCCGTCCGCGGGCGAGCTGGGCGTGGCTACACTTATGACCCGAAAGTTTTTTTTTTTTTTTTTTTTTTTTTTTTTTTTTTTTTAACTCTGGTTTTTTCGTTCTTATCCTCGTACGGGGCCTCCTTTGTTCATTTTTTTTCCGCGAGTTTCGACCCCTCCCGGGAGCGAGCTCGGCGCCGATCCCGCCCCGCCGCTCCCCGGAGAGCTCGACCGGTTCGGTTCCGCTCGGATCGGACCCCGCCCGCGAGCGCCGCTCGGCTCGACGAGCTCGATGGGGATCCCGTCCGCGGGCGAGCTGGGCGTGGCTACACGTATGACCCGAATGTAATTTTTTTTTTTTTTTTTTTTTTTAACTCTGGTTTTTTCGTTCTTATCCTCGTACGGAGCCTCCTTTGTTCATTTTTTTTCCGCGAGTTTCGACCCCGCCCGGGAGCGAGCTCGGCGCCGATCCCGCCCCGCCGCTCCCCGGAGAGCTCGACCGGTTCGGTTCCGCTCCGATCGGACCCCGCCCGCGAGCGCCGCTCGGCTCGACGAGCTCGATGGGGATCCCGTCCGCGGGCGAGCTGGGCGTGGCTACACGTATGACCCGAATGTAATTTTTTTTTTTTTTTTTTTTTTTTTTTTTTAACTCTGGTTTTTTCGTTCTTATCCTCGTACGGAGCCTCCTTTGTTCATTTTTTTCCCGCGAGTTTCGACCCCGCCCGGGAGCGAGCTCGGCGCCGATCCCGCCCCGCCGCTCCCCGGAGAGCTCGACCGGTTCGGTTCCGCTCGGATCGGACCCCGCCCGCGAGCGCCGCTCGGCTCGACGAGCTCGATGGGGATCCCGTCCGCGGGCGAGCTGGGCGTGGCTACACGTATGACCCGAATGTAATTTTTTTTTTTTTTTTTTTTTAAAACTCTGGTTTTTTCGTTCTTATCCTCGTACGGAGCCTCCTTTGTTCATTTTTTTTCCGCGAGTTTCGACCCCGCCCGGGAGCGAGCTCGGCGCCGATCCCGCCCCGCCGCTCCCCGGAGAGCTCGACCGGTTCGGTTCCGCTCGGATCGGACCCCGCCCGCGAGCGCCGCTCGGCTCGACGAGCTCGATGGGGATCCCGTCCGCGGGCGAGCTGGGCGTGGCTACACGTATGACCCGAATGTAATTTTTTTTTTTTTTTTTTTTTTTAACTCTGGTTTTTTCGTTCTTATCCTCGTACGGAGCCTCCTTTGTTCATTTTTTTTCCGCGAGTTTCGACCCCGCCCGGGAGCGAGCTCGGCGCCGATCCCGCCCCGCCGCTCCCCGGAGAGCTCGACCGGTTCGGTTCCGCTCAGATCGGACCCCGCCCGCGAGCGCCGCTCGGCTCGACGAGCTCGATGGGGATCCCGTCCGCGGGCGAGCTGGGCGTGGCTACACGTATGACCCGAATGTAATTTTTTTTTTTTTTTTTTTTTTTTTTTTTAACTCTGGTTTTTTCGTTCTTATCCTCGTACGGAGCCTCCTTTGTTCATTTTTTTCCCGCGAGTTTCGACCCCGCCCGGGAGCGAGCTCGGCGCCGATCCCGCCCCGCCGCTCCCCGGAGAGCTCGACCGGTTCGGTTCCGCTCGGATCGGACCCCGCCCGCGAGCGCCGCTCGGCTCGACGAGCTCGATGGGGATCCCGTCCGCGGGCGAGCTGGGCGTGGCTACACGTATGACCCGAATGTAATTTTTTTTTTTTTTTTTTTTTAAAACTCTGGTTTTTTCGTTCTTATCCTCGTACGGAGCCTCCTTTGTTCATTTTTTTTCCGCGAGTTTCGACCCCGCCAGGGAGCGAGCTCGGCGCCGATCCCGCCCCGCCGCTCCCCGGAGAGCTCGACCGGTTCGGTTCCGCTCGGATCGGACCCCGCCCGCGAGCGCCGCTCGGCTCGACGAGCTCGATGGGGATCCCGTCCGCGGGCGAGCTGGGCGTGGCTACACGTATGACCCGAATGTAATTTTTTTTTTTTTTTTTTTTTTTTTTTTAACTCTGGTATTTTCGTTCTTATCCTCGTACGGAGCCTCCTTTGTTCATTTTTTTTCCGCGAGTTTCGACCCCGCCCGGGAGCGAGCTCGGCGCCGATCCCGCCCCGCCGCTCCCCGGAGAGCTCGACCGGTTCGGTTCCGCTCGGATCGGACCCCGCCCGCGAGCGCCGCTCGGCTCGACGAGCTCGATGGGGATCCCGTCCGCGGGCGAGCTGGGCGTGGCTACACGTATGACGCGAATGTATTTTTTTTTTTTTTTTTTTTTTTTTTAACTCTGGTTTTTTCGTTCTTATCCTCGTACGGAGCCTCCTTTGTTCATTTTTTTTCCGCGAGTTTCGACCCCGCCCCGGAGCGAGCTCGGCGCCGATCCCGCCCCGCCGCTCCCCGGAGAGCTCGACCGGTTCGGTTCCGCTCGGATCGGACCCCGCCCGCGAGCGCCGCTCGGCTCGACGAGCTCGATGGGGATCCCGTCCGCGGGCGAGCTGGGCGTGGCTACACGTATGACCCGAATGTAATTTTTTTTTTTTTTTTTTTTTTAACTCTGGTTTTTTCGTTCTTATCCTCGTACGGAGCCTCCTTTGTTCATTTTTTTTCCGCGAGTTTCGACCCCGCCCGGGAGCGAGCTCGGCGCCGATCCCGCCCCGCCGCTCCCCGGAGAGCTCGACCGGTTCGGTTCCGCTCGGATCGGACCCCGCCCGCGAGCGCCGCTCGGCTCGACGAGCTCGATGGGGATCCCGTCCGCGGGCGAGCTGGGCGTGGCTACACGTATGACCCGAATGTAATTTTTTTTTTTTTTTTTTTTAAAACTCTGGTTTTTTCGTTCTTATCCTCGTACGGAGCCTCCTTTGTTCATTTTTTTTCCGCGAGTTTCGACCCCGCCCCGGAGCGAGCTCGGCGCCGATCCCGCCCCGCCGCTCCCCGGAGAGCTCGACCGGTTCGGTTCCGCTCGGATCGGACCCCGCCCGCGAGCGCCGCTCGGCTCGACGAGCTCGATGGGGATCCCGTCCGCGGGCGAGCTGGGCGTGGCTACACGTATGACCCGAAAGTTTTTTTTTTTTTTTTTTTTTTTTTTTTTTTTTTTTTTGAACTCTGGTTTTTTCGTTCTTATCCTCGTACGGGGCCTCCTTTGTTCATTTTTTTTCCGCGAGTTTCGACCCCGCCCGGGAGCGAGCTCGGCGCCGATCCCGCCCCGCCGCTCCCCGGAGAGCTCGACCGGTTCGGTTCCGCTCGGATCGGACCCCGCCCGCGAGCGCCGCTCGGCTCGACGAGCTCGATGGGGATCCCGTCCGCGGGCGAGCTGGGCGTGGCTACACGTATGACCCGAATGTAATTTTTTTTTTTTTTTTTTTTTTTAACTCTGGTTTTTTCGTTCTTATCCTCGTACGGAGCCTCCTTTGTTCATTTTTTTTCCGCGAGTTTCGACCCCGCCCGGGAGCGAGCTCGGCGCCGATCCCGCCCCGCCGCTCCCCGGAGAGCTCGACCGGTTCGGTTCCGCTCCGATCGGACCCCGCCCGCGAGCGCCGCTCGGCTCGACGAGCTCGATGGGGATCCCGTCCGCGGGCGAGCTGGGCGTGGCTACACGTATGACCCGAATGTAATTTTTTTTTTTTTTTTTTTTTTTTAACTCTGGTTTTTTCGTTCTTATCCTCGTACGGAGCCTCCTTTGTTCATTTTTTTCCCGCGAGTTTCGACCCCGCCCGGGAGCGAGCTCGGCGCCGATCCCGCCCCGCCGCTCCCCGGAGAGCTCGACCGGTTCGGTTCCGCTCGGATCGGACCCCGCCCGCGAGCGCCGCTCGGCTCGACGAGCTCGATGGGGATCCCGTCCGCGGGCGAGCTGGGCGTGGCTACACGTATGACCCGAATGTAATTTTTTTTTTTTTTTTTTTTTAAAACTCTGGTTTTTTCGTTCTTATCCTCGTACGGAGCCTCCTTTGTTCATTTTTTTTCCGCGAGTTTCGACCCCGCCCGGGAGCGAGCTCGGCGCCGATCCCGCCCCGCCGCTCCCCGGAGAGCTCGACCGGTTCGGTTCCGCTCGGATCGGACCCCGCCCGCGAGCGCCGCTCGGCTCGACGAGCTCGATGGGGATCCCGTCCGCGGGCGAGCTGGGCGTGGCTACACGTATGACCCGAATGTAATTTTTTTTTTTTTTTTTTTTTTTTTTTAACTCTGGTTTTTTCGTTCTTATCCTCGTACGGAGCCTCCTTTGTTCATTTTTTTTCCGCGAGTTTCGACCCCGCCCGGGAGCGAGCTCGGCGCCGATCCCGCCTCGCCGCTCCCCGGAGAGCTCGACCGGTTCGGTTCCGCTCGGATCGGACCCCGCCCGCGAGCGCCGCTCGGCTCGACGAGCTCGATGGGGATCCCGTCCGCGGGCGAGCTGGGCGTGGCTACACGTATGACCCGAATGTAATTTTTTTTTTTTAATTTTTTTTTTAACTCTGGTTTTTTCGTTCTTATCCTCGTACGGAGCCTCCTTTGTTCATTTTTTTTCCGCGAGTTTCGACCCCGCCCGGGAGCGAGCTCGGCGCCGATCCCGCCCCGCCGCTCCCCGGAGAGCTCGACCGGTTCGGTTCCGCTCGGATCGGGCCCCGCCCGCGAGCGCCGCTCGGCTCGACGAGCTCGATGGGGATCCCGTCCGCGGGCGAGCTGGGCGTGGCTACACGTATGACGCGAATGTATTTTTTTTTTTTTTTTTTTTTTTTTTAACTCTGGTTTTTTCGTTCTTATCCTCGTACGGAGCCTCCTTTGTTCATTTTTTTTCCGCGAGTTTCGACCCCGCCCCGGAGCGAGCTCGGCGCCGATCCCGCCCCGCCGCTCCCCGGAGAGCTCGACCGGTTCGGTTCCGCTCGGATCGGACCCCGCCCGCGAGCGCCGCTCGGCTCGACGAGCTCGATGGGGATCCCGTCCGCGGGCGAGCTGGGCGTGGCTACACGTATGACCCGAAAGTAATTTTTTTTTTTTTTTTTTTTTTTTTGTAACTCTGGTTTTTTCGTTCTTATCCTCGTACGGGGCCTCCTTTGTTCATTTTTTTTCCGCGAGTTTCGACCCCGCCCGGGAGCGAGCTCGGCGCCGATCCCGCCCCGCCGCTCCCCGGAGAGCTCGACCGGTTCGGTTCCGCTCGGATCGGACCCCGCCCGCGAGCGCCGCTCGGCTCGACGAGCTCGATGGGGATCCCGTCCGCGGGCGAGCTGGGCGTGGCTACACGTATGACCCGAATGTAATTTTTTTTTTTTTTTTTTTTTTTTTTTAACTCTGGTTTTTTCGTTCTTATCCTCGTACGGAGCCTCCTTTGTTCATTTTTTTTCCGCGAGTTTCGACCCCGCCCGGGAGCGAGCTCGGCGCCGATCCCGCCCCGCCGCTCCCCGGAGAGCTCGACCGGTTCGGTTCCGCTCGGATCGGACCCCGCCCGCGAGCGCCGCTCGGCTCGACGAGCTCGATGGGGATCCCGTCCGCGGGCGAGCTGGGCGTGGCTACACGTATGACGCGAATGTATTTTTTTTTTTTTTTTTTTTTTTTTTAACTCTGGTTTTTTCGTTCTTATCCTCGTACGGAGCCTCCTTTGTTCATTTTTTTTCCGCGAGTTTCGACCCCGCCCGGGAGCGAGCTCGGCGCCGATCCCGCCCCGCCGCTCCCCGGAGAGCTCGACCGGTTCGGTTCCGCTCGGATCGGACCCCGCCCGCGAGCGCCGCTCGGCTCGACGAGCTCGATGGGGATCCCGTCCGCGGGCGAGCTGGGCGTGGCTACACGTATGACCCGAATGTAATTTTTTTTTTTTTTTTTTTTTTAACTCTGGTTTTTTCGTTCTTATCCTCGTACGGAGCCTCCTTTGTTCATTTTTTTTCCGCGAGTTTCGACCCCGCCCGGGAGCGAGCTCGGCGCCGATCCTGCCCCGCCGCTCCCCGGAGAGCTCGACCGGTTCGGTTCCGCTCGGATCGGACCCCGCCCGCGAGCGCCGCTCGGCTCGACGAGCTCGAATGGGATCCCGTCCGCGGGCGAGCTGGGCGTGGCTACACGTATGACCCGAATGTAATTTTTTTTTTTTTTTTTTTTTTTTTTAACTCTGGTTTTTTCGTTCTTATCCTCGTACGGAGCCTCCTTTGTTCATTTTTTTTCCGCGAGTTTCGACCCCGCCCGGGAGCGAGCTCGGCGCCGATCCCGCCTCGCCGCTCCCCGGAGAGCTCGACCGGTTCGGTTCCGCTCGGATCGGACCCCGCCCGCGAGCGCCGCTCGGCTCGACGAGCTCGATGGGGATCCCGTCCGCGGGCGAGCTGGGCGTGGCTACACGTATGACCCGAATGTAATTTTTTTTTTTTAATTTTTTTTTAAACTCTGGTTTTTTCGTTCTTATCCTCGTACGGAGCCTCCTTTGTTCATTTTTTTTCCGCGAGTTTCGACCCCGCCCGGGAGCGAGCTCGGCGCCGATCCCGCCCCGCCGCTCCCCGGAGAGCTCGACCGGTTCGGTTCCGCTCGGATCGGACCCCGCCCGCGAGCGCCGCTCGGCTCGACGAGCTCGATGGGGATCCCGTCCGCGGGCGAGCTGGGCGTGGCTACACGTATGACGCGAATGTATTTTTTTTTTTTTTTTTTTTTTTTTTAACTCTGGTTTTTTCGTTCTTATCCTCGTACGGAGCCTCCTTTGTTCATTTTTTTTCCGCGAGTTTCGACCCCGCCCCGGAGCGAGCTCGGCGCCGATCCCGCCCCGCCGCTCCCCGGAGAGCTCGACCGGTTCGGTTCCGCTCGGATCGGACCCCGCCCGCGAGCGCCGCTCGGCTCGACGAGCTCGATGGGGATCCCGTCCGCGGGCGAGCTGGGCGTGGCTACACGTATGACCCGAAAGTAATTTTTTTTTTTTTTTTTTTTTTTTTTTTAATTTAACTCTGGTTTTTTCGTTCTTATCCTCGTACGGGGCCTCCTTTGTTCATTTTTTTTCCGCGAGTTTCGACCCCGCCCGGGAGCGAGCTCGGCGCCGATCCCGCCCCGCCGCTCCCCGGAGAGCTCGACCGGTTCGGTTCCGCTCGGCTTGATCAGCTCTGGTCGCTAGATCACTTGACAAAATTAGGTCAACAGGCAGATCAACTCGGGTCACCAACTAGATCAACTCAGGTCGCAAACTAGATCATCTCGGGTGGCTAGATCAACTCTGCTCGCTAGTCGGTAACTCATACTGCCATAATAAATTAGGTCACTACAACGACTCTGGTCGCTCGGTCGACTAAGGTGACTCAGGTCACTGGGTGGACTTGGTCGACTCGGTCGACTCGATCGACTCGGGTCACCGAGTTGACTCAGGTAGCCAAATCGACTCAGGTCGAGTCAGTCACCTGACCGACCCGGTCGACTCGGGTCGACGCAGTCAACTTGAGTCAACTCAGTTGACTTGGATCACCGGGTCGACTAGGGTGACTTAGGTCGACTCAGCTGACTCGGTTGACTCAGGTCGACTCAAGTCGACTTGGGTTGTCGGATCTACTCGGGCCTCTAGATTGCACGGGTCACTAGATCAACTCAAGTTGCTAGCGAGATCAGCTCAGGTCACCACACAGGTAACCAACTAGATCAACTCGGGTCACTAGATCAGCTTGGGTCACCAGCTAGATCAGCTCTAGTCGCTAGATCACCTGACAAAATCAGGTCACTAACTAGATCAGCCTGGGTCACCAACCATTTCATCTTAGGTCGCCAACTAGATCAGCTTAGGTCGCTAACTAGATCAACTCAGGTCGCCAGATCAGCTCTGGTTGCCAGCCAAAAACTTTGACTGCCATAATAAATTGGGTCACCACAGCGACTCGGGTCACCAGGTCGACTCGGTTGACTCGGGTCACCAGGTCGACTTGGTTGAATCAGGTCACTGGGTCGACTCGGTCGACTCGATGGACTTGGGTCACCAGGTCGACTTGGTTGACTCAGGTCACCGGGTCGACTCAGTCACCTGACTGACTCGGTCGACTCGGGATGACTCAGTTGACTCAGGTCATCGGATCGACTCGAGTCACCAAGTTGACTCGGGTCACCGGGTCGACTTGGGTTGTCAGATCGACTCGGGCCTCTGGATCAGTACGGGTCACTGGATCAACTCAAGTCGCTAGCGAGATCAACTCAGGTCACCACACGGGTCGCCAACTAGATCAACTCACATCGCCAGATCAGCTTGGGTCACCAACCAGATCAACTCTGGTCGCTAGATCACCTGACAAACTTAAGTCACCAGCCAGATTAGCTTAGGTCACCAGCCAGTAACTCTGACTACCATAATAAATTAGGTCACCACAGTGACTCAGGTAACTGGGTTGACTCAGTCGACTCAGGTCGACTCAGTTGACTCAGGTCACCGGGTCGACTCGATCGACTCAGTTGACTCGATTCACCGGGTTGACTTAGGTTACTGGGTTGACACGATCGACTCAGTTGACTCAGGTCATTGGGTGGACTCCGTTGACTTAATCGACTCAGGTCACCGGGTTGACTCAGTCACCTGACTGACTCGGGTCGACTTGGTTGACTCGGGTCACAAGGTCGACTTGGTTGACTCGGGTCATCAGGTCGACTTGGTTGATTCGGGTCATCGGGTCGACTCGGTTGAGTCGGGTCACCAGGTCGACTCAGGTCGACTTGGGTTACCAGATCGACTCAGGCCTCTGGATCAGGATGGGTTACTGGATCAACTCAAGTTGCTAGCAAGATCAACTTAGGTCACCACACGGGTCACCAACTAGATCAACTCTGGTCGCCAGATTAGCTTGGGTCACCAACCAGATCAACTCTGGTCTCCAGATCACCTAACAAAATTAGGTCACTAGCAACTTGGGTCACTGGGTCGACTCAATTGACTCAGGTCACCGGGTGAACTCGGTCGACTCAGTTGACTCGGGTCACCGGGTCGACTCGGTTGACTCGGGTCATTGGGTCGACTCGGTCGAGTCAGGTCACCAGGTCGACTCGATCGAGTCGGGTCATCGGGTCGACTCAGGTCGTCGGGTTGACTCAGGTCAACTCGGTTGACTCAGGTCACCGGGTCGACTCGGTTGACTTGGGTCACCGCATCGACTTGGTTGACTCAGGTCACTGCGTCGACTCGGTTGACTCGGGTCATCGGGTTGACTCGGTTGACTCGGGTCATCGGGTCGACTCGGTTGACTCAGGTCACTGGGTTGACTCAATTGACTCAGGTCACTGGGTCGACTCGGTTGACTCGGGTCACCGAGTCAACTCGAATCGACTTGGGTTGCCGGATCGACTCAGGCCTCTAGATTGGGATGGGTCACTAGATCAACACAAGTCGCTAGTGAGATCAACTCAGGTCACCACACGGGTCACCAACTAGATCAACTCAGGTCACCAAATCAGATTGGGTCACTAGCCAGATCAGCTCTGGTCGCCAGATCACCTCACAAAATTAGGTCGACAGCCAAATCAGCTTAGGTTGCCAACTAGATCAATTCAGGTCACCAGATCAGCTCTAGTCACCAGCCAGTAACTCTGACTGCCATAATAAATTAGGTCACCATAGTGACTCAGGTCGCTGGGTCGACTCGATCGACTCGGGTCACCAGGTCAACTCGGTTGACACGGGTCACTGGGTCGACTCGGTCGACTCTGTTGACTCGAGTCACCGGGTTGACTCGGTCGACTCAGGTCACTAGGTCGACTTAGGTCGACTCAGTCACCTGACTGACTCGGTCGACTTGGGTCGACTTGGTTGCCTCGAGTCATCGTGTTAACTCAGTTGACTCAGGTCATCGGGTCAACTCAGTTGACTCCGGTCATTGGGTCAACTCAGTTGACTCAAGTCATCAGGTCAACTTAGTTGACTCAGGTCACTGGGTCGAGTCGGTCGACGCGGTTGACTCAGGTCACCAGGTCGACTTGGGTTGCCGGATCGACTCGGGCCTCTAGATCAAGATGGATCATCGGGTCAACTCAAGTTACTAGCGAGATCAACTCAGGTCACCACATGGGTCGCCAACTAGATCAACTTGGGTCACCAGATTAGCTTGGGTCACCAGCTAGATCAGCTCTGGTCGCCATATCAGCTTATGTCACCAACTAGATCAACTCAGGTCGCCAGCCAATAACTTTGACTGCCATAATAAATTGGGTCACCATAGTGACTCGGGTCGCTAGGTCAACTTGGTTGACTCAGGTCATAGGGTCGACTCGGTTGACTCAGTTGACTCAGGTCATTGGGTCGACTCAGTTGACTCATGTCACTGGGTCGACTCGAGTCACCAGGTCGACTCGGTTGACTCAGGTCACTAGGTCGACTCGGGTCAACTCAGTCACCTTACTAACTTAGGTAGACTTGGTTGACTTGGGTCACCAGGTCAACTTAGGTCATCAGGTCAACACGGTTGACTCAGGTCACTAGGTCAACTCTGTCGACTCAGGTCACCAAGTCAGCTGGGTCGACTTAGTCAACTCTGGTCACCGGGTCGACTCAGTTGATTCGAGTCACCGGGTCACTGGGTCGACTCGGTTGGCTCGGGTCATCGAGTTGACCAGGTTGACTCGGGTCACTGGGTCGACTCGGTGGACTCGAGTCGACTCGATTGACTCAGGTCGAGTTGGGTTGCCGGCTCGACTCGGGCCTCTGGATCGGGATGGGTCACTGGATCAACTCAAGTCGCTAGCGAGATCAACTCAGGTCACCACACGGATCACCAACTAGATTTACTCAGGTCGCCATATCAGCTTGGGTCACCAACCAGATCAGCTCTTGTCACCAGATCACCTGACAAAATTAGTTCACCAACCAGATCAGGTTAGGTCACCAATTAGATCAACTCAGGTCGCTAGATTAGCTCTGGTCGCCAGTGAGTAACTCCGACTGCCATAATAAATTGGGTCACCACAAAAACCCTGGTCGCTGGGTCGACTCAGTCAACTCAGTCAACTTGATCAACTCGGGTCACCGGGTCAACTCGGGTCATCGGGTCAACTCGGGTCACTGGGTCGACTCGGTCGACGTGGGTCACCGAGTCGACTTGGGTTGCCGAATCAACTTAGGCCTCGAGTCGACTTGGGTTGACACGGGTCGACCTAGTCGACTCAGGTCACTAGGTTGACTCAATTGATTCAGGTCACTAGGTCAACTCAGTCGACTCTGGTTTACTCGGGTCGACTCGGTCACCTGACCGACTCGGGACACCACGTCGACTCAGTCGACTCGGTTGACTCGGGTCATCGAGTCGACTCGGTTGACTCGGGTCATCGAGTCGACTCGGTTGACTCAGGTCACTCGGTCAACTCGATAGACTCGGGTCACCGAGTCGACTTGGGTTGCCGGATTGACTCAGGCCTCTGGATCAGGACGGGTCACTGGATCAACTCAAATCGCTAGCAAGATCAACTCAGGTCACCACACGGGTCGCCAACTAGATCAACTTGAGTCACCAGATCAACTTGGGTCACCAGCCAGATCAGCTCTGGTCTCCAGATGACCTGACAAAATTAGGTCACTAGCCAGATCAGCTTAGGTCACCCACTAGATCAATTCAGGTTGCCAGCTCAGCTCTGGTCGCCAGCTAGTAACTTTAACTGCCATAATAAATTAGGTCACCACAGCGACTTGGGTCACTGGGTCGACTCAGTTGACTCGGGTCATCGGGTCAACTCGGTCGACTCAGTTGACTTGGGTCACCAGGTCGACTCGGTTGACTCGAGTCATTGGGTCGACTCAGTTGACTCGGGTCACTGGGTCGACTCAATTGAGTCAGGTCACTGGGTCGACTCGGTCAACTTAGGTCATCGGGTCGACTCAGTCACCTAACCGACTCGGTCGACTCAGGTCGACTCGGATCACCGGGTTGAATCGATCGACTTGGTTGACTCGGGTCACCGCGTCAACTCAGTTGACTCGGGTCGACTCGGTTGACTCAGGTCACTGGGTTGACTCAGTTGACTCAGGTCACCGGGTCGACTCGATTGACTCAGGTCACCGGGTCGACTCGGGTCACCGGGTCAACTCGGTTGACTCGGATGATCGAGTCGACTCGGTCGACTCGGATCGACTTGGGTTGTTGGATCAACTCAAGCCTCTAGATCAGGATGGGTCACTAGATCAACACAAGTCGCTAGCGAGATCAACTCAGGTCACCACACAGGTCGCCAACTAGATCAACTCGAGTCGCCAGATCAGATTGGGTCACCAGCCAGATCAGCTCTGGTTGCTAGATCACCTCACAAAATTAGGTCGACAGCCAAATTAGCTCTGGTCACTAGATCACCTCACAAAATTAGGTCGACAACCAGATCAGCTTAGGTTGCCAACTAGATCAATTCAGGTCGCTAGATCAACTCTGGTCGCTAGCCAATAACTTTGACTGCCATAATAAATTGGGTCACCACAGCGACTCGGGTCGCTGGGTCGACTCGGTCGAGTCGGGTCACTGGGTCGACTTGGTTGACTTAGGTCACTAGGTCAACTCGGTCGACTCAGTTGACTCAGGTCACCGGGTTGACTCGGTTGACTCAAGTCACCGGGTCGACTTAGGTCGACTCGGTTGACTTGGGTCACCAGGTCGACTCAATTGACTCAGGTCATCGGGTCAACTCAGTTGACTCAGGTCATCGAGTCGACTCGATCGACTCGGGTCACTAGGTTGACTCGGTCGACGCGGTTGACTCAAGTCACCGGGTTGACTTGGGTTGCCGGATCGACTTAGGCCTCTAAATCGGGATGAGTCACTTGGTCAACTCAAGTCGCTAGCGAGATCAACTCAGGTCACCACACGGGTCGCCAACTAGATCAACTCAGGTCACCACACGGGTCGCCAACTAGATCAACTCAGGTCGCCAGATCAGCTTGGGTCACCAGCTAGATCAGCTCTGGTCACCAGATCACCTAACAAAATTAGGTCACCAGCCAGATCAGCTTATGTCACCAACTAGATCAACTCGGGTCGCCAGCCAGTAACTTCGACTGCCATAATAAATTGGGTCACCACAGTGACTCAGGTCGCTGGGTCGACTCGGTTGACTCAGGTCACAGGGTCGACTCGGTTGACTCAAGTCATCGGGTCGACTCGGTTGACTCATGTCACTGGGTCAACTCAGGTCACCGGGTCGACTTAGTTGACTTAGGTCACCAGGTCGACTCAGTTGACTCAGGTCACCGAGTCGACTCGGGTCGACTCAGTCACCTTACTGACTTAGGTCAACTTGGTTGACTCAGGTCACCATGTCAACTCAGGTCATTGGGTTGACACGGTTGACTCGGGTCACTGGGTTAACTCTATCGACTCGGTTGACTCGGGTCACCGAGTCGACTCAGTCGACTCTGGTCACCGGGTCGACTTGGTTGATTCGGGTCACCGGGTCACTGGTCGACTCGGTTGGCTCGGGTCATCGGGTCGACTCGGGTCACTGGGTCGACTCGGTTGACTCAGGTCGACTGGGTCGACTTAGTCAACTCTAGTCACCGGGTCGACTCGGTTGATTCGGGTCACCGGGTCACTAGGTCGACTCGGTTGGCTCGGGTCATCGGGTCGACTCAGGTCACTGGGTCGACTCGGTTGACTCAGGTCGACTGGGTCGACTTAGTCGACTCTGGTCACCGGGTCGACTCGGTTGATTCAGGTCACCGGGTCACCGAGTCGACTCGGTTGGCTCAGGTCATCAGGTCGACTCGGTTGACTCGGGTTGCTAGCTCGACTTGGGTTGCTGGCTCGACTCGAGCCTCTAGATCGAGACGGGTCATTGGATCAACTCAAGTCGCTAGCGAGATCAACTCAGGTCACCACATGGGTCGGCAACTAGATTTACTCGAGTCACCATATCAGCTTGGGTCACCAACCAGATCAGCTCTTATCGCCAGATCACCTGACAAAATTAGTTCACCAGCCAGATCAGGTTAGGTCGCTAACTAGATCAACTCGGGGTGCTAGATCAGCTCTAGTCGCCAGTGAGTAACTCTGACTACCATAATAAATTAGGCCACCATAAAAACCCCGGTCGCTGGGTCGACTTGGTTGACTCAGGTCACCGGGTCGACTCAGTTGACTCGGGTCATTGGGTCGACTCGGTCAACTCGGGTCACCGGGTCGACTCGGGTCATCGGGTCACTGGGTCGACTCGGGTCACCGAGTCGACTTGGGTTGCTGGATTGACTCAAGCCTCGAGTCGACTTGGGTTGACACGGGTCGACCTAGTCAACTCAGGTCACCGGGTCGACTCAATTGATTCAGGTCACTAGGTTGACTCAGTCGACTCTGGTTGACTCGGGTCGACTTAGTCACCTGACCGACTCAGTTGACTCGGGTCACCACGTTGACTCGGTCGACTCGGTTGACTCAGGTCGACTCAGTTGACTCGGGTCATCGGGTCGACTCAGTTGACTCAGGTCACTCGGTCGATTCGGTTGACTCGGGTCACTTGGTCAACTCGGGTCGACTTAATCACCTGACTGACTTAGGTCGACTTAGTTGACTCGGGTCACCAGGTCGACTCAGTTGACTCAGGTCACTGGGTCAACTCTGTCGACTCAGGTCACCAGGTCGACTGGGTCAACTCAGTCGACTCAGGTCACCGGGTCGACTCAGTCACTTGACCGACTCGGTTGATTCGGGTCACTGGGTCGACTCGGTTGACTCAAGTCACTGGGTCGACTCGATTGACTCGGGTCGACTCGAGTGACTCGGGTCACCGGGTCAACTCGGGTTGACTCGGGCCTCTAGATCAGGAGGGGTCATTGGATCAACTCAAGTTTCTAGCGAGATCAACTCAAGTCACCACACGGGTCCCCAACTAGATTTACTCAGGTCACCATATCAGCTTGGGTCACCAGCCAAATCAACTCTTGTCGCCAAATCACCTGACAAAATTAGTTCGCCAGCTAGATCAGGTTAGGTCGCCAACTAGATCAACTCGGGTTGCTAGATCAGCTCTGGTCGCCAATGAGTAACTCCAACTGCCATAATAAATTAGGTCACCACAGAAACCCCAGTCGCTGGGTCGACTCGGGTCGACTCGATTGACTCGGGTCATTGGGTCGACTCGGTCAACTCGGGTCACCGGGTCGACTCGGTTGACTCAGGTCATCAGGTCGACTTGGGTCACTGGGTCGACTCGGGTCACCGAGTCGACTTGGGTTGCTGGATCGACTCAGGCCTCAAGTTGACTTGGGTTGACACGGGTCGACCTAGTCTACTAAGGTCTCCTGGTCGACTCGGGTCGACTCAATCGATTCAGGTCACTGGGTCGACTCAATCACCTGACTGACTCGGTCATCTCAGGTCACCATGTCGACTCGATTGACTCTTGTCATCGGGTTGACTCAGTTGACTCAGGTCACTGGGTCAACCGATTGACTCAGGTCACTGGGTCGACTCGGTCACCACACGGGTCACCAACTAGATCAAGTTAGGTAGCTAGCGAGATCAACTCAGGTCACCACACTGGTCCCCAACTAGATCAACTCGGATCGCCAGATCAGCTTGGGTCACCAGCCAGATCAGCTGTGGTCGCCAGATCAGCTTGGGTCACCACATTGACTCAGGTCGCCACATTACTTGGCCAACTCGGGTCACCAGCCAGATCAACTCAGGTGACTCGGTTGACTCAGGTTATCGGGTCGACTCGGGTCGACTTGGGTTGCCAGATCAACTCGGGCCTCGAGTCGACTTGGGTTGACTTGGGTCACCAGGTCGATGCGGGTTGTCAGGTCAACACGAGTCACCGGTTCGACATGGGTCGCCAGTTTGACACGGGTCACTGGGTCGACACGGGTCACTGGGTCGACGCGAGTCACTGGGTCGACGCGGGTCACTAGGTCGACGCAGGTCGCTGGGTTGACTCGGGTCGTCAAGTTGACTCGGGTCGCCGGGTCAACTCAGGTTATTGGATCGACTCGGGTCTCTAGATCAGGACAGGTCACTTGATCAACTCGGGTCACCACATGAGTCACCAATTAGATCAACTCAGGTCACCAGATCAGCTTGGGTCACTAGCCAAATCTGCTCTGGTCGCCAAATCACCTAACCGACTCGGGTCGCCAGCCAGATCAGCTTGGGTCACCACATCACCTGGCCAACTCGGTTCGCCAGATCAACTCAGGACACGACATCGACTCAGGTAGTTAGCTAGATCATCTCAGATCACCAGATCGCCCGATGAACTCAGGTCGGGTGGGGTCTCTAGATCGAGTCGAGTCACCAGATCAAGTCGGGTCCCGAGCCAGATCAACTCAGGTCACCACATCGACTCGGGTCACCAGCCAGATTAGGTCAGGTCACTAGATAGCCTGACCTACTTAGATCTCCAGTGAGTCTGTCCACTTTTTGAATGATTGACCCATACTCCTCTTCAAGTATTATCATAGTCAAGTCTCCGCTTCTAGCTCGACAATAAGAAGGGCGTGACTCCATGTATGGCCTGAGTGATTTTTTTTTAACTCTGGTTTTTTCATTCTTTTTGTCGTAGGGAGCCTCCTTTGTCTATTTTTTTTACAACTTTTGACCTCGCTCACGATCAAGCTAGGCCAACTCATTTAAACTTGGATCGCATAAATCTAATATGCACAATAGTAATGTTGATGAGTATGCAAACACATCAATGAAGTCATCTCAGTATGTCAAGTCCCCCAACTTAGATCACTCGAGTCGCATAAGTAACTCAGATAGCCATAATAAATTAGGTCACCATAGTGACTCGGGTCACTAGGTCGACTCAGGTCACGGGGTCGACTCGGGTCATCAAGTCAACTCAGGTTGCTGGGTTGACATAGCCGAATCGACTCAGGTCTTTGGATCGGGACGGGTCACTTGATCAACTCGTGTCGCTAGCCAAATCAACTTAGGTCATCACATGGGTCGCCAACTAGATCAACTCGGGTCGCTAGATCAGCTCTGGTCACCAGATCACCTGACCAACTTAGGTCGCCAACCAAATCAGCCTTGATCGCCACATTGACTCAGGTTGCCACATCACCTAGCCAACTTGGGTCGCCAGCCAGATCAACTCGAGTTGCCAGATCGACTCGGGACACCACATCGACTCAGGTAGTCAGCTAGATCATCTTGGATCCCTAGATCGCTCGATGAACTCAACTCAGGTGGGGTCTCTAGATCAAGTCGGGTCACCAGATCAAGTCGGGTCCTGAGCTAGATCAACTTAGGTCACCACATCGACTTAGGTCACCAGCCAGATCAGGTCCCTAGCCAGATCAACTCAGGTCACCACATCCAATATGCACAATAGTAATGCTGATGAGTATGCAAACTCATCAATGAAGTCATCTCAGTATGCCAAGTTGTCAAGTCCTCCAACTTAGATCAGTCGAGTCGCATAAGTAACTCCAACTACCATAATAAACTTAGATCACTCAGGTCGTTAGGTCGACTCGGGTTGCCGGCTTGACTCGGGTCTCTAGATCGCGATAGGTCGCTGGATCAACTCGGGTTGCTAGCTAGATTAACTCAAGTCACCACATCGACTTGGGTCATCACCTAGATCAGCTCAGGTTGCCACATCACCTAACCAACTCAGGTCAGGTCGGGTCACCAGATTAATTCGGGTCACCAGCCAGATCAACTTAGGTTGCCACATCAACTCGAGTATCCAGATAGATCAGCTCGGGTCACCAAATCACCTAACTAACTTAGGTCAGGTTGGGTTAGGTCTCCTGATCAGGTCGGGTCACCGGATCAACTCAGGTCGCTAATTAGATCAACTCGGGTCACTAACATGATCAACTCGGGTCAACACATCAGCTTATGTTGTTAACACATTCCAATATGCCAAGCTGTCTAGTTTGCTAGCTCGGATCACTCGAGTCGCATAAGTAACTCGTATTGCCAAAACAACTTGGGTCACCTAATTAACTCGAGTCATCAGATCGACTCGGGTCGCCAGATCGACTCGGGTCACCGGATCGACTCGAGTCCTCGAATCGACTCGGGTCACCGTATTGACGCAGGTCACCGGATCGACTCAGGTCTCCAGATCAGGATGGGTCGTCCGATCGACTCGGTTCATCGGATCGATTCGGGTATCCAGATAGATCAAATCAGGTCACCAAATCACCTGACTAACTTAGGTTAGGTCGGGTCTCTGGATCGAGTCGGGTCACCAGATCAAATTGGGTCTCCAGCCAGATCAACTCGGGTCAACACATCGACTCGAGTCACCAACCAGATCAACTTGGGTCGCCAGACCAACTCAGGTCAGGTCGGGTAAGGTCTCCAGATTGGGTCAAGTCGCGGGATCATTTCAGCTCGCCAGCCAGATCAACTCGAGTTGCTACATCGACTCGACTCGACTCGCCAACCAGATCAGCTCAGGTCATTAGATCACCTGACCAACTCGAGTCAGGTCGACGGATGAAGTCAGATCGCCAGATCAACTCAGGTCGCCAGCCAGATCAACTCAGATCATCACATCGACTTAGGTCGCCAGCCAAATCAGCTCGGGTCACCAAATCAACTCGGGTCACCAGCCAGATCAACTCGGGTTAACAAATTTGAGTTTTGACCCCACTCGCAAGCGAGCTAGGCTAACTCATTCAAACTTGGATCGCCTCAATCTAATATGCATAATAGTAATACTAACGAGTATGCAAACTCATCAATGAAGTCAACTAAGTATGCCAGCCTGATCAACTCAGGTCAACAAATTGACTCGGGTCACCAACCAGATCAACTCGGGTCACCAGATTGCCAGGCCAAGTTGGGTCGGGTCGGGTTGGGTCAGGTCTCTAGATCGGGTTGGGTCAGTTCTCTAGATCGGGTCGGGTTGCCAGATCAATTCTTGTCGCCAACCAGATCAACTCAGGTCGCCACATCGACTCGGGTCGTCAGCCAGATCAGCTCGGGTCACCACATCACCTAACCAACTCGGGTTAGGTCGGGTCACCCGATCAATTTGGGTCACTAAGTTGGGTGTGACTCCATGAATGGCACGAGTGGTTTTCTTTTTCAACTCTAGTTTTTTCATTCTTTTCATTGTACGAAGCCTCCTTTGTCTATTTTTTTAGGACTTTTGACCCCGCCCTGAGGATCGCCAACGAGCTCGACCGGATCCTGTCCGAGATCTTGCTCGTGAGCGAGCTCACCGGGATCCCGTCGCCAACGAGCTAGGCGTGACTCCATGGATGGCTCTAGTGATTTAAGTTTTTTATAACTTGAAAATTTTGTTCTTTTCCTTGTATAGAGCCTCCTTTATCCATTTTTTCCTACGAGTTTCGACCCCGCCAGCGACCTTGTTAAGTTCTCATCGCAGGTCTTGCCCTACTACCACGAAAGCCTCCCAGCGGTTATATGAAATGACCCCGGGTCATTTCAACACTGCGTCTAACAATAACTAGTCAGACTGCATCAAATGATGTCCACCTCGATCCATGCCAACTCATTCAAACTTGGATCACCTCAATCTAATATGCACAATAGTAATGCTGACAAGTATGCCAACTCATCAATGAAGTCGCCTTAGCATGCCAAGCTGTCAAGTCCCCCAACTTGAATTACTCCAGTCGCATAAGTAATTCGGATCATTGGATCGACTCGCATCGCCGAGTCAACTCGGGTTTCTGGATCGACTCGAGTCCCCAAAACAACTTGGGTTGCCAGTCGGATCAACTCGGGTCACCATCCAGATCAACTCAGGTCGCAAGATCACCTGACTAACTTAGATTGACGAAGTTGCCTAGCCAACTTGGATCGCTAGACTTGCCAGATCGACTCGAATCACTGGAGTCGTCAGATCGACTCAGATCTCTATTTCAAGTCGGCCCTATTGCCACGAAGGCATCCCAATGATAACCAGTCAGATCGCAAGTTAAATCACATCAAATGATGTTCACCTCGATCTGTGCTAACTCATTCAATCTTGGATCACCTCGATCCAATATGCCAAGCTGTCAAGTCCACCAGCTCAGATCACTCGAGTTGCATAAGTAACTCAGATCGCCAGAACAACTCGGGTCACCAGATCGACACAGGTCGTCAAATCCACTCGGGTTGCCGAATCAACTCGAGTCGTCGGATCGACTCGGGTCTCCAGATTAGGACGGGTTGTCAGATCGACTCGGGCCGCCAGCCAAATCTACTCGGGTCCCTACATCGACTCAGGTATCCATATAGATCATATTGGGTCGCCAAATCACCTGACTAACTAAAGTTAGGTCAAGTTTGGTCGGGTCAGGTCTCCGGATTGGGTCGGGTCACCGGATCAACTTGGGTCAACATATCGACTCGAGTCGCCAACCAGAACAACTCGGGTCACCAGATTGCCAGACCAACTCGGGTTGGGTCGGGTCAGGTCTTCAGATCGGGTCAGGTCACGGGATCATTTTGGGTCGCCAGCCAGATCAACTCGGGTCGCCACATCAACTCGACTCACCAACCAGTCAGGTCGGGTCACCAGATCACCTGACCAACTCGTCAGGTCGACGGATGAAGTCGGATCGCTGGATCAACTCAGGTCGCTAGCCAGATCAACTTGGGTCACCACACCAACTCAGGCCGCCAGCCAAATCAGCTCAGGTCGCGAGATCAACTCAGGTCAACAAATGTGACTTTTGACCCCACTCACAAGTGAGGCTAGGCTAACTCATTCCAAGTCTCTCATGGAAAAGTCCATGACTTCCCATTCCTATACCTATGCTGACGAGTATGCCAACTCATCAATGAATTCGGCTCAGCATGCCAAGTTGTCAAGTCCCCCAACTTGAATTACTCCAGTCACATAAGTAATTTAGATCACCAGAACAACTCGGGTCACCGGATCGACTCAATTCGCCGGATTGACTTGGATCACCGGATCACTAGAGTCGGCAAAGTAACCCAGATCTCTAGGGTCATAACGGGATAGGTATTGTTTACGGATGTAACGACCTCTGAGATGAGCCCAACTCGTCAATCGGAGCCAGCTCGCCAATCTGATTGAGCTAGCCGATCTGAGCCAACTCACCGATTTGAGCTAGCAAGACACCTCTCAAGAATTGAGTTTGAGAACTTCTCCACTAATGAGTTGTCCTCAAGATGTGAACTTGCATCCAGATTAGGACTTGTGGCTTGCACGAGCCAATGTCATGAAGACCTCCTACGTACATGCAACCAATGCATCTCATAGTCCAACATAGTTCTGAACTAGCTCATTACGCCACCATCTCGCACATGTTCCAAGTCTCCCATGGAAAAGTCCCAACTTCCCATTCCAATACCTAGTTGATTTCACCTCGGATCGAGTCCCCAACAAGATCCAATGCCACTCTGCACAAAGCAGTCCATGCTACTTCATGCAGCTCGAATGACACCTCGACTTGACTCTAAACCTTACCCAGGCCAAAACTATTAACAACTTGTCGCACAACCCCATGAATGCTCCTCGAATCAAGTCCCTGACATGACCCTACTCCTGAGTGCACCAAACAACTCCTTTGTTACACCTCGGATCGAGTCCCTTACATGTCAGTTCAAGTCAGTCGACGTGTTAGCTCTATTTCTAGTATGAGGTGATCTTGTCACATCAACACTACACCCATCCATTGTAAGTTAGCCATACCACCACAAAGTCATCCAACAGTCATTATGAAATGACCCCTATCACATCAAGCTGTGTTGGTTTGTTTCAAGTCGGCCCTATTGCCACGAAGGCATCCCAATGGTAACTAGTCAAATCGCATCAAATGATGTTCACCTCGATCTATGCCAATGCTGCCTATGATTGATTTGCTAGCTCTCTACGGATTATTTTTGGATATGCCATTTGATACCTGAATGCTATGCATGGGTTCGTGCATAGACGATTCGAGCTGAGCTTAAGGATGTTGAGTTCTCAAGTGAATATGAATAGGCGAGTTGTTCTATGGAGTAGAACTCAGGAATGCATGATGGATTGAGCTCATCTCGCGGATCCGAGCCAGCTCGTTGATCCGATTCCAGCTTGTCGATCTGAGCCAGCTCGACGATCCGAGCCAGCTCGTCAAGTTGAGCCTTTTACGAGATTTAAATTTTTTGCGACCTATCGACGTCGGCAAGCATTTGTATGGGGGAGGAAAGACTCGGACTAATAACTTATCCTCGTAGGGGAGGTGTTGTTGGTGGATGTGAGGATTTTTGAGATGAGACCCAAGCTGGAACAAATTCTAGTGCGCATTGTGATTAGAGCTAAGCTAAAGGATATTGAGTTCTCAAGGAATACAAATAGGCATGTTGTTTTATGGAGTAGAACACGGGAATGCATGATGGATCCGATCCGATTTGAGCCGAGCCGGCTCGGCGATCCGAGCCAGCCAGCTTGGAAAACCGAGCCGGCTCGCTCGGCAAACCGTGCCAGCTCGCCGATTCGAGTCAGCTCGCTCGGTGATCCGAGCCAGCTCGCTTGGCGATCCGAGCCTTTTACGAGATTTTAAGTTTTTGTGACTTATCGGCGTCGGCAAGCATTTCTACGTGGGAGCAAGACTCGGACTAATAACTTATATAGGGGAGGTGTTGTTGGTGGATGTAAGGATCTTTGAGATGAGACTCGAGATGGAATGGATTCTAGTGCCCATTGTGATTCGAGCTGAGCTAAAGGATGTTGAGTTCTCAAGTGAATACAAATAGGTGAGTTGTTCTATGGAGTAGAACACGGGAATGCATGATGGATTGAGCTCAGCTCGTCGATCCGAGCCAGCTCACGGATCGAGCTAGCTTGTCGAGCTGAGTCTTTTACGAGATTTAAAGTTTCGTGACCTATCCGTGTCGGCGAGCATTTCTACGGGGGAGCAAGACTTGGACTAATAACTTATATAGGGGAGGTGGTGTTGGTGGATGGAAGGATCTTTGAGATGAGACCCGAGCTGGAACGGATTCTAGTGCGCGTTGTGATTCGAGTTGAGCTAAAGGATGTTGAATTCTCAAGTGATTACAAATAGGCGAGTTATTCCATGGAGTAGAACACGGGAATGCATGATGGATTGAGCTCAACTCGGCGATCCGAGCCAGCTCGGCGATCCGAGCCAGCTCGGCGATCCGAGCCAGCTCGGCGATCCGAGCCAGCTCGGCGATCCGAGCCAGCTCGGCGATCCGAGCCAGCCCGTCGAGCTGAGTCTTTTACAAGATTTAAATTTTTTGTGACCTTTCGGCGTTGGCGAGCATTTCTACGGGGGAGTAAGACTCGGACTAATAACTTATATAGGGGAGGTGTGGTGAATGTAAGGATCACTGAGATGAGACCCGAGCTGGAACGGATTCTAGTGCGCGTTATGATTCGAGCTGAGCTAAAGGATGTTCAGTTCTCAAGTGAATACAAAGAGGTGACTCATTCTATGGAGTAGAACATGGGAATGCATGATGGAATGAGCTCAGATCGCCGATCCGAGCTAGCTCGTCGATCCGAGCCACGGGTATGTACGATCCGAGCCAGCCCGTCGAGCTGAGTCATTTATGAGATTTAAATTTTTTGTGACCTTTCGGCGTTGGCGAGCATTTCTACGGGGGAGCAAGACTCGGACTAATAACTTATATAGGGGAGGTGTTGTTGGTGAATGTAAGAATCATTGAGATGAGATCCGAGCTGGAACGGATTCTAGTACGCGTTGTGATTCGAGCTGAGCTAAAGGATGTTCAGTTCTCAAGTGAATACAAAGAGGTGAGTCATTCTATGGAGTAGAACATGGGAATGCATGATGGAATGATCTCAGATCGTCGATCCGAGCTATCTCGTCGATCCGAGCCAGCTCGCTGATCCGAGCCATGGGTATGTAGGTAGTTTTCATGAGATCGGCTCGCCCGGCCCACAAGTCAAACATCGATTCTCTTATTAAGGGTGAGCCCTTGTCTAGCGTTTGGGTCGCTCGGTACAAGCTGTTCGATTTGTAATGTGTGCAAAGCTTTTGGGTTGATATTTGGAAGATTTAAATTTTTTGTGAGCTATTCTCCTCGTTTCACTTGATATTTTTGAAGATTTGAATTATTTGTGAGCTATTCTCCCCGTTTCCCTTGATTTTTTTGGAAGAATTGGAATTTTTGAGAGTTGTTCTCTTCGCCTCAAATTTCTACGGAAGAGCAAGACTTGGACTAATAACTTATATAGGGGAGGTGTTGTTGGTGAATGAAAGGATCTTTGAGATGAGACCCGAGCTGGAACGGATTCTAGTGCGCGTTGTGATTCAAGCTGAGCTAAAGGATGTTCAGTTCTCAAGTGAATACAAAGAGGTGAGTCGTTTTATGGAGTAGAACACGGGAATGCATGATGGAATGAGCTCAGATCGACGATCCGAGTCAGCTCGCTGATCTGAGCCACGGGTATGTAGGCAGTTTTCATGAGATCGGCTCGCCCGGCCCACAAGTCAAACACTGATTCTCTTATTAAGGGTGAGCCCTTGTCTAGCGTTTGGGTCGCTCGGTACAAGCTGTTTGATTTGTAATGTGTGCGAAGCTTTTGGGTTTGATATTTGGAAGATTTGAATTTTTTGTGAGCTATTCTCCTCGTTTCACTTGATTTTTTTGAAGATTTGAATTATTTGTGAGCTATTCTCCCCATTTCCCTTGATTTTTTGGAAGATTTGGATTTGTTGCGAGTTGTTCTCTTCGCCTCAAATTTCTACGGAAGAGCAAGACTTGGACTAATAACTTATATAGGGGAGGTGTTGTTGGTGAATGCAAGGATCTTTGAGATGAGACCCGAGCTGGAACGGATTCTAGTGCACGTTGTGATTCGAGCTGAACTAAAGGATGTTTAGTTCTCAAGTGAATACAAAGAGGTGAGTCATTTATGGAGTAGAAGACGGGAATGCATGATGGAATGAGCTCAGATCGCCGATCCGAGCTAGCTTGTCGATCCGAGCCACGGGTATGTAGTCAGTTTTCATGAGATCGGATCGTCCGGGCCACAAGCTAGCTATTTTTTGTGAGCTATTCTCTTTGTTTCCTTTGATTTTTTTGGAAGACTTGCATTTTTTGTGAGCTATTCTCTTCGTTTCAATTGAATTTTTGGAAGTTATGCATTTTTTGTGATGTAGTCTCTTCGTTTCACTTGCTTTTTTGGGAGATTTGATTTTTTTTGTGAGCTATTCTCTTCTTTTCCCTTGAATTTTTTTTTGCAAGACTTGCATTTTTTGTGAGCTATTCTCTTCGTTTCAATTGAATTTTTAGAAGTTTTGAATTTTTTGTGATCTATTCTTCTTTGTTTCACTTGTATTTTTGAGAGATTTGAAATTTTTGTGAGATATTCTCTTCGGCTCAAATTTCTACGGAAGTGCAATACTTGGACTAATAACTTATATAGGGGAGGTGTTGTCCGCGGAAGCTCCCCCATGCCCCTCTAATAGAATCAGTGCTAGTGATCCCGTTTTGAAATCCGACGGACGGATGGATGAGCAGGTCGGATTTCAAAACGGGATCAGCAGCACTGATTCCATTAGAGGGGCATGAAGCCACCTGATTGCTATGCGGGGGCTGCTCAAAGTCCCGTCTTTCGAGTCGCTCGACGGCGCAAGTCGGAAAGGGTTCGACAGCGGTTGTCGTTCCAATGCGTCGTCGCAGTGACATGGAAGGCGATCTTCGGGTTAGCCCTTGTCTAGCTTTTGGGTCGCTTGGTACAAGCGATCTGCTATGTACTTTCCGCGAACCCCTATCCGGGTACTCGTTAGCTATGCATTGGCTCTTGCATGTGTGGAACGGAGAGATGCGGCCTTCACAGGGAGTCGGCCTGAAATAGTTCTGTGCGTGCGAATGGAGCCGCGTATAGCTTTTGGGTCGTTTGGATAGGGTGCCCCTCCAAGCGAATCAGTGCTGGTGCTCGGACGGATTTGCGGCTCAGATTTAAAATGTGAGGAGCATGCCTGATTTTATTTGAGGGGCATGAAGCCACCTGATTGCTATGCGGGGGCTCCCCTGGGTCGTCTCTTTTGGGTCACTCGATGGCGCAAGTCGGAGAAGGGTTCGACAACGGTAGTCGTTCCAGCGCGTCGTCATTAGTGATACTGAAGTCGATCTGTGTGCAGCCCCCGTCTAGCACTTGGGTCTGCATGCCGCAAGAAGATTTGAATTTTTTGTGAGTTAAAGTCTTTTTCTTTTTTTCGTTTCACTGGAGTTTTTGCGAGATTTGAAGTTTTTGTGAGCTATTCTCTTCGTTTCACTTAAATTTTTTGTGAGCTATTCTCTTCGTTTCACTTGAATTTTTGGAAGTTTTGAGTTTTTTGTGAGCTATCCTCTTCGTTTCACTTGAATTTTTGCAGGATTTGAATTTTTTGTGAGCTATTCTTCTTTGTTTCACTTGGTTTTTTGGAAGATTTGAATTTTTTGTGAGCTATTTTCTTTGTTTCCCTTGTTTTTTTTTGGAAGACTTGCATTTTTTGTGAGCTATTCTCTTCTTTTCCCTTGATTTTTTTTTTGCAAGACTTGGATTTTTTGTGAGCTATTCTCTTCATTTCAATTGAATTTTTGGAAGTTTTGAATTTTTTGTGATCTATTCTCTTTGTTTCACTTGTATTTTTGAGAGATTTGAAATTTTTGTGAGATATTCTCTTCGGCTCAAATTTCTACGAAAGTGCAATACTTGGACTAATAACTTATATAGGGGAGGTGTTGTCCGCGGAAGCTCCCCCATGCCCCTCTAATAGAATCAGTGCTGGTGATCCCGTTTTGAAATCCGACAGACGGACGGATGATTAGGTCAGATTTCAAAATGGGATCAGCAGCACTGATTCCATTACAGGGGCATGAAGCCACCTGATTGCTATGCGTGGGCTGCTCAAAGTCCCGTCTTTCGGGTCGCTCGATTGCGCAAGTCGGAAAGGGTTCGACAGCGGTTGTCGTTCCAATGCGTCGTCGTTGTGACATGTAAGGCGATCTTAGGGTCAGCCCCCGTCTAGCTTTTGGGTTGCTTTGGTACAAGCGATCTGCTATGTACTTTCCGCGAAACCCTATCCGGGTACTCGTTAGCTATGCGTTGTCTCTTGCATGTGTGCAACGAAGAGATGCGGCCTTCACAGGGAGTCGGCCTGAAACAGTTCTGTGCGTGCGAATGGAGCCGCGTATAGCTTTTGGGTCGTTTGGATAGGGTGCCCCTCCAAGTGAATCAGTGCTGGTGCTCGGATGGATTTGCGGCTCGGATTTAAAATGTGAGTAGCATGCCTGATTTTATTGGAGGGGCATGAAGCCACCTGATTGCTATGCGGGGGCTCCCCTGGGTCGTCTCTTCTGGGTCACTCGATGGCGCAAGTCGGAGAAGGGTTCAACAACGGTAGTTGTTCCAGCGCGTCGTCATTAGTGATACTGAAGTCGATCTGTGGGCGAGCCCCGGTCTAGCATTTGGGTCTGCATGCGGCAAGAAGATTTGAATTTTTTGTGAGTTAAGTCTTTTTCGTTTCACTGGAGTTTTTGCGAGATTTGAAGTTTTTTGTGAGCTATTCTCTTCGTTTCACTTGAATTTTTGGAAGTTTTGAATTTTTTGTGAGCTATTCTCTTCGTTTCACTTGAATTTTTTGAAGTTTTGAATTTTTTGTGAGCTATTCTCTTCCTTTCACTTGAATTTTTGCAGGATTTGAATTTTTTGTGAGCTATTCTTCTTTGTTTCACTTGGTTTTTTCGAAGATTTGAATTTTTTGTGAGCTATTCTCTTTGTTTCCCTTGATTTTTTTTTGGAAGACTTGCATTTTTTGTGAGCTATTCTCTTCGTTTCAATTGAATTTTTGGAAGTTATGCATTTTTTGGTGATGTAGTCTCTTCGTTTCACTTGCATTTTTGGGAAATTTGATTTTTTTGTGAGCTATTCTCTTCTTTTTCCTTGATTTTTTTTGCAAGACTTGGATTTTTTGTGAGCTATTCTCTTCATTTCAATTGAATTTTTGGAAGTTTTGAATTTTTTGTGATCTATTGTTCTTTGTTTCACTTGTATTTTTGAGAGATTTGAAATTTTTGTGAGATATTCTCTTCGGCTCAAATTTCTACGGAAGTGCAATACTTGGACTAATAACTTATATAGGGGAGGTGTTGTCCGCGGAAGCTCCCCCATGCCCCTCTAATAGAATCAGTGCTGGTGATCCCGTTTTGAAATCCGACAGACGGACGGATGATTAGGTCGGATTTCAAAACGGGATCAGCAGCACTGATTCCATTAGAGGGGCATGAAGCCACCTGATTGCTATGCGGGGGCTGCTCAAAGTCCCGTCTTTCGGGTCGCTCGATGACGCAAAGTCGGGAAGGGTTCGACAGCGGTTGTCGTTCCAATGCGTCGTCGCTGTGACATGGAAGGCGATCTTCGGGTCAGCCCCCGTCTAGCTTTTGGGTTGCTTTGGTACAAGCGATCTGCTTGTACTTTCCGCGAAACCCTATCCGGGTATTCGTTAGCTATGCGTTGTTTCTTGCATGGGTGGAACGGAGAGATGCGGCCTTCACAGGGAGTCGGCTTGAAACAGTTCTGTGCGTGCGAAAGGAGCCGCGTATAGCTTTTGGGTCGTTTGGATAGGGTGCCCCTCCAAGTGAATCAGTGCTGGTGCTCGGACGGATTTGCGGCTCGGATTTAAAATGTGAGTAGCATGCCTGATTTTATTGGAGGGGCATGAAGCCACCCGATTGCTATGCGGGGGCTCCCCTGGGTCGCCTCTTTTGGGTCACTCGATGGCGCAAGTCGGAGAAGGGTTCGACAACGGTAGTCGTTCCAGCGCGTCATCATAGTGATACTGAAGTCGATTTGTGGGCGAGCCCCCGTCTAGCTCTTGGGTCTGCATGCCGCAAGGAGATTTGAATTTTTCGTGAGTTTAAGTCTTCGTTTTTCCTTGATTTTTTTTTGGAAGACTTGAATTTTTGGAAGTTCTGAATTTTTTTGTGAGCTATTATCTTTCGTTTCACTTGAATTTTTGCAAGATTTGAAATTTTTGTGAGCTATTCTCTTTGTTTCACTTGGTTTTTTTTGGAAGATTTGAATTTTTGTGAGCTATTCTCTTTGTTTCCCTTTGTTTTTTTTTTTTTTGTTTTTTTTTGGGAAGACTTGCGTTTTTTGTGAGCTATTCTCTTCGTTTCAATTGAATTTTTGGAAGTTATGCATTTTTTGTGATGTAGTCTCTTCGTTTCACTTGGTTTTTTGGAAGATTTGAATTTTTTGTGAGCTATTCTCTTTATTTCCCTTTGATTTTTTTGGAAGACTTGCATTTTTTGTGAGCTATTCTCTTCGTTTCAATTGAATTTTTGGAAGTTATGCATGATGCATTTTTTGGGAGATTTGATTTTTTTTGTGAGCTATTCTCTTCTTTTCCTTTGAATTTTTTTTGCAAGACTTGCATTTTTTGTGAGCTATTCTCTTCGTTTCAATTGAATTTTTGGAAGTTTTGAATTTTTTGTGATCTATTCTTCTTTGTTTCACTTATATTTTTGAGAGATTTGAAATTTTTGTGAGATATTCTCTTCGGCTCAAATTTCTACGGAAGTGCAATACTTGGACTAATAACTTATATAGGGGAGGTGTTGTTCGCGGAAGCTCCCCCATGCCCCTCTAATGGAATCAGTGCTGGTGATCCCGTTTTGAAATCCGACAGACGGATGGATGATTAGGTCGGATTTCAAAACGGGATCAGCAGCACTGATTCCATTATAGGGGCATGAAGCCACCTGATTGCTATGCGTGGGCTGCTCAAAGTCTCATCTTTCAGGTCGCTCGACGGCGCAAGTCGGAAATGGTTCGGCAGCGGTTGTCGTTCCAATGCGTCGTCGCAGCGACATGGAAGGCGATCTTCGGGTCAGCCCCTGTCTAGCTCTTGGGTTGCTTTGGTACAAGCGATCTGCTATGTACTTTCCGCGAACACCTATCCCGGTACTCGTTAGCTATGTGTTGGCTCTAGCACGCATGGAACGCAGAGATGCGGCCTTCACAGGGAGTTGGCCTGAAACAGTTCCGTGCCTTGCGAATGGAGCCGCGTATAGCTTTTCGGTCGTTTGGATAGGTGCCCCTCCAAGTGAATGAGTGTTGGTGCTCGGACGGATTTGCCGCTCGGATTTAAAAATGTGAGCAGCAGCACAGATTCTATTGGAGGGGCATGAAGCCACCCAATTTTTATGCGTGGGCTCCCTTGGGTCGTGTCTTTTGGGTCACTCGATGGCGGAAGTCAGAGAAGGGTTCGACAGCGGTAGTCGTTCCAGCGCGTCGTCATAGTGATACTGAAGTCGATCTGTGGGCGAGCCCCCGTCTAGCTCTTGGGTCTGCATGTCGCAAGAAGATTTGAATTTTTTGAGTTAAGTCTCTTCGTTTCACTTGAATTTTTGCGAGATTTGAATTTTGTTTGTTGCGAGGTAGTAAAATTCTCTTCGTTTTGACTTGAAGTTTTGGATTTTTTGTGAGCTATTCTCTTCGTTTTTCCTTGGTTTTTGTTTTGGAAGACTTGAATTTTTTGTGGGCTATTATTTTATTCTTTTCACTTGAATTTTTGGAAGTTTTGAATGTTTTTGTGAGCTATTCTCTTCGTTTTCACTTGAATGTTTGCAAGATTTGAATTTTTTGTGAGCTATTCTGTTTGTTTCACTTGGTTTTTTTGGAAGATTTGAATTTTTTGTGAGCTATTCTGTTTTGTTTCCCTTGATTTTTTTGTAAGACTTGCATTTTTTGTGAGCTATTCTCTTCGTTTCAATTGAATATTTGGAAGTTGTGCATTTTTTGTGATTGTAGTCTCTTCGTTTCACTTGCATTTTTGGGAGATTTGATTTTATTTGTGAGCTATTCTCTTTTTTTTCCCTTGATTTTTTTGTGAGCTATTCTCTTCGTTTCAATTGAATTTTTGGAATTTCTGAATTTTTTGTGATCTATTCTTTTTGTTTCACTCGTATTTTTGAAAGATTTGAAATTTTTGTGAGATATTCTCGTCGGCTCAAATTTCTACGGAAGTGCAAGACTTGGACTAATAACTTATATAGGGGAGGTGTTGTCCGCGGAATCTCCCCCATGCCCCTCTAATAGAATCAGTGCTGGTGATCCCGTTTTGAAATCCGACAGACGGACGGATGATTAGGTCAGATTTCAAAACGCGATCAGCAGCACTGATTCCATTAGAGGGGCATGAAGCCACCTGATTGCTATGCGGGGGCTGCTCAAAGTCCCGTCTTTCGAAGGTCGCTCGACGGTGCAAGTCGGAAAGGGTTCGGCAGCGGTTGTCGTTCCAATGCGTCGTCGCAGTGACATGGAAGGCGATCTTCGGGTCAGCCCCCGTCTAGCTTTTGGGTTGCTTTGGTACAAGCGATCTGCTATGTACTTTCCGCGAACCCCTATCCGGGTACTCGTTAGCTATGCGTTGGCTCTTGCATGCGTGGAACGAAGAGATGCGGCCTTCACAGGGAGTTGGCCGGAAATAGTTCTGCTCTTGTGAATGGAGCCGCGTATATAGCTTTTGAGTCGTTTGGGTAGGTGCGCCCCTCCAAGAGAATCAGTGCTGGTGCTCGGACGGATTGGTAGCTCGGATTTAAAATATGAACACTAGCACTGATTCTATTGGAGGGGCGCATTAGGCCACCCGCTTGCTATGCGGGGGCTGTCCAGGGTCGTAACTTTTGGGTCAGTCGACGGTGCACTTCGGAAAGGGTTCGACAGCGGTTGTCGTTCCAACACATCGTCGCATTGACAAGAAAGGCGATCTTCGGGTCAGCCCCCGTCTAGCTCCCGGGTCACTTGGTACAAGCTACTTGCTATGTCGCTTCGACTTCCGATACTTGAGTGCGCAATGGCTCAAGATGCTTTGCATTGGAATCAGTTAGTTATCATATGTGTCGGCGGATTGGATCTCAAGTCAATCTAGGCGGGTGCGACATTAGTTGCTAAGTCTCGATCGAAAACGATTTGGATTCATCTAGATGCATTGTTATCTGACTTGAGGAACTATGCGAGCGAGTTGGGTTACCTCCTCGTGGATATGTTGGATACGCGTTATGACGGATAAGATGATGGATTGCGGTAAGAATGACGAATTTTTGGAAGATGAATTATTTTGGTGAGCCATGTTCTTTGTTTTACTTGAATTTCTGGAAGATTTGAATTTTGTTTTCTAGCTATTCTTTTCGTTTTCCTAGATTTTTTCGAAAGACTTGAATTTTTTGTGATCTATTCTGTTCGTTTCACTTGAATTTTTGGAAGATTTGATTTTTTGTGAGCTTTTTGTCATCGTTTCACTTGAATTTTTGGAAGATTTGAATTTTTTGGGAGCCAGTTTCTTCGGCTTAAATTTCCACTCAAGAGCAAGACTCGGACTAATAACTTATATAGGGGAGGAGTTGTGTGTTGTTCGCGGAAGCTCCCCCATACCCCTCTTATAGAATCATTGCCGGTGATCGGACGGATGTGTAGGTCGGATTTCAAAATGGGATCACCAGCACTGATTCTATTAGAGGGGCATGAAGCCACTTGATTGCTATGCGGGGGCTGCCCAAAGTCCTGTCTTTCGGGTCGCTCGACGGTGCAAGTCGGAAAGGGTTCGGCAGCGGTTGTCGTTCCAATGCGTCGTCGCAGTGATATGGAAGGCAATCTACGGGTCAGCCCCTGTCTAGCTTTCGGGTCACTTTGGTACAAGTGATTTGCTATGTACTTTCCGCGAACCCTATCCACGTACTCGTTAGCTACGCGTTGGCTCTTACACGAGCGGAACGGAGAGATGCGGCCTTCACAGGGAGTTGGCCGGAGATAGTTCTGTTTTTGTGAATGGAGCCGCGTATAGCTTTTGAGTCGTTTGGGTAGGTGCCCCCCTCCAAGAGAATCAGTGCTGGGTATCTCGGATTTAAAATCTGAGCACTAGCGCTGATTCTATTGGAGGGGCGCATTAGGCCACCCGCTTTCTATGCGGGGCCTGTCCAGGATCGTGTCTTTTGTGTCAGTCGACGTTGCAAGTAGGAAAGGGTTCGACAGCGGTTGTCGTTCCAACGCATCGTCGCATTGACAAGAAACGCAATTTTTGGGTCAGCCCCCGTCTAGCTCCCGGGTCGCTTGGCACAAGCGATTTGCTCTGTCGCATGCTGCATTAAGATTTGAATTTTTTGTTTGCTATTCTCATTTTTGTTTCATTGGAAGATTCGAATTTTTTGCGATCTCCTCTTTTGTTTCCTTTGATTTTTTTTTGGAAGATTTTAATTTTTTGTGAGCCTACTCTCTTCGATTCACTTGAGTTTTTGGAAGAAATGGATTTTTTTGGTGAGCTATGTTCTTTCTTTTACTTGAAGTTTTGGAAAATTTGAATGTTTTGCTAGTTGTTCTTTTCGTTTCCCTTCGATTTTTTCGGAAGACCTGAATTTTTTGTGAGCTATTCTGTTCGTTTCACTTGAATTTTTTGAAGATTTGATTTTTTTGTGAGCTTTTTCCTCATCGTTTCACTTGAATTTTTGGAAGATTTGAATTGTTTGGGAGCCATTCTCAACGGCTCAAATTTCTACGGAAGAGAAAGACCCGGACTAATAACTTATATAGGGGAGTAGTAGTTCGCGGAAGCTCCCCCATGCCCCTCTAATAGAATCAGAGCTTGTGCGCGGACGGATGAGTAAGTCGGATTTAAAATCGGATCACTAGCACTGATTCTATTAGAGGGGCATGAAGCCACCTGATTGCTATGCGGGGGCTGCCCAAAGTCCTGTCTTTCGGGTCACTCAACGGTGCAAGTCGGAAAGTGTTCGGCAGCGGTTGTCGTTCGAATGTGTCGTCGCAGTGACATGGAAGGCAATCTTCGGGTCAGCCCCCGTCTAGCTTTCGGTTCGCTTTGGTACAAGCGATTTGCTATGTACTTTCCGCGAATCCTATCCGGGTACTCGTTAGCTATGCGTTGGTTCTTGCATGCGTGGAACGGAGAGATGCGGCCTTCACAGGGAGTTGGCCGGAGATAGTTCCGTTCTTGTGAATGGACCGGCGTATAGCTTCTGAGTCGTTTGGGTAGGTGCGGCCCTCCAAGAGAATCAGTGCTGGTGCTTGGACGGATTGGTAGCTCAGATATAAAATTTGAGCACTAGCACTGATTCTATTGGAGGGGCGCATTAGGGCACCCGTTTGCTATGCGGGGGCTGCCCATGCCCATGGTAGTGTCTTTTGTGTCACTCGACGGTGCAAGTTGGAAAGGGTTCGACAGCGGTTGTCGTTCAAATGTTTCGTTGTAGTGACATGGAAGACAATTACTGGGTCAGCCCCCGTCTAGCTCTTGGGTCACTTTGCTGCAAGTGATTAATTCGGTTTTGGATGGATAAAATCCCTTTGTGAAAGGTGGCATGGCGTTTGTTGGAGAAAATTGATTAAGTCGGAGCATTGGCCTCGGGCCATTGTGAGGACTGTCGATTTCTTCAGGTACAACACTTGTTTGCCTAGTAACAGAGTTGACATGTAATTCGGCATTGCTCTCGATTGTTCTCGGAGTTGTACCTCCGGAACTTTTGGATCTTGCCCCTTCACTCCATTTCATCCTCTTTGCTTGGATGAACGTGTGCACTTGTACCCCTTTCCGAGATGGTAGGCGCGATAATAAATTGCGGAGTGAGCATTTCTTGTAGTTCTGCCCAGCCCTTGTGCAGTTGGAAGTTCTCATCTTCATATTTAGTTGAATTTTGCCACGCACGAGTGTCGTAGAGAATTGCGACAGTGTGTATGTCATTTGTTTGACTG
>BSBK01011825.1:270000-302500 GCA_027943335.1 Chamaecyparis obtusa
CGACCCCGCCCGGGAGCGAGCTCGGCGCCGATCCCGCCCCGCCGCTCCCCGGAGAGCTCGACCGGTTCGGTTCCGCTCGGATCGGACCCCGCCCGCGAGCGCCGCTCGGCTCGACGAGCTCGATGGGGATCCCGTCCGCGGGCGAGCTGGGCGTGGCTACACGTATGACCCGAATGTAATTTTTTTTTTTTTTTTTTTTTAAAACTCTGGTTTTTTCGTTCTTATCCTCGTACGGAGCCTCCTTTGTTCATTTTTTTTCCGCGAGTTTCGACCCCGCCAGGGAGCGAGCTCGGCGCCGATCCCGCCCCGCCGCTCCCCGGAGAGCTCGACCGGTTCGGTTCCGCTCGGATCGGACCCCGCCCGCGAGCGCCGCTCGGCTCGACGAGCTCGATGGGGATCCCGTCCGCGGGCGAGCTGGGCGTGGCTACACGTATGACCCGAATGTAATTTTTTTTTTTTTTTTTTTTTTTTTTTTTTAACTCTGGTATTTTCGTTCTTATCCTCGTACGGAGCCTCCTTTGTTCATTTTTTTTCCGCGAGTTTCGACCCCGCCCGGGAGCGAGCTCGGCGCCGATCCCGCCCCGCCGCTCCCCGGAGAGCTCGACCGGTTCGGTTCCGCTCGGATCGGACCCCGCCCGCGAGCGCCGCTCGGCTCGACGAGCTCGATGGGGATCCCGTCCGCGGGCGAGCTGGGCGTGGCTACACGTATGACCCGAATGTAATTTTTTTTTTTTTTTTTTTTTTTTTTTTAACTCTGGTTTTTTCGTTCTTATCCTCGTACGGAGCCTCCTTTGTTCATTTTTTTCCCGCGAGTTTCGACCCCGCCCGGGAGCGAGCTCGGCGCCGATCCCGCCCCGCCGCTCCCCGGAGAGCTCGACCGGTTCGGTTCCGCTCGGATCGGACCCCGCCCGCGAGCGCCGCTCGGCTCGACGAGCTCGATGGGGATCCCGTCCGCGGGCGAGCTGGGCGTGGCTACACGTATGACCCGAATGTAATTTTTTTTTTTTAATTTTTTTTTTAACTCTGGTTTTTTCGTTCTTATCCTCGTACGGAGCCTCCTTTGTTCATTTTTTTTCCGCGAGTTTCGACCCCGCCCGGGAGCGAGCTCGGCGCCGATCCCGCCCCGCCGCTCCCCGGAGAGCTCGACCGGTTCGGTTCCGCTCGGATCGGACCCCGCCCGCGAGCGCCGCTCGGCTCGACGAGCTCGATGGGGATCCCGTCCGCGGGCGAGCTGGGCGTGGCTACACGTATGACGCGAATGTATTTTTTTTTTTTTTTTTTTTTTTTTTAACTCTGGTTTTTTCGTTCTTATCCTCGTACGGAGCCTCCTTTGTTCATTTTTTTTCCGCGAGTTTCGACCCCGCCCCGGAGCGAGCTCGGCGCCGATCCCGCCCCGCCGCTCCCCGGAGAGCTCGACCGGTTCGGTTCCGCTCGGATCGGACCCCGCCCGCGAGCGCCGCTCGGCTCGACGAGCTCGATGGGGATCCCGTCCGCGGGCGAGCTGGGCGTGGCTACACGTATGACCCGAATGTAATTTTTTTTTTTTTTTTTTTTTAACTCTGGTTTTTTCGTTCTTATCCTCGTACGGAGCCTCCTTTGTTCATTTTTTTTCCGCGAGTTTCGACCCCGCCCGGGAGCGAGCTCGGCGCCGATCCCGCCCCGCCGCTCCCCGGAGAGCTCGACCGGTTCGGTTCCGCTCGGATCGGACCCCGCCCGCGAGCGCCGCTCGGCTCGACGAGCTCGATGGGGATCCCGTCCGCGGGCGAGCTGGGCGTGGCTACACGTATGACCCGAATGTAATTTTTTTTTTTTTTTTTTTAAAACTCTGGTTTTTTCGTTCTTATCCTCGTACGGAGCCTCCTTTGTTCATTTTTTTTCCGCGAGTTTCGACCCCGCCCCGGAGCGAGCTCGGCGCCGATCCCGCCCCGCCGCTCCCCGGAGAGCTCGACCGGTTCGGTTCCGCTCGGATCGGACCCCGCCCGCGAGCGCCGCTCGGCTCGACGAGCTCGATGGGGATCCCGTCCGCGGGCGAGCTGGGCGTGGCTACACGTATGACCCGAAAGTTTTTTTTTTTTTTTTTTTTTTTTTTTTTTTTTTTTTTTTTTAACTCTGGTTTTTTCGTTCTTATCCTCGTACGGGGCCTCCTTTGTTCATTTTTTTTCCGCGAGTTTCGACCCCGCCCGAGAGCGAGCTCGGCGCCGATCCCGCCCCGCCGCTCCCCGGAGAGCTCGACCGGTTCGGTTCCGCTCGGATCGGACCCCGCCCGCGAGCGCCGCTCGGCTCGACGAGCTCGATGGGGATCCCGTCCGCGGGCGAGCTGGGCGTGGCTACACGTATGACCCGAATGTAATTTTTTTTTTTTTTTTTTTTTTTAACTCTGGTTTTTTCGTTCTTATCCTCGTACGGAGCCTCCTTTGTTCATTTTTTTTCCGCGAGTTTCGACCCCGCCCGGGAGCGAGCTCGGCGCCGATCCCGCCCCGCCGCTCCCCGGAGAGCTCGACCGGTTCGGTTCCGCTCCGATCGGACCCCGCCCGCGAGCGCCGCTCGGCTCGACGAGCTCGATGGGGATCCCGTCCGCGGGCGAGCTGGGCGTGGCTACACGTATGACCCGAATGTAATTTTTTTTTTTTTTTTTTTTTTTTTTTTTAACTCTGGTTTTTTCGTTCTTATCCTCGTACGGAGCCTCCTTTGTTCATTTTTTTCCCGCGAGTTTCGACCCCGCCCGGGAGCGAGCTCGGCGCCGATCCCGCCCCGCCGCTCCCCGGAGAGCTCGACCGGTTCGGTTCCGCTCGGATCGGACCCCGCCCGCGAGCGCCGCTCGGCTCGACGAGCTCGATGGGGATCCCGTCCGCGGGCGAGCTGGGCGTGGCTACACGTATGACCCGAATGTAATTTTTTTTTTTTTTTTTTTTTAAAACTCTGGTTTTTTCGTTCTTATCCTCGTACGGAGCCTCCTTTGTTCATTTTTTTTCCGCGAGTTTCGACCCCGCCCGGGAGCGAGCTCGGCGCCGATCCCGCCCCGCCGCTCCCCGGAGAGCTCGACCGGTTCGGTTCCGCTCGGATCGGACCCCGCCCGCGAGCGCCGCTCGGCTCGACGAGCTCGATGGGGATCCCGTCCGCGGGCGAGCTGGGCGTGGCTACACGTATGACCCGAATGTAATTTTTTTTTTTTTTTTTTTTTTTTTTTAACTCTGGTTTTTTCGTTCTTATCCTCGTACGGAGCCTCCTTTGTTCATTTTTTTTCCGCGAGTTTCGACCCCGCCCGGGAGCGAGCTCGGCGCCGATCCCGCCTCGCCGCTCCCCGGAGAGCTCGACCGGTTCGGTTCCGCTCGGATCGGACCCCGCCCGCGAGCGCCGCTCGGCTCGACGAGCTCGATGGGGATCCCGTCCGCGGGCGAGCTGGGCGTGGCTACACGTATGACCCGAATGTAATTTTTTTTTTTTAATTTTTTTTTTAACTCTGGTTTTTTCGTTCTTATCCTCGTACGGAGCCTCCTTTGTTCATTTTTTTTCCGCGAGTTTCGACCCCGCCCGGGAGCGAGCTCGGCGCCGATCCCGCCCCGCCGCTCCCCGGAGAGCTCGACCGGTTCGGTTCCGCTCGGATCGGACCCCGCCCGCGAGCGCCGCTCGGCTCGACGAGCTCGATGGGGATCCCGTCCGCGGGCGAGCTGGGCGTGGCTACACGTATGACGCGAATGTATTTTTTTTTTTTTTTTTTTTTTTTTTAACTCTGGTTTTTTCGTTCTTATCCTCGTACGGAGCCTCCTTTGTTCATTTTTTTTCCGCGAGTTTCGACCCCGCCCCGGAGCGAGCTCGGCGCCGATCCCGCCCCGCCGCTCCCCGGAGAGCTCGACCGGTTCGGTTCCGCTCGGATCGGACCCCGCCCGCGAGCGCCGCTCGGCTCGACGAGCTCGATGGGGATCCCGTCCGCGGGCGAGCTGGGCGTGGCTACACGTATGACCCGAAAGTAATTTTTTTTTTTTTTTTTTTTTTTTTTAACTCTGGTTTTTTCGTTCTTATCCTCGTACGGGGCCTCCTTTGTTCATTTTTTTTCCGCGAGTTTCGACCCCGCCCGGGAGCGAGCTCGGCGCCGATCCCGCCCCGCCGCTCCCCGGAGAGCTCGACCGGTTCGGTTCCGCTCGGATCGGACCCCGCCCGCGAGCGCCGCTCGGCTCGACGAGCTCGATGGGGATCCCGTCCGCGGGCGAGCTGGGCGTGGCTACACGTATGACCCGAATGTAATTTTTTTTATTTTTATTTTTTTTTTTTTAACTCTGGTTTTTTCGTTCTTATCCTCGTACGGAGCCTCCTTTGTTCATTTTTTTTCCGCGAGTTTCGACCCCGCCCGGGAGCGAGCTCGGCGCCGATCCCGCCCCGCCGCTCCCCGGAGAGCTCGACCGGTTCGGTTCCGCTCGGATCGGACCCCGCCCGCGAGCGCCGCTCGGCTCGACGAGCTCGATGGGGATCCCGTCCGCGGGCGAGCTGGGCGTGGCTACACGTATGACGCGAATGTATTTTTTTTTTTTTTTTTTTTTTTTTTTAACTCTGGTTTTTTCGTTCTTATCCTCGTACGGAGCCTCCTTTGTTCATTTTTTTTCCGCGAGTTTCGACCCCGCCCGGGAGCGAGCTCGGCGCCGATCCCGCCCCGCCGCTCCCCGGAGAGCTCGACCGGTTCGGTTCCGCTCGGATCGGACCCCGCCCGCGAGCGCCGCTCGGCTCGACGAGCTCGATGGGGATCCCGTCCGCGGGCGAGCTGGGCGTGGCTACACGTATGACCCGAATGTAATTTTTTTTTTTTTTTTTTTTTTAACTCTGGTTTTTTCGTTCTTATCCTCGTACGGAGCCTCCTTTGTTCATTTTTTTTCCGCGAGTTTCGACCCCGCCCGGGAGCGAGCTCGGCGCCGATCCTGCCCCGCCGCTCCCCGGAGAGCTCGACCGGTTCGGTTCCGCTCGGATCGGACCCCGCCCGCGAGCGCCGCTCGGCTCGACGAGCTCGAATGGGATCCCGTCCGCGGGCGAGCTGGGCGTGGCTACACGTATGACCCGAATGTAATTTTTTTTTTTTTTTTTTTTTTTTTTAACTCTGGTTTTTTCGTTCTTATCCTCGTACGGAGCCTCCTTTGTTCATTTTTTTTCCGCGAGTTTCGACCCCGCCCGGGAGCGAGCTCGGCGCCGATCCCGCCTCGCCGCTCCCCGGAGAGCTCGACCGGTTCGGTTCCGCTCGGATCGGACCCCGCCCGCGAGCGCCGCTCGGCTCGACGAGCTCGATGGGGATCCCGTCCGCGGGCGAGCTGGGCGTGGCTACACGTATGACCCGAATGTAATTTTTTTTTTTTAATTTTTTTTTAAACTCTGGTTTTTTCGTTCTTATCCTCGTACGGAGCCTCCTTTGTTCATTTTTTTTCCGCGAGTTTCGACCCCGCCCGGGAGCGAGCTCGGCGCCGATCCCGCCCCGCCGCTCCCCGGAGAGCTCGACCGGTTCGGTTCCGCTCGGATCGGACCCCGCCCGCGAGCGCCGCTCGGCTCGACGAGCTCGATGGGGATCCCGTCCGCGGGCGAGCTGGGCGTGGCTACACGTATGACGCGAATGTATTTTTTTTTTTTTTTTTTTTTTTTTTAACTCTGGTTTTTTCGTTCTTATCCTCGTACGGAGCCTCCTTTGTTCATTTTTTTTCCGCGAGTTTCGACCCCGCCCCGGAGCGAGCTCGGCGCCGATCCCGCCCCGCCGCTCCCCGGAGAGCTCGACCGGTTCGGTTCCGCTCGGATCGGACCCCGCCCGCGAGCGCCGCTCGGCTCGACGAGCTCGATGGGGATCCCGTCCGCGGGCGAGCTGGGCGTGGCTACACGTATGACCCGAAAGTAATTTTTTTTTTTTTTTTTTTTTTTTTTTTAATTTAACTCTGGTTTTTTCGTTCTTATCCTCGTACGGGGCCTCCTTTGTTCATTTTTTTTCCGCGAGTTTCGACCCCGCCCGGGAGCGAGCTCAGCGCCGATCCCGCCCCGCCGCTCCCCGGAGAGCTCGACCGGTTCGGTTCCGCTCGGCTTGATCAGCTCTGGTCGCTAGATCACTTGACAAAATTAGGTCAACAGGCAGATCAACTCGGGTCACCAACTAGATCAACTCAGGTCGCAAACTAGATCATCTCGGGTGGCTAGATCAACTCTGCTCGCTAGTCGGTAACTCATACTGCCATAATAAATTAGGTCACTACAACGACTCTGGTCGCTCGGTCGACTAAGGTGACTCAGGTCACTGGGTGGACTTGGTCGACTCGGTCGACTCGATCGACTCGGGTCACCGAGTTGACTCAGGTAGCCAAATCGACTCAGGTCGAGTCAGTCACCTGACCGACCCGGTCGACTCGGGTCGACGCAGTCAACTTGAGTCAACTCAGTTGACTTGGATCACCGGGTCGACTAGGGTGACTTAGGTCGACTCAGCTGACTCGGTTGACTCAGGTCGACTCAAGTCGACTTGGGTTGTCGGATCTACTCGGGCCTCTAGATTGCACGGGTCACTAGATCAACTCAAGTTGCTAGCGAGATCAGCTCAGGTCACCACACAGGTAACCAACTAGATCAACTCGGGTCACTAGATCAGCTTGGGTCACCAGCTAGATCAGCTCTAGTCGCTAGATCACCTGACAAAATCAGGTCACTAACTAGATCAGCCTGGGTCACCAACCATTTCATCTTAGGTCGCCAACTAGATCAGCTTAGGTCGCTAACTAGATCAACTCAGGTCGCCAGATCAGCTCTGGTTGCCAGCCAAAAACTTTGACTGCCATAATAAATTGGGTCACCACAGCGACTCGGGTCACCAGGTCGACTCGGTTGACTCGGGTCACCAGGTCGACTTGGTTGAATCAGGTCACTGGGTCGACTCGGTCGACTCGATGGACTTGGGTCACCAGGTCGACTTGGTTGACTCAGGTCACCGGGTCGACTCAGTCACCTGACTGACTCGGTCGACTCGGGATGACTCAGTTGACTCAGGTCATCGGATCGACTCGAGTCACCAAGTTGACTCGGGTCACCGGGTCGACTTGGGTTGTCAGATCGACTCGGGCCTCTGGATCAGTACGGGTCACTGGATCAACTCAAGTCGCTAGCGAGATCAACTCAGGTCACCACACGGGTCGCCAACTAGATCAACTCACATCGCCAGATCAGCTTGGGTCACCAACCAGATCAACTCTGGTCGCTAGATCACCTGACAAACTTAAGTCACCAGCCAGATTAGCTTAGGTCACCAGCCAGTAACTCTGACTACCATAATAAATTAGGTCACCACAGTGACTCAGGTAACTGGGTTGACTCAGTCGACTCAGGTCGACTCAGTTGACTCAGGTCACCGGGTCGACTCGATCGACTCAGTTGACTCGATTCACCGGGTTGACTTAGGTTACTGGGTTGACACGATCGACTCAGTTGACTCAGGTCATTGGGTGGACTCCGTTGACTTAATCGACTCAGGTCACCGGGTTGACTCAGTCACCTGACTGACTCGGGTCGACTTGGTTGACTCGGGTCACAAGGTCGACTTGGTTGACTCGGGTCATCAGGTCGACTTGGTTGATTCGGGTCATCGGGTCGACTCGGTTGAGTCGGGTCACCAGGTCGACTCAGGTCGACTTGGGTTACCAGATCGACTCAGGCCTCTGGATCAGGATGGGTTACTGGATCAACTCAAGTTGCTAGCAAGATCAACTTAGGTCACCACACGGGTCACCAACTAGATCAACTCTGGTCGCCAGATTAGCTTGGGTCACCAACCAGATCAACTCTGGTCTCCAGATCACCTAACAAAATTAGGTCACTAGCAACTTGGGTCACTGGGTCGACTCAATTGACTCAGGTCACCGGGTGAACTCGGTCGACTCAGTTGACTCGGGTCACCGGGTCGACTCGGTTGACTCGGGTCATTGGGTCGACTCGGTCGAGTCAGGTCACCAGGTCGACTCGATCGAGTCGGGTCATCGGGTCGACTCAGGTCGTCGGGTTGACTCAGGTCAACTCGGTTGACTCAGGTCACCGGGTCGACTCGGTTGACTTGGGTCACCGCATCGACTTGGTTGACTCAGGTCACTGCGTCGACTCGGTTGACTCGGGTCATCGGGTTGACTCGGTTGACTCGGGTCATCGGGTCGACTCGGTTGACTCAGGTCACTGGGTTGACTCAATTGACTCAGGTCACTGGGTCGACTCGGTTGACTCGGGTCACCGAGTCAACTCGAATCGACTTGGGTTGCCGGATCGACTCAGGCCTCTAGATTGGGATGGGTCACTAGATCAACACAAGTCGCTAGTGAGATCAACTCAGGTCACCACACGGGTCACCAACTAGATCAACTCAGGTCACCAAATCAGATTGGGTCACTAGCCAGATCAGCTCTGGTCGCCAGATCACCTCACAAAATTAGGTCGATAGCCAAATCAGCTTAGGTTGCCAACTAGATCAATTCAGGTCACCAGATCAGCTCTAGTCACCAGCCAGTAACTCTGACTGCCATAATAAATTAGGTCACCATAGTGACTCAGGTCGCTGGGTCGACTCGATCGACTCGGGTCACCAGGTCAACTCGGTTGACACGGGTCACTGGGTCGACTCGGTCGACTCTGTTGACTCGAGTCACCGGGTTGACTCGGTCGACTCAGGTCACTAGGTCGACTTAGGTCGACTCAGTCACCTGACTGACTCGGTCGACTTGGGTCGACTTGGTTGCCTCGAGTCATCGTGTTAACTCAGTTGACTCAGGTCATCGGGTCAACTCAGTTGACTCCGGTCATTGGGTCAACTCAGTTGACTCAAGTCATCAGGTCAACTTAGTTGACTCAGGTCACTGGGTCGAGTCGGTCGACGCGGTTGACTCAGGTCACCAGGTCGACTTGGGTTGCCGGATCGACTCGGGCCTCTAGATCAAGATGGATCATCGGGTCAACTCAAGTTACTAGCGAGATCAACTCAGGTCACCACATGGGTCGCCAACTAGATCAACTTGGGTCACCAGATTAGCTTGGGTCACCAGCTAGATCAGCTCTGGTCGCCATATCAGCTTATGTCACCAACTAGATCAACTCAGGTCGCCAGCCAATAACTTTGACTGCCATAATAAATTGGGTCACCATAGTGACTCGGGTCGCTAGGTCAACTTGGTTGACTCAGGTCATAGGGTCGACTCGGTTGACTCAGTTGACTCAGGTCATTGGGTCGACTCAGTTGACTCATGTCACTGGGTCGACTCGAGTCACCAGGTCGACTCGGTTGACTCAGGTCACTAGGTCGACTCGGGTCAACTCAGTCACCTTACTAACTTAGGTAGACTTGGTTGACTTGGGTCACCAGGTCAACTTAGGTCATCAGGTCAACACGGTTGACTCAGGTCACTAGGTCAACTCTGTCGACTCAGGTCACCAAGTCAGCTGGGTCGACTTAGTCAACTCTGGTCACCGGGTCGACTCAGTTGATTCGAGTCACCGGGTCACTGGGTCGACTCGGTTGGCTCGGGTCATCGAGTTGACCAGGTTGACTCGGGTCACTGGGTCGACTCGGTGGACTCGAGTCGACTCGATTGACTCAGGTCGAGTTGGGTTGCCGGCTCGACTCGGGCCTCTGGATCGGGATGGGTCACTGGATCAACTCAAGTCGCTAGCGAGATCAACTCAGGTCACCACACGGATCACCAACTAGATTTACTCAGGTCGCCATATCAGCTTGGGTCACCAACCAGATCAGCTCTTGTCACCAGATCACCTGACAAAATTAGTTCACCAACCAGATCAGGTTAGGTCACCAATTAGATCAACTCAGGTCGCTAGATTAGCTCTGGTCGCCAGTGAGTAACTCCGACTGCCATAATAAATTGGGTCACCACAAAAACCCTGGTCGCTGGGTCGACTCAGTCAACTCAGTCAACTTGATCAACTCGGGTCACCGGGTCAACTCGGGTCATCGGGTCAACTCGGGTCACTGGGTCGACTCGGTCGACGTGGGTCACCGAGTCGACTTGGGTTGCCGAATCAACTTAGGCCTCGAGTCGACTTGGGTTGACACGGGTCGACCTAGTCGACTCAGGTCACTAGGTTGACTCAATTGATTCAGGTCACTAGGTCAACTCAGTCGACTCTGGTTTACTCGGGTCGACTCGGTCACCTGACCGACTCGGGACACCACGTCGACTCAGTCGACTCGGTTGACTCGGGTCATCGAGTCGACTCGGTTGACTCGGGTCATCGAGTCGACTCGGTTGACTCAGGTCACTCGGTCAACTCGATAGACTCGGGTCACCGAGTCGACTTGGGTTGCCGGATTGACTCAGGCCTCTGGATCAGGACGGGTCACTGGATCAACTCAAATCGCTAGCAAGATCAACTCAGGTCACCACACGGGTCGCCAACTAGATCAACTTGAGTCACCAAATCAACTTGGGTCACCAGCCAGATCAGCTCTGGTCTCCAGATGACCTGACAAAATTAGGTCACTAGCCAGATCAGCTTAGGTCACCCACTAGATCAATTCAGGTTGCCAGCTCAGCTCTGGTCGCCAGCTAGTAACTTTAACTGCCATAATAAATTAGGTCACCACAGCGACTTGGGTCACTGGGTCGACTCAGTTGACTCGGGTCATCGGGTCAACTCGGTCGACTCAGTTGACTTGGGTCACCAGGTCGACTCGGTTGACTCGAGTCATTGGGTCGACTCAGTTGACTCGGGTCACTGGGTCGACTCAATTGAGTCAGGTCACTGGGTCGACTCGGTCAACTTAGGTCATCGGGTCGACTCAGTCACCTAACCGACTCGGTCGACTCAGGTCGACTCGGATCACCGGGTTGAATCGATCGACTTGGTTGACTCGGGTCACCGCGTCAACTCAGTTGACTCGGGTCGACTCGGTTGACTCAGGTCACTGGGTTGACTCAGTTGACTCAGGTCACCGGGTCGACTCGATTGACTCAGGTCACCGGGTCGACTCGGGTCACCGAGTCAACTCGGTTGACTCGGATGATCGAGTCGACTCGGTCGACTCGGATCGACTTGGGTTGTTGGATCAACTCAAGCCTCTAGATCAGGATGGGTCACTAGATCAACACAAGTCGCTAGCGAGATCAACTCAGGTCACCACACAGGTCGCCAACTAGATCAACTCGAGTCGCCAGATCAGATTGGGTCACCAGCCAGATCAGCTCTGGTTGCTAGATCACCTCACAAAATTAGGTCGACAGCCAAATTAGCTCTGGTCACTAGATCACCTCACAAAATTAGGTCGACAACCAGATCAGCTTAGGTTGCCAACTAGATCAATTCAGGTCGCTAGATCAACTCTGGTCGCTAGCCAATAACTTTGACTGCCATAATAAATTGGGTCACCACAGCGACTCGGGTCGCTGGGTCGACTCGGTCGAGTCGGGTCACTGGGTCGACTTGGTTGACTTAGGTCACTAGGTCAACTCGGTCGACTCAGTTGACTCAGGTCACCGGGTTGACTCGGTTGACTCAAGTCACCGGGTCGACTTAGGTCGACTCGGTTGACTTGGGTCACCAGGTCGACTCAATTGACTCAGGTCATCGGGTCAACTCAGTTGACTCAGGTCATCGAGTCGACTCGATCGACTCGGGTCACTAGGTTGACTCGGTCGACGCGGTTGACTCAAGTCACCGGGTTGACTTGGGTTGCCGGATCGACTTAGGCCTCTAAATCGGGATGAGTCACTTGGTCAACTCAAGTCGCTAGCGAGATCAACTCAGGTCACCACACGGGTCGCCAACTAGATCAACTCAGGTCACCACACGGGTCGCCAACTAGATCAACTCAGGTCGCCAGATCAGCTTGGGTCACCAGCTAGATCAGCTCTGGTCACCAGATCACCTAACAAAATTAGGTCACCAGCCAGATCAGCTTATGTCACCAACTAGATCAACTCGGGTCGCCAGCCAGTAACTTCGACTGCCATAATAAATTGGGTCACCACAGTGACTCAGGTCGCTGGGTCGACTCGGTTGACTCAGGTCACAGGGTCGACTCGGTTGACTCAAGTCATCGGGTCGACTCGGTTGACTCATGTCACTGGGTCAACTCAGGTCACCGGGTCGACTTAGTTGACTTAGGTCACCAGGTCGACTCAGTTGACTCAGGTCACCGAGTCGACTCGGGTCGACTCAGTCACCTTACTGACTTAGGTCAACTTGGTTGACTCAGGTCACCATGTCAACTCAGGTCATTGGGTTGACACGGTTGACTCGGGTCACTGGGTTAACTCTATCGACTCGGTTGACTCGGGTCACCGAGTCGACTCAGTCGACTCTGGTCACCGGGTCGACTTGGTTGATTCGGGTCACCGGGTCACTGGTCGACTCGGTTGGCTCGGGTCATCGGGTCGACTCGGGTCACTGGGTCGACTCGGTTGACTCAGGTCGACTGGGTCGACTTAGTCAACTCTAGTCACCGGGTCGACTCGGTTGATTCGGGTCACCGGGTCACTAGGTCGACTCGGTTGGCTCGGGTCATCGGGTCGACTCAGGTCACTGGGTCGACTCGGTTGACTCAGGTCGACTGGGTCGACTTAGTCGACTCTGGTCACCGGGTCGACTCGGTTGATTCAGGTCACCGGGTCACCGAGTCGACTCGGTTGGCTCAGGTCATCAGGTCGACTCGGTTGACTCGGGTTGCTAGCTCGACTTGGGTTGCTGGCTCGACTCGAGCCTCTAGATCGAGACGGGTCATTGGATCAACTCAAGTCGCTAGCGAGATCAACTCAGGTCACCACATGGGTCGGCAACTAGATTTACTCGAGTCACCATATCAGCTTGGGTCACCAACCAGATCAGCTCTTATCGCCAGATCACCTGACAAAATTAGTTCACCAGCCAGATCAGGTTAGGTCGCTAACTAGATCAACTCGGGGTGCTAGATCAGCTCTAGTCGCCAGTGAGTAACTCTGACTACCATAATAAATTAGGCCACCATAAAAACCCCGGTCGCTGGGTCGACTTGGTTGACTCAGGTCACCGGGTCGACTCAGTTGACTCGGGTCATTGGGTCGACTCGGTCAACTCGGGTCACCGGGTCGACTCGGGTCATCGGGTCACTGGGTCGACTCGGGTCACCGAGTCGACTTGGGTTGCTGGATTGACTCAAGCCTCGAGTCGACTTGGGTTGACACGGGTCGACCTAGTCAACTCAGGTCACCGGGTCGACTCAATTGATTCAGGTCACTAGGTTGACTCAGTCGACTCTGGTTGACTCGGGTCGACTTAGTCACCTGACCGACTCAGTTGACTCGGGTCACCACGTTGACTCGGTCGACTCGGTTGACTCAGGTCGACTCAGTTGACTCGGGTCATCGGGTCGACTCAGTTGACTCAGGTCACTCGGTCGATTCGGTTGACTCGGGTCACTTGGTCAACTCGGGTCGACTTAATCACCTGACTGACTTAGGTCGACTTAGTTGACTCGGGTCACCAGGTCGACTCAGTTGACTCAGGTCACTGGGTCAACTCTGTCGACTCAGGTCACCAGGTCGACTGGGTCAACTCAGTCGACTCAGGTCACCGGGTCGACTCAGTCACTTGACCGACTCGGTTGATTCGGGTCACTGGGTCGACTCGGTTGACTCAAGTCACTGGGTCGACTCGATTGACTCGGGTCGACTCGAGTGACTCGGGTCACCGGGTCAACTCGGGTTGACTCGGGCCTCTAGATCAGGAGGGGTCATTGGATCAACTCAAGTTTCTAGCGAGATCAACTCAAGTCACCACACGGGTCCCCAACTAGATTTACTCAGGTCACCATATCAGCTTGGGTCACCAGCCAAATCAACTCTTGTCGCCAAATCACCTGACAAAATTAGTTCGCCAGCTAGATCAGGTTAGGTCGCCAACTAGATCAACTCGGGTTGCTAGATCAGCTCTGGTCGCCAATGAGTAACTCCAACTGCCATAATAAATTAGGTCACCACAGAAACCCCAGTCGCTGGGTCGACTCGGGTCGACTCGATTGACTCGGGTCATTGGGTCGACTCGGTCAACTCGGGTCACCGGGTCGACTCGGTTGACTCAGGTCATCAGGTCGACTTGGGTCACTGGGTCGACTCGGGTCACCGAGTCGACTTGGGTTGCTGGATCGACTCAGGCCTCAAGTTGACTTGGGTTGACACGGGTCGACCTAGTCTACTAAGGTCTCCTGGTCGACTCGGGTCGACTCAATCGATTCAGGTCACTGGGTCGACTCAATCACCTGACTGACTCGGTCATCTCAGGTCACCATGTCGACTCGATTGACTCTTGTCATCGGGTTGACTCAGTTGACTCAGGTCACTGGGTCAACCGATTGACTCAGGTCACTGGGTCGACTCGGTCACCACACGGGTCACCAACTAGATCAAGTTAGGTAGCTAGCGAGATCAACTCAGGTCACCACACTGGTCCCCAACTAGATCAACTCGGATCGCCAGATCAGCTTGGGTCACCAGCCAGATCAGCTGTGGTCGCCAGATCAGCTTGGGTCACCACATTGACTCAGGTCGCCACATTACTTGGCCAACTCGGGTCACCAGCCAGATCAACTCAGGTGACTCGGTTGACTCAGGTTATCGGGTCGACTCGGGTCGACTTGGGTTGCCAGATCAACTCGGGCCTCGAGTCGACTTGGGTTGACTTGGGTCACCAGGTCGATGCGGGTTGTCAGGTCAACACGAGTCACCGGTTCGACATGGGTCGCCAGTTTGACACGGGTCACTGGGTCGACACGGGTCACTGGGTCGACGCGAGTCACTGGGTCGACGCGGGTCACTAGGTCGACGCAGGTCGCTGGGTTGACTCGGGTCGTCAAGTTGACTCGGGTCGCCGGGTCAACTCAGGTTATTGGATCGACTCGGGTCTCTAGATCAGGACAGGTCACTTGATCAACTCGGGTCACCACATGAGTCACCAATTAGATCAACTCAGGTCACCAGATCAGCTTGGGTCACTAGCCAAATCTGCTCTGGTCGCCAAATCACCTAACCGACTCGGGTCGCCAGCCAGATCAGCTTGGGTCACCACATCACCTGGCCAACTCGGTTCGCCAGATCAACTCAGGACACGACATCGACTCAGGTAGTTAGCTAGATCATCTCAGATCACCAGATCGCCCGATGAACTCAGGTCGGGTGGGGTCTCTAGATCGAGTCGAGTCACCAGATCAAGTCGGGTCCCGAGCCAGATCAACTCAGGTCACCACATCGACTCGGGTCACCAGCCAGATTAGGTCAGGTCACTAGATAGCCTGACCTACTTAGATCTCCAGTGAGTCTGTCCACTTTTTGAATGATTGACCCATACTCCTCTTCAAGTATTATCATAGTCAAGTCTCCGCTTCTAGCTCGACAATAAGAAGGGCGTGACTCCATGTATGGCCTGAGTGATTTTTTTTTAACTCTGGTTTTTTCATTCTTTTTGTCGTAGGGAGCCTCCTTTGTCTATTTTTTTTACAACTTTTGACCTCGCTCACGATCAAGCTAGGCCAACTCATTTAAACTTGGATCGCATAAATCTAATATGCACAATAGTAATGTTGATGAGTATGCAAACACATCAATGAAGTCATCTCAGTATGTCAAGTCCCCCAACTTAGATCACTCGAGTCGCATAAGTAACTCAGATAGCCATAATAAATTAGGTCACCATAGTGACTCGGGTCACTAGGTCGACTCAGGTCACGGGGTCGACTCGGGTCATCAAGTCAACTCAGGTTGCTGGGTTGACATAGCCGAATCGACTCAGGTCTTTGGATCGGGACGGGTCACTTGATCAACTCGTGTCGCTAGCCAAATCAACTTAGGTCATCACATGGGTCGCCAACTAGATCAACTCGGGTCGCTAGATCAGCTCTGGTCACCAGATCACCTGACCAACTTAGGTCGCCAACCAAATCAGCCTTGATCGCCACATTGACTCAGGTTGCCACATCACCTAGCCAACTTGGGTCGCCAGCCAGATCAACTCGAGTTGCCAGATCGACTCGGGACACCACATCGACTCAGGTAGTCAGCTAGATCATCTTGGATCCCTAGATCGCTCGATGAACTCAACTCAGGTGGGGTCTCTAGATCAAGTCGGGTCACCAGATCAAGTCGGGTCCTGAGCTAGATCAACTTAGGTCACCACATCGACTTAGGTCACCAGCCAGATCAGGTCCCTAGCCAGATCAACTCAGGTCACCACATCCAATATGCACAATAGTAATGCTGATGAGTATGCAAACTCATCAATGAAGTCATCTCAGTATGCCAAGTTGTCAAGTCCTCCAACTTAGATCAGTCGAGTCGCATAAGTAACTCCAACTACCATAATAAACTTAGATCACTCAGGTCGTTAGGTCGACTCGGGTTGCCGGCTTGACTCGGGTCTCTAGATCGCGATAGGTCGCTGGATCAACTCGGGTTGCTAGCTAGATTAACTCAAGTCACCACATCGACTTGGGTCATCACCTAGATCAGCTCAGGTTGCCACATCACCTAACCAACTCAGGTCAGGTCGGGTCACCAGATTAATTCGGGTCACCAGCCAGATCAACTTAGGTTGCCACATCAACTCGAGTATCCAGATAGATCAGCTCGGGTCACCAAATCACCTAACTAACTTAGGTCAGGTTGGGTTAGGTCTCCTGATCAGGTCGGGTCACCGGATCAACTCAGGTCGCTAATTAGATCAACTCGGGTCACTAACATGATCAACTCGGGTCAACACATCAGCTTATGTTGTTAACACATTCCAATATGCCAAGCTGTCTAGTTTGCTAGCTCGGATCACTCGAGTCGCATAAGTAACTCGTATTGCCAAAACAACTTGGGTCACCTAATTAACTCGAGTCATCAGATCGACTCGGGTCGCCAGATCGACTCGGGTCACCGGATCGACTCGAGTCCTCGAATCGACTCGGGTCACCGTATTGACGCAGGTCACCGGATCGACTCAGGTCTCCAGATCAGGATGGGTCGTCCGATCGACTCGGTTCATCGGATCGATTCGGGTATCCAGATAGATCAAATCAGGTCACCAAATCACCTGACTAACTTAGGTTAGGTCGGGTCTCTGGATCGAGTCGGGTCACCAGATCAAATTGGGTCTCCAGCCAGATCAACTCGGGTCAACACATCGACTCGAGTCACCAACCAGATCAACTTGGGTCGCCAGACCAACTCAGGTCAGGTCGGGTAAGGTCTCCAGATTGGGTCAAGTCGCGGGATCATTTCAGCTCGCCAGCCAGATCAACTCGAGTTGCTACATCGACTCGACTCGACTCGCCAACCAGATCAGCTCAGGTCATTAGATCACCTGACCAACTCGAGTCAGGTCGACGGATGAAGTCAGATCGCCAGATCAACTCAGGTCGCCAGCCAGATCAACTCAGATCATCACATCGACTTAGGTCGCCAGCCAAATCAGCTCGGGTCACCAAATCAACTCGGGTCACCAGCCAGATCAACTCGGGTTAACAAATTTGAGTTTTGACCCCACTCGCAAGCGAGCTAGGCTAACTCATTCAAACTTGGATCGCCTCAATCTAATATGCATAATAGTAATACTAACGAGTATGCAAACTCATCAATGAAGTCAACTAAGTATGCCAGCCTGATCAACTCAGGTCAACAAATTGACTCGGGTCACCAACCAGATCAACTCGGGTCACCAGATTGCCAGGCCAAGTTGGGTCGGGTCGGGTTGGGTCAGGTCTCTAGATCGGGTTGGGTCAGTTCTCTAGATCGGGTCGGGTTGCCAGATCAATTCTTGTCGCCAACCAGATCAACTCAGGTCGCCACATCGACTCGGGTCGTCAGCCAGATCAGCTCGGGTCACCACATCACCTAACCAACTCGGGTTAGGTCGGGTCACCCGATCAATTTGGGTCACTAAGTTGGGTGTGACTCCATGAATGGCACGAGTGGTTTTCTTTTTCAACTCTAGTTTTTTCATTCTTTTCATTGTACGAAGCCTCCTTTGTCTATTTTTTTAGGACTTTTGACCCCGCCCTGAGGATCGCCAACGAGCTCGACCGGATCCTGTCCGAGATCTTGCTCGTGAGCGAGCTCACCGGGATCCCGTCGCCAACGAGCTAGGCGTGACTCCAGGATGGCTCTAGTGATTTAAGTTTTTTATAACTTGAAAATTTTGTTCTTTTCCTTGTATAGAGCCTCCTTTATCCATTTTTTCCTACGAGTTTCGACCCCGCCAGCGACCTTGTTAAGTTCTCATCGCAGGTCTTGCCCTACTACCACGAAAGCCTCCCAGCGGTTATATGAAATGACCCCGGGTCATTTCAACACTGCGTCTAACAATAACTAGTCAGACTGCATCAAATGATGTCCACCTCGATCCATGCCAACTCATTCAAACTTGGATCACCTCAATCTAATATGCACAATAGTAATGCTGACAAGTATGCCAACTCATCAATGAAGTCGCCTTAGCATGCCAAGCTGTCAAGTCCCCCAACTTGAATTACTCCAGTCGCATAAGTAATTCGGATCATTGGATCGACTCGCATCGCCGAGTCAACTCGGGTTTCTGGATCGACTCGAGTCCCCAAAACAACTTGGGTTGCCAGTCGGATCAACTCGGGTCACCATCCAGATCAACTCAGGTCGCAAGATCACCTGACTAACTTAGATTGACGAAGTTGCCTAGCCAACTTGGATCGCTAGACTTGCCAGATCGACTCGAATCACTGGAGTCGTCAGATCGACTCAGATCTCTATTTCAAGTCGGCCCTATTGCCACGAAGGCATCCCAATGATAACCAGTCAGATCGCAAGTTAAATCACATCAAATGATGTTCACCTCGATCTGTGCTAACTCATTCAATCTTGGATCACCTCGATCCAATATGCCAAGCTGTCAAGTCCACCAGCTCAGATCACTCGAGTTGCATAAGTAACTCAGATCGCCAGAACAACTCGGGTCACCAGATCGACACAGGTCGTCAAATCCACTCGGGTTGCCGAATCAACTCGAGTCGTCGGATCGACTCGGGTCTCCAGATTAGGACGGGTTGTCAGATCGACTCGGGCCGCCAGCCAAATCTACTCGGGTCCCTACATCGACTCAGGTATCCATATAGATCATATTGGGTCGCCAAATCACCTGACTAACTAAAGTTAGGTCAAGTTTGGTCGGGTCAGGTCTCCGGATTGGGTCGGGTCACCGGATCAACTTGGGTCAACATATCGACTCGAGTCGCCAACCAGAACAACTCGGGTCACCAGATTGCCAGACCAACTCGGGTTGGGTCGGGTCAGGTCTTCAGATCGGGTCAGGTCACGGGATCATTTTGGGTCGCCAGCCAGATCAACTCGGGTCGCCACATCAACTCGACTCACCAACCAGGTCAGGTCGGGTCACCAGATCACCTGACCAACTCGGTCAGGTCGACGGATGAAGTCGGATCGCTGGATCAACTCAGGTCGCTAGCCAGATCAACTTGGGTCACCACACACCAACTCAGGCCGCCAGCCAAATCAGCTCAGGTCGCGAGATCAACTCAGGTCAACAAATGTGACTTTTGACCCCACTCACAAGTGAGCTAGGCTAACTCATTCCAAGTCTCTCATGGAAAAGTCCATGACTTCCCATTCCTATACCTATGCTGACGAGTATGCCAACTCATCAATGAATTCGGCTCAGCATGCCAAGTTGTCAAGTCCCCCAACTTGAATTACTCCAGTCACATAAGTAATTTAGATCACCAGAACAACTCGGGTCACCGGATCGACTCAATTCGCCGGATTGACTTGGATCACCGGATCACTAGAGTCGGCAAAGTAACCCAGATCTCTAGGGTCATAACGGGATAGGTATTGTTTACGGATGTAACGACCTCTGAGATGAGCCCAACTCGTCAATCGGAGCCAGCTCGCCAATCTGATTGAGCTAGCCGATCTGAGCCAACTCACCGATTTGAGCTAGCAAGACACCTCTCAAGAATTGAGTTTGAGAACTTCTCCACTAATGAGTTGTCCTCAAGATGTGAACTTGCATCCAGATTAGGACTTGTGGCTTGCACGAGCCAATGTCATGAAGACCTCCTACGTACATGCAACCAATGCATCTCATAGTCCAACATAGTTCTGAACTAGCTCATTACGCCACCATCTCGCACATGTTCCAAGTCTCCCATGGAAAAGTCCCCAACTTCCCATTCCAATACCTAGTTGATTTCACCTCGGATCGAGTCCCCAACAAGATCCAATGCCACTCTGCACAAAGCAGTCCATGCTACTTCATGCAGCTCGAATGACACCTCGACTTGACTCTAAACCTTACCCAGGCCAAAACTATTAACAACTTGTCGCACAACCCCATGAATGCTCCTCGAATCAAGTCCCTGACATGACCCTACTCCTGAGTGCACCAAACAACTCCTTTGTTACACCTCGGATCGAGTCCCTTACATGTCAGTTCAAGTCAGTCGACGTGTTAGCTCTATTTCTAGTATGAGGTGATCTTGTCACATCAACACTACACCCATCCATTGTAAGTTAGCCATACCACCACAAAGTCATCCAACAGTCATTATGAAATGACCCCTATCACATCAAGCTGTGTTGGTTTGTTTCAAGTCGGCCCTATTGCCACGAAGGCATCCCAATGGTAACTAGTCAAATCGCATCAAATGATGTTCACCTCGATCTATGCCAATGCTGCCTATGATTGATTTGCTAGCTCTCTACGGATATTTTTGGATATGCCATTTGATACCTGAATGCTATGCATGGGTTCGTGCATAGACGATTCGAGCTGAGCTTAAGGATGTTGAGTTCTCAAGTGAATATGAATAGGCGAGTTGTTCTATGGAGTAGAACTCAGGAATGCATGATGGATTGAGCTCATCTCGCGGATCCGAGCCAGCTCGTTGATCCGATCCAGCTTGTCGATCTGAGCCAGCTCGACGATCCGAGCCAGCTCGTCAAGTTGAGCCTTTTACGAGATTTAAATTTTTTGCGACCTATCGACGTCGGCAAGCATTTGTATGGGGGAGAAAGACTCGGACTAATAACTTATCCTCGTAGGGGAGGTGTTGTTGGTGGATGTGAGGATTTTTGAGATGAGACCCAAGCTGGAACAAATTCTAGTGCGCATTGTGATTAGAGCTAAGCTAAAGGATATTGAGTTCTCAAAGGAATACAAATAGGCAAGTTGTTTTATGGAGTAGAACACGGGAATGCATGATGGATCCGATCCGATTTGAGCCGAGCCGGCTCGGCGATCCGAGCCAGCCAGCTTGGAAAACCGAGCCGGCTCGCTCGGCAAACCGTGCCAGCTCGCCGATTCGAGTCAGCTCGCTCGGTGATCCGAGCCAGCTCGCTTGGCGATCCGAGCCTTTTACGAGATTTTAAGTTTTTGTGACTTATCGGCGTCGGCAAGCATTTCTACGTGGGAGCAAGACTCGGACTAATAACTTATATAGGGGAGGTGTTGTTGGTGGATGTAAGGATCTTTGAGATGAGACTCGAGATGGAATGGATTCTAGTGCCCATTGTGATTCGAGCTGAGCTAAAGGATGTTGAGTTCTCAAGTGAATACAAATAGGTGAGTTGTTCTATGGAGTAGAACACGGGAATGCATGATGGATTGAGCTCAGCTCGTCGATCCGAGCCAGCTCACGGATTCGAGCTAGCTTGTCGAGCTGAGTCTTTTACGAGATTTAAAGTTTTCGTGACCTATCCGTGTCGGCGAGCATTTCTACGGGGGAGCAAGACTTGGACTAATAACTTATATAGGGGAGGTGGTGTTGGTGGATGGAAGGATCTTTGAGATGAGACCCGAGCTGGAACGGATTCTAGTGCGCGTTGTGATTCGAGTTGAGCTAAAGGATGTTGAATTCTCAAGTGATTACAAATAGGCGAGTTATTCCATGGAGTAGAACACGGGAATGCATGATGGATTGAGCTCAACTCGGCGATCCGAGCCAGCTCGGCGATCCGAGCCAGCTCGGCGATCCGAGCCAGCTCGGCGATCCGAGCCAGCTCGGCGATCCGAGCCAGCTCGGCGATCCGAGCCAGCCCGTCGAGCTGAGTCTTTTACAAGATTTAAATTTTTTGTGACCTTTCGGCGTTGGCGAGCATTTCTACGGGGGAGTAAGACTCGGACTAATAACTTATATAGGGGAGGTGTTGTTGGTGAATGTAAGGATCACTGAGATGAGACCCGAGCTGGAACGGATTCTAGTGCGCGTTATGATTCGAGCTGAGCTAAAGGATGTTCAGTTCTCAAGTGAATACAAAGAGGTGACTCATTCTATGGAGTAGAACATGGGAATGCATGATGGAATGAGCTCAGATCGCCGATCCGAGCTAGCTCGTCGATCCGAGCCACGGGTATGTACGATCCGAGCCAGCCCGTCGAGCTGAGTCATTTATGAGATTTAAATTTTTTGTGACCTTTCGGCGTTGGCGAGCATTTCTACGGGGGAGCAAGACTCGGACTAATAACTTATATAGGGGAGGTGTTGTTGGTGAATGTAAGAATCATTGAGATGAGATCCGAGCTGGAACGGATTCTAGTACGCGTTGTGATTCGAGCTGAGCTAAAGGATGTTCAGTTCTCAAGTGAATACAAAGAGGTGAGTCATTCTATGGAGTAGAACATGGGAATGCATGATGGAATGATCTCAGATCGTCGATCCGAGCTATCTCGTCGATCCGAGCCAGCTCGCTGATCCGAGCCATGGGTATGTAGGTAGTTTTCATGAGATCGGCTCGCCCGGCCCACAAGTCAAACATCGATTCTCTTATTAAGGGTGAGCCCTTGTCTAGCGTTTGGGTCGCTCGGTACAAGCTGTTCGATTTGTAATGTGTGCAAAGCTTTTGGGTTGATATTTGGAAGATTTAAATTTTTTGTGAGCTATTCTCCTCGTTTCACTTGATATTTTTGAAGATTTGAATTATTTGTGAGCTATTCTCCCCGTTTCCCTTGATTTTTTTGGAAGAATTGGAATTTTTGAGAGTTGTTCTCTTCGCCTCAAATTTCTACGGAAGAGCAAGACTTGGACTAATAACTTATATAGGGGAGGTGTTGTTGGTGAATGAAAGGATCTTTGAGATGAGACCCGAGCTGGAACGGATTCTAGTGCGCGTTGTGATTCAAGCTGAGCTAAAGGATGTTCAGTTCTCAAGTGAATACAAAGAGGTGAGTCGTTTTATGGAGTAGAACACGGGAATGCATGATGGAATGAGCTCAGATCGACGATCCGAGTCAGCTCGCTGATCTGAGCCACGGGTATGTAGGCAGTTTTCATGAGATCGGCTCGCCCGGCCCACAAGTCAAACACTGATTCTCTTATTAAGGGTGAGCCCTTGTCTAGCGTTTGGGTCGCTCGGTACAAGCTGTTTGATTTGTAATGTGTGCGAAGCTTTTGGGTTTGATATTTGGAAGATTTGAATTTTTTGTGAGCTATTCTCCTCGTTTCACTTGATTTTTTTGAAGATTTGAATTATTTGTGAGCTATTCTCCCCATTTCCCTTGATTTTTTGGAAGATTTGGATTTGTTGCGAGTTGTTCTCTTCGCCTCAAATTTCTACGGAAGAGCAAGACTTGGACTAATAACTTATATAGGGGAGGTGTTGTTGGTGAATGCAAGGATCTTTGAGATGAGACCCGAGCTGGAACGGATTCTAGTGCACGTTGTGATTCGAGCTGAACTAAAGGATGTTTAGTTCTCAAGTGAATACAAAGAGGTGAGTCATTTATGGAGTAGAAGACGGGAATGCATGATGGAATGAGCTCAGATCGCCGATCCGAGCTAGCTTGTCGATCCGAGCCACGGGTATGTAGTCAGTTTTCATGAGATCGGATCGTCCGGGCCACAAGCTAGCTATTTTTTGTGAGCTATTCTCTTTGTTTCCTTTGATTTTTTTGGAAGACTTGCATTTTTTGTGAGCTATTCTCTTCGTTTCAATTGAATTTTTGGAAGTTATGCATTTTTTGTGATGTAGTCTCTTCGTTTCACTTGCATTTTTGGGAGATTTGATTTTTTTTGTGAGCTATTCTCTTCTTTTCCCTTGAATTTTTTTTTGCAAGACTTGCATTTTTTGTGAGCTATTCTCTTCGTTTCAATTGAATTTTTAGAAGTTTTGAATTTTTTGTGATCTATTCTTCTTTGTTTCACTTGTATTTTTGAGAGATTTGAAATTTTTGTGAGATATTCTCTTCGGCTCAAATTTCTACGGAAGTGCAATACTTGGACTAATAACTTATATAGGGGAGGTGTTGTCCGCGGAAGCTCCCCCATGCCCCTCTAATAGAATCAGTGCTAGTGATCCCGTTTTGAAATCCGACGGACGGATGGATGAGCAGGTCGGATTTCAAAACGGGATCAGCAGCACTGATTCCATTAGAGGGGCATGAAGCCACCTGATTGCTATGCGGGGGCTGCTCAAAGTCCCGTCTTTCGAGTCGCTCGACGGCGCAAGTCGGAAAGGGTTCGACAGCGGTTGTCGTTCCAATGCGTCGTCGCAGTGACATGGAAGGCGATCTTCGGGTTAGCCCTTGTCTAGCTTTTGGGTCGCTTGGTACAAGCGATCTGCTATGTACTTTCCGCGAACCCCTATCCGGGTACTCGTTAGCTATGCATTGGCTCTTGCATGTGTGGAACGGAGAGATGCGGCCTTCACAGGGAGTCGGCCTGAAATAGTTCTGTGCGTGCGAATGGAGCCGCGTATAGCTTTTGGGTCGTTTGGATAGGGTGCCCCTCCAAGCGAATCAGTGCTGGTGCTCGGACGGATTTGCGGCTCAGATTTAAAATGTGAGGAGCATGCCTGATTTTATTTGAGGGGCATGAAGCCACCTGATTGCTATGCGGGGGCTCCCCTGGGTCGTCTCTTTTGGGTCACTCGATGGCGCAAGTCGGAGAAGGGTTCGACAACGGTAGTCGTTCCAGCGCGTCGTCATTAGTGATACTGAAGTCGATCTGTGTGCAGCCCCCGTCTAGCACTTGGGTCTGCATGCCGCAAGAAGATTTGAATTTTTTGTGAGTTAAAGTCTTTTTCTTTTTTTCGTTTCACTGGAGTTTTTGCGAGATTTGAAGTTTTTGTGAGCTATTCTCTTCGTTTCACTTAAATTTTTTGTGAGCTATTCTCTTCGTTTCACTTGAATTTTTGGAAGTTTTGAGTTTTTTGTGAGCTATCCTCTTCGTTTCACTTGAATTTTTGCAGGATTTGAATTTTTTGTGAGCTATTCTTCTTTGTTTCACTTGGTTTTTTGGAAGATTTGAATTTTTTGTGAGCTATTTTCTTTGTTTCCCTTGTTTTTTTTTGGAAGACTTGCATTTTTTGTGAGCTATTCTCTTCTTTTCCCTTGATTTTTTTTTTGCAAGACTTGGATTTTTTGTGAGCTATTCTCTTCATTTCAATTGAATTTTTGGAAGTTTTGAATTTTTTGTGATCTATTCTCTTTGTTTCACTTGTATTTTTGAGAGATTTGAAATTTTTGTGAGATATTCTCTTCGGCTCAAATTTCTACGAAAGTGCAATACTTGGACTAATAACTTATATAGGGGAGGTGTTGTCCGCGGAAGCTCCCCCATGCCCCTCTAATAGAATCAGTGCTGGTGATCCCGTTTTGAAATCCGACAGACGGACGGATGATTAGGTCAGATTTCAAAATGGGATCAGCAGCACTGATTCCATTACAGGGGCATGAAGCCACCTGATTGCTATGCGTGGGCTGCTCAAAGTCCCGTCTTTCGGGTCGCTCGATTGCGCAAGTCGGAAAGGGTTCGACAGCGGTTGTCGTTCCAATGCGTCGTCGTTGTGACATGTAAGGCGATCTTAGGGTCAGCCCCCGTCTAGCTTTTGGGTTGCTTTGGTACAAGCGATCTGCTATGTACTTTCCGCGAAACCCTATCCGGGTACTCGTTAGCTATGCGTTGTCTCTTGCATGTGTGCAACGAAGAGATGCGGCCTTCACAGGGAGTCGGCCTGAAACAGTTCTGTGCGTGCGAATGGAGCCGCGTATAGCTTTTGGGTCGTTTGGATAGGGTGCCCCTCCAAGTGAATCAGTGCTGGTGCTCGGATGGATTTGCGGCTCGGATTTAAAATGTGAGTAGCATGCCTGATTTTATTGGAGGGGCATGAAGCCACCTGATTGCTATGCGGGGGCTCCCCTGGGTCGTCTCTTCTGGGTCACTCGATGGCGCAAGTCGGAGAAGGGTTCAACAACGGTAGTTGTTCCAGCGCGTCGTCATTAGTGATACTGAAGTCGATCTGTGGGCGAGCCCCGGTCTAGCATTTGGGTCTGCATGCGGCAAGAAGATTTGAATTTTTTGTGAGTTAAGTCTTTTTCGTTTCACTGGAGTTTTTGCGAGATTTGAAGTTTTTTGTGAGCTATTCTCTTCGTTTCACTTGAATTTTTGGAAGTTTTGAATTTTTTGTGAGCTATTCTCTTCGTTTCACTTGAATTTTTTGAAGTTTTGAATTTTTTGTGAGCTATTCTCTTCCTTTCACTTGAATTTTTGCAGGATTTGAATTTTTTGTGAGCTATTCTTCTTTGTTTCACTTGGTTTTTTCGAAGATTTGAATTTTTTGTGAGCTATTCTCTTTGTTTCCCTTGATTTTTTTTTGGAAGACTTGCATTTTTTGTGAGCTATTCTCTTCGTTTCAATTGAATTTTTGGAAGTTATGCATTTTTTGGTGATGTAGTCTCTTCGTTTCACTTGCATTTTTGGGAAATTTGATTTTTTTGTGAGCTATTCTCTTCTTTTTCCTTGATTTTTTTTGCAAGACTTGGATTTTTTGTGAGCTATTCTCTTCATTTCAATTGAATTTTTGGAAGTTTTGAATTTTTTGTGATCTATTGTTCTTTGTTTCACTTGTATTTTTGAGAGATTTGAAATTTTTGTGAGATATTCTCTTCGGCTCAAATTTCTACGGAAGTGCAATACTTGGACTAATAACTTATATAGGGGAGGTGTTGTCCGCGGAAGCTCCCCCATGCCCCTCTAATAGAATCAGTGCTGGTGATCCCGTTTTGAAATCCGACAGACGGACGGATGATTAGGTCGGATTTCAAAACGGGATCAGCAGCACTGATTCCATTAGAGGGGCATGAAGCCACCTGATTGCTATGCGGGGGCTGCTCAAAGTCCCGTCTTTCGGGTCGCTCGATGACGCAAAGTCGGGAAGGGTTCGACAGCGGTTGTCGTTCCAATGCGTCGTCGCTGTGACATGGAAGGCGATCTTCGGGTCAGCCCCCGTCTAGCTTTTGGGTTGCTTTGGTACAAGCGATCTGCTTGTACTTTCCGCGAAACCCTATCCGGGTATTCGTTAGCTATGCGTTGTTTCTTGCATGGGTGGAACGGAGAGATGCGGCCTTCACAGGGAGTCGGCTTGAAACAGTTCTGTGCGTGCGAAAGGAGCCGCGTATAGCTTTTGGGTCGTTTGGATAGGGTGCCCCTCCAAGTGAATCAGTGCTGGTGCTCGGACGGATTTGCGGCTCGGATTTAAAATGTGAGTAGCATGCCTGATTTTATTGGAGGGGCATGAAGCCACCCGATTGCTATGCGGGGGCTCCCCTGGGTCGCCTCTTTTGGGTCACTCGATGGCGCAAGTCGGAGAAGGGTTCGACAACGGTAGTCGTTCCAGCGCGTCATCATAGTGATACTGAAGTCGATTTGTGGGCGAGCCCCCGTCTAGCTCTTGGGTCTGCATGCCGCAAGGAGATTTGAATTTTTCGTGAGTTTAAGTCTTCGTTTTTCCTTGATTTTTTTTTGGAAGACTTGAATTTTTGGAAGTTCTGAATTTTTTTGTGAGCTATTATCTTTCGTTTCACTTGAATTTTTGCAAGATTTGAAATTTTTGTGAGCTATTCTCTTTGTTTCACTTGGTTTTTTTTGGAAGATTTGAATTTTTGTGAGCTATTCTCTTTGTTTCCCTTTGTTTTTTTTTTTTTTGTTTTTTTTTGGGAAGACTTGCGTTTTTTGTGAGCTATTCTCTTCGTTTCAATTGAATTTTTGGAAGTTATGCATTTTTTGTGATGTAGTCTCTTCGTTTCACTTGGTTTTTTGGAAGATTTGAATTTTTTGTGAGCTATTCTCTTTATTTCCCTTTGATTTTTTTGGAAGACTTGCATTTTTTGTGAGCTATTCTCTTCGTTTCAATTGAATTTTTGGAAGTTATGCATGATGCATTTTTTGGGAGATTTGATTTTTTTTGTGAGCTATTCTCTTCTTTTCCTTTGAATTTTTTTTGCAAGACTTGCATTTTTTGTGAGCTATTCTCTTCGTTTCAATTGAATTTTTGGAAGTTTTGAATTTTTTGTGATCTATTCTTCTTTGTTTCACTTATATTTTTGAGAGATTTGAAATTTTTGTGAGATATTCTCTTCGGCTCAAATTTCTACGGAAGTGCAATACTTGGACTAATAACTTATATAGGGGAGGTGTTGTTCGCGGAAGCTCCCCCATGCCCCTCTAATGGAATCAGTGCTGGTGATCCCGTTTTGAAATCCGACAGACGGATGGATGATTAGGTCGGATTTCAAAACGGGATCAGCAGCACTGATTCCATTATAGGGGCATGAAGCCACCTGATTGCTATGCGTGGGCTGCTCAAAGTCTCATCTTTCAGGTCGCTCGACGGCGCAAGTCGGAAATGGTTCGGCAGCGGTTGTCGTTCCAATGCGTCGTCGCAGCGACATGGAAGGCGATCTTCGGGTCAGCCCCTGTCTAGCTCTTGGGTTGCTTTGGTACAAGCGATCTGCTATGTACTTTCCGCGAACACCTATCCCGGTACTCGTTAGCTATGTGTTGGCTCTAGCACGCATGGAACGCAGAGATGCGGCCTTCACAGGGAGTTGGCCTGAAACAGTTCCGTGCCTTGCGAATGGAGCCGCGTATAGCTTTTCGGTCGTTTGGATAGGTGCCCCTCCAAGTGAATGAGTGTTGGTGCTCGGACGGATTTGCCGCTCGGATTTAAAAATGTGAGCAGCAGCACAGATTCTATTGGAGGGGCATGAAGCCACCCAATTTTTATGCGTGGGCTCCCTTGGGTCGTGTCTTTTGGGTCACTCGATGGCGGAAGTCAGAGAAGGGTTCGACAGCGGTAGTCGTTCCAGCGCGTCGTCATAGTGATACTGAAGTCGATCTGTGGGCGAGCCCCCGTCTAGCTCTTGGGTCTGCATGTCGCAAGAAGATTTGAATTTTTTGAGTTAAGTCTCTTCGTTTCACTTGAATTTTTGCGAGATTTGAATTTTGTTTGTTGCGAGGTAGTAAAATTCTCTTCGTTTTGACTTGAAGTTTTGGATTTTTTGTGAGCTATTCTCTTCGTTTTTCCTTGGTTTTTGTTTTGGAAGACTTGAATTTTTTGTGGGCTATTATTTTATTCTTTTCACTTGAATTTTTGGAAGTTTTGAATGTTTTTGTGAGCTATTCTCTTCGTTTTCACTTGAATGTTTGCAAGATTTGAATTTTTTGTGAGCTATTCTGTTTGTTTCACTTGGTTTTTTTGGAAGATTTGAATTTTTTGTGAGCTATTCTGTTTTGTTTCCCTTGATTTTTTTGTAAGACTTGCATTTTTTGTGAGCTATTCTCTTCGTTTCAATTGAATATTTGGAAGTTGTGCATTTTTTGTGATTGTAGTCTCTTCGTTTCACTTGCATTTTTGGGAGATTTGATTTTATTTGTGAGCTATTCTCTTTTTTTCCCTTGATTTTTTTGTGAGCTATTCTCTTCGTTTCAATTGAATTTTTGGAATTTCTGAATTTTTTGTGATCTATTCTTTTTGTTTCACTCGTATTTTTGAAAGATTTGAAATTTTTGTGAGATATTCTCGTCGGCTCAAATTTCTACGGAAGTGCAAGACTTGGACTAATAACTTATATAGGGGAGGTGTTGTCCGCGGAATCTCCCCCATGCCCCTCTAATAGAATCAGTGCTGGTGATCCCGTTTTGAAATCCGACAGACGGACGGATGATTAGGTCAGATTTCAAAACGCGATCAGCAGCACTGATTCCATTAGAGGGGCATGAAGCCACCTGATTGCTATGCGGGGGCTGCTCAAAGTCCCGTCTTTCGAAGGTCGCTCGACGGTGCAAGTCGGAAAGGGTTCGGCAGCGGTTGTCGTTCCAATGCGTCGTCGCAGTGACATGGAAGGCGATCTTCGGGTCAGCCCCCGTCTAGCTTTTGGGTTGCTTTGGTACAAGCGATCTGCTATGTACTTTCCGCGAACCCCTATCCGGGTACTCGTTAGCTATGCGTTGGCTCTTGCATGCGTGGAACGAAGAGATGCGGCCTTCACAGGGAGTTGGCCGGAAATAGTTCTGCTCTTGTGAATGGAGCCGCGTATATAGCTTTTGAGTCGTTTGGGTAGGTGCGCCCCTCCAAGAGAATCAGTGCTGGTGCTCGGACGGATTGGTAGCTCGGATTTAAAATATGAACACTAGCACTGATTCTATTGGAGGGGCGCATTAGGCCACCCGCTTGCTATGCGGGGGCTGTCCAGGGTCGTAACTTTTGGGTCAGTCGACGGTGCACTTCGGAAAGGGTTCGACAGCGGTTGTCGTTCCAACACATCGTCGCATTGACAAGAAAGGCGATCTTCGGGTCAGCCCCCGTCTAGCTCCCGGGTCACTTGGTACAAGCTACTTGCTATGTCGCTTCGACTTCCGATACTTGAGTGCGCAATGGCTCAAGATGCTTTGCATTGGAATCAGTTAGTTATCATATGTGTCGGCGGATTGGATCTCAAGTCAATCTAGGCGGGTGCGACATTAGTTGCTAAGTCTCGATCGAAAACGATTTGGATTCATCTAGATGCATTGTTATCTGACTTGAGGAACTATGCGAGCGAGTTGGGTTACCTCCTCGTGGATATGTTGGATACGCGTTATGACGGATAAGATGATGGATTGCGGTAAGAATGACGAATTTTTGGAAGATGAATTATTTTGGTGAGCCATGTTCTTTGTTTTACTTGAATTTCTGGAAGATTTGAATTTTGTTTTCTAGCTATTCTTTTCGTTTTCCTAGATTTTTTCGAAAGACTTGAATTTTTTGTGATCTATTCTGTTCGTTTCACTTGAATTTTTGGAAGATTTGATTTTTTGTGAGCTTTTTGTCATCGTTTCACTTGAATTTTTGGAAGATTTGAATTTTTTGGGAGCCAGTTTCTTCGGCTTAAATTTCCACTCAAGAGCAAGACTCGGACTAATAACTTATATAGGGGAGGAGTTGTGTGTTGTTCGCGGAAGCTCCCCCATACCCCTCTTATAGAATCATTGCCGGTGATCGGACGGATGTGTAGGTCGGATTTCAAAATGGGATCACCAGCACTGATTCTATTAGAGGGGCATGAAGCCACTTGATTGCTATGCGGGGGCTGCCCAAAGTCCTGTCTTTCGGGTCGCTCGACGGTGCAAGTCGGAAAGGGTTCGGCAGCGGTTGTCGTTCCAATGCGTCGTCGCAGTGATATGGAAGGCAATCTACGGGTCAGCCCCTGTCTAGCTTTCGGGTCACTTTGGTACAAGTGATTTGCTATGTACTTTCCGCGAACCCTATCCACGTACTCGTTAGCTACGCGTTGGCTCTTACACGAGCGGAACGGAGAGATGCGGCCTTCACAGGGAGTTGGCCGGAGATAGTTCTGTTTTTGTGAATGGAGCCGCGTATAGCTTTTGAGTCGTTTGGGTAGGTGCCCCCCTCCAAGAGAATCAGTGCTGGGTATCTCGGATTTAAAATCTGAGCACTAGCGCTGATTCTATTGGAGGGGCGCATTAGGCCACCCGCTTTCTATGCGGGGCCTGTCCAGGATCGTGTCTTTTGTGTCAGTCGACGTTGCAAGTAGGAAAGGGTTCGACAGCGGTTGTCGTTCCAACGCATCGTCGCATTGACAAGAAACGCAATTTTTGGGTCAGCCCCCGTCTAGCTCCCGGGTCGCTTGGCACAAGCGATTTGCTCTGTCGCATGCTGCATTAAGATTTGAATTTTTTGTTTGCTATTCTCATTTTTGTTTCATTGGAAGATTCGAATTTTTTGCGATCTCCTCTTTTGTTTCCTTTGATTTTTTTTTGGAAGATTTTAATTTTTTGTGAGCCTACTCTCTTCGATTCACTTGAGTTTTTGGAAGAAATGGATTTTTTTGGTGAGCTATGTTCTTTCTTTTACTTGAAGTTTTGGAAAATTTGAATGTTTTGCTAGTTGTTCTTTTCGTTTCCCTTCGATTTTTTCGGAAGACCTGAATTTTTTGTGAGCTATTCTGTTCGTTTCACTTGAATTTTTTGAAGATTTGATTTTTTTGTGAGCTTTTTCCTCATCGTTTCACTTGAATTTTTGGAAGATTTGAATTGTTTGGGAGCCATTCTCAACGTCTCAAATTTCTACGGAAGAGAAAGACCCGGACTAATAACTTATATAGGGGAGTAGTAGTTCGCGGAAGCTCCCCCATGCCCCTCTAATAGAATCAGAGCTTGTGCGCGGACGGATGAGTAAGTCGGATTTAAAATCGGATCACTAGCACTGATTCTATTAGAGGG
>BSBK01011825.1:315000-332767 GCA_027943335.1 Chamaecyparis obtusa
TCGGACCCCGCCCGCGAGCGCCGCTCGGCTCGACGAGCTCGATGGGGATCCCGTCCGCGGGCGAGCTGGGCGTGGCTACACGTATGACCCGAATGTAATTTTTTTTTTTTTTTTTTTTTTTAACTCTGGTTTTTTCGTTCTTATCCTCGTACGGAGCCTCCTTTGTTCATTTTTTTTCCGCGAGTTTCGACCCCGCCCGGGAGCGAGCTCGGCGCCGATCCCGCCCCGCCGCTCCCCGGAGAGCTCGACCGGTTCGGTTCCGCTCAGATCGGACCCCGCCCGCGAGCGCCGCTCGGCTCGACGAGCTCGATGGGGATCCCGTCCGCGGGCGAGCTGGGCGTGGCTACACGTATGACCCGAATGTAATTTTTTTTTTTTTTTTTTTTTTTTTTTTTAACTCTGGTTTTTTCGTTCTTATCCTCGTACGGAGCCTCCTTTGTTCATTTTTTTCCCGCGAGTTTCGACCCCGCCCGGGAGCGAGCTCGGCGCCGATCCCGCCCCGCCGCTCCCCGGAGAGCTCGACCGGTTCGGTTCCGCTCGGATCGGACCCCGCCCGCGAGCGCCGCTCGGCTCGACGAGCTCGATGGGGATCCCGTCCGCGGGCGAGCTGGGCGTGGCTACACGTATGACCCGAATGTAATTTTTTTTTTTTTTTTTTTTTTAAAACTCTGGTTTTTTCGTTCTTATCCTCGTACGGAGCCTCCTTTGTTCATTTTTTTTCCGCGAGTTTCGACCCCGCCAGGGAGCGAGCTCGGCGCCGATCCCGCCCCGCCGCTCCCCGGAGAGCTCGACCGGTTCGGTTCCGCTCGGATCGGACCCCGCCCGCGAGCGCCGCTCGGCTCGACGAGCTCGATGGGGATCCCGTCCGCGGGCGAGCTGGGCGTGGCTACACGTATGACCCGAATGTAATTTTTTTTTTTTTTTTTTTTTTTTTTTTTAACTCTGGTATTTTCGTTCTTATCCTCGTACGGAGCCTCCTTTGTTCATTTTTTTTCCGCGAGTTTCGACCCCGCCCGGGAGCGAGCTCGGCGCCGATCCCGCCCCGCCGCTCCCCGGAGAGCTCGACCGGTTCGGTTCCGCTCGGATCGGACCCCGCCCGCGAGCGCCGCTCGGCTCGACGAGCTCGATGGGGATCCCGTCCGCGGGCGAGCTGGGCGTGGCTACACGTATGACCCGAATGTAATTTTTTTTTTTTTTTTTTTTTTTTTTTAACTCTGGTTTTTTCGTTCTTATCCTCGTACGGAGCCTCCTTTGTTCATTTTTTTCCCGCGAGTTTCGACCCCGCCCGGGAGCGAGCTCGGCGCCGATCCCGCCCCGCCGCTCCCCGGAGAGCTCGACCGGTTCGGTTCCGCTCGGATCGGACCCCGCCCGCGAGCGCCGCTCGGCTCGACGAGCTCGATGGGGATCCCGTCCGCGGGCGAGCTGGGCGTGGCTACACGTATGACCCGAATGTAATTTTTTTTTTTTAATTTTTTTTTTAACTCTGGTTTTTTCGTTCTTATCCTCGTACGGAGCCTCCTTTGTTCATTTTTTTTCCGCGAGTTTCGACCCCGCCCGGGAGCGAGCTCGGCGCCGATCCCGCCCCGCCGCTCCCCGGAGAGCTCGACCGGTTCGGTTCCGCTCGGATCGGACCCCGCCCGCGAGCGCCGCTCGGCTCGACGAGCTCGATGGGGATCCCGTCCGCGGGCGAGCTGGGCGTGGCTACACGTATGACGCGAATGTATTTTTTTTTTTTTTTTTTTTTTTTTTAACTCTGGTTTTTTCGTTCTTATCCTCGTACGGAGCCTCCTTTGTTCATTTTTTTTCCGCGAGTTTCGACCCCGCCCCGGAGCGAGCTCGGCGCCGATCCCGCCCCGCCGCTCCCCGGAGAGCTCGACCGGTTCGGTTCCGCTCGGATCGGACCCCGCCCGCGAGCGCCGCTCGGCTCGACGAGCTCGATGGGGATCCCGTCCGCGGGCGAGCTGGGCGTGGCTACACGTATGACCCGAATGTAATTTTTTTTTTTTTTTTTTTTTTAACTCTGGTTTTTTCGTTCTTATCCTCGTACGGAGCCTCCTTTGTTCATTTTTTTTCCGCGAGTTTCGACCCCGCCCGGGAGCGAGCTCGGCGCCGATCCCGCCCCGCCGCTCCCCGGAGAGCTCGACCGGTTCGGTTCCGCTCGGATCGGACCCCGCCCGCGAGCGCCGCTCGGCTCGACGAGCTCGATGGGGATCCCGTCCGCGGGCGAGCTGGGCGTGGCTACACGTATGACCCGAATGTAATTTTTTTTTTTTTTTTTTTTTAAAACTCTGGTTTTTTCGTTCTTATCCTCGTACGGAGCCTCCTTTGTTCATTTTTTTTCCGCGAGTTTCGACCCCGCCCCGGAGCGAGCTCGGCGCCGATCCCGCCCCGCCGCTCCCCGGAGAGCTCGACCGGTTCGGTTCCGCTCGGATCGGACCCCGCCCGCGAGCGCCGCTCGGCTCGACGAGCTCGATGGGGATCCCGTCCGCGGGCGAGCTGGGCGTGGCTACACGTATGACCCGAATGTAATTTTTTTTTTTTTTTTTTTTTTAACTCTGGTATTTTCGTTCTTATCCTCGTACGGAGCCTCCTTTGTTCATTTTTTTTCCGCGAGTTTCGACCCCGCCCGGGAGCGAGCTCGGCGCCGATCCCGCCCCGCCGCTCCCCGGAGAGCTCGACCGGTTCGGTTCCGCTCGGATCGGACCCCGCCCGCGAGCGCCGCTCGGCTCGACGAGCTCGATGGGGATCCCGTCCGCGGGCGAGCTGGGCGTGGCTACACGTATGACCCGAATGTAATTTTTTTTTTTTTTTTTTTTAAAACTCTGGTTTTTTCGTTCTTATCCTCGTACGGAGCCTCCTTTGTTCATTTTTTTTCCGCGAGTTTCGACCCCGCCCCGGAGCGAGCTCGGCGCCGATCCCGCCCCGCCGCTCCCCGGAGAGCTCGACCGGTTCGGTTCCGCTCGGATCGGACCCCGCCCGCGAGCGCCGCTCGGCTCGACGAGCTCGATGGGGATCCCGTCCGCGGGCGAGCTGGGCGTGGCTACACGTATGACCCGAAAGTTTTTTTTTTTTTTTTTTTTTTTTTTTTTTTTTTTTTTTTAACTCTGGTTTTTTCGTTCTTATCCTCGTACGGGGCCTCCTTTGTTCATTTTTTTTCCGCGAGTTTCGACCCCGCCCGGGAGCGAGCTCGGCGCCGATCCCGCCCCGCCGCTCCCCGGAGAGCTCGACCGGTTCGGTTCCGCTCGGATCGGACCCCGCCCGCGAGCGCCGCTCGGCTCGACGAGCTCGATGGGGATCCCGTCCGCGGGCGAGCTGGGCATGGCTACACGTATGACCCGAATGTAATTTTTTTTTTTTTTTTTTTTTTTTTTTTAACTCTGTTTTTTTCGTTCTTATCCTCGTACGGAGCCTCCTTTGTTCATTTTTTTTCCGCGAGTTTCGACCCCGCCCGGGAGCGAGCTCGGCGCCGATCCCGCCCCGCCGCTCCCCGGAGAGCTCGACCGGTTCGGTTCCGCTCGGATCGGACCCCGCCCGCGAGCGCCGCTCGGCTCGACGAGCTCAATGGGGATCCCGTCCGCGGGCGAGCTGGGCGTGGCTACACGTATGACCCGAATGTAATTTTTTTTTTTTTTTTTTTTTTTAACTCTGGTTTTTTCGTTCTTATCCTCGTACGGAGCCTCCTTTGTTCATTTTTTTTCCGCGAGTTTCGACCCCGCCCGGGAGCGAGCTCGGCGCCGATCCCGCCCCGCCGCTCCCCGGAGAGCTCGACCGGTTCGGTTCCGCTCAGATCGGACCCCGCCCGCGAGCGCCGCTCGGCTCGACGAGCTCGATGGGGATCCCGTCCGCGGGCGAGCTGGGCGTGGCTACACGTATGACCCGAATGTAATTTTTTTTTTTTTTTTTTTTTTTTTTTTTAACTCTGGTTTTTTCGTTCTTATCCTCGTACGGAGCCTCCTTTGTTCATTTTTTTCCCGCGAGTTTCGACCCCGCCCGGGAGCGAGCTCGGCGCCGATCCCGCCCCGCCGCTCCCCGGAGAGCTCGACCGGTTCGGTTCCGCTCGGATCGGACCCCGCCCGCGAGCGCCGCTCGGCTCGACGAGCTCGATGGGGATCCCGTCCGCGGGCGAGCTGGGCGTGGCTACACGTATGACCCGAATGTAATTTTTTTTTTTTTTTTTTTTTAAAACTCTGGTTTTTTCGTTCTTATCCTCGTACGGAGCCTCCTTTGTTCATTTTTTTTCCGCGAGTTTCGACCCCGCCAGGGAGCGAGCTCGGCGCCGATCCCGCCCCGCCGCTCCCCGGAGAGCTCGACCGGTTCGGTTCCGCTCGGATCGGACCCCGCCCGCGAGCGCCGCTCGGCTCGACGAGCTCGATGGGGATCCCGTCCGCGGGCGAGCTGGGCGTGGCTACACGTATGACCCGAATGTAATTTTTTTTTTTTTTTTTTTTTTTTTTTTAACTCTGGTATTTTCGTTCTTATCCTCGTACGGAGCCTCCTTTGTTCATTTTTTTTCCGCGAGTTTCGACCCCGCCCGGGAGCGAGCTCGGCGCCGATCCCGCCCCGCCGCTCCCCGGAGAGCTCGACCGGTTCGGTTCCGCTCGGATCGGACCCCGCCCGCGAGCGCCGCTCGGCTCGACGAGCTCGATGGGGATCCCGTCCGCGGGCGAGCTGGGCGTGGCTACACGTATGACCCGAATGTAATTTTTTTTTTTTTTTTTTTTTTAACTCTGGTTTTTTCGTTCTTATCCTCGTACGGAGCCTCCTTTGTTCATTTTTTTTCCGCGAGTTTCGACCCCGCCCGGGAGCGAGCTCGGCGCCGATCCTGCCCCGCCGCTCCCCGGAGAGCTCGACCGGTTCGGTTCCGCTCGGATCGGACCCCGCCCGCGAGCGCCGCTCGGCTCGACGAGCTCGAATGGGATCCCGTCCGCGGGCGAGCTGGGCGTGGCTACACGTATGACCCGAATGTAATTTTTTTTTTTTTTTTTTTTTTTTTTAACTCTGGTTTTTTCGTTCTTATCCTCGTACGGAGCCTCCTTTGTTCATTTTTTTTCCGCGAGTTTCGACCCCGCCCGGGAGCGAGCTCGGCGCCGATCCCGCCTCGCCGCTCCCCGGAGAGCTCGACCGGTTCGGTTCCGCTCGGATCGGACCCCGCCCGCGAGCGCCGCTCGGCTCGACGAGCTCGATGGGGATCCCGTCCGCGGGCGAGCTGGGCGTGGCTACACGTATGACCCGAATGTAATTTTTTTTTTTTAATTTTTTTTTAAACTCTGGTTTTTTCGTTCTTATCCTCGTACGGAGCCTCCTTTGTTCATTTTTTTTCCGCGAGTTTCGACCCCGCCCGGGAGCGAGCTCGGCGCCGATCCCGCCCCGCCGCTCCCCGGAGAGCTCGACCGGTTCGGTTCCGCTCGGATCGGACCCCGCCCGCGAGCGCCGCTCGGCTCGACGAGCTCGATGGGGATCCCGTCCGCGGGCGAGCTGGGCGTGGCTACACGTATGACGCGAATGTATTTTTTTTTTTTTTTTTTTTTTTTTTAACTCTGGTTTTTTCGTTCTTATCCTCGTACGGAGCCTCCTTTGTTCATTTTTTTTCCGCGAGTTTCGACCCCGCCCCGGAGCGAGCTCGGCGCCGATCCCGCCCCGCCGCTCCCCGGAGAGCTCGACCGGTTCGGTTCCGCTCGGATCGGACCCCGCCCGCGAGCGCCGCTCGGCTCGACGAGCTCGATGGGGATCCCGTCCGCGGGCGAGCTGGGCGTGGCTACACGTATGACCCGAAAGTAATTTTTTTTTTTTTTTTTTTTTTTTTTTTAATTTAACTCTGGTTTTTTCGTTCTTATCCTCGTACGGGGCCTCCTTTGTTCATTTTTTTTCCGCGAGTTTCGACCCCGCCCGGGAGCGAGCTCGGCGCCGATCCCGCCCCGCCGCTCCCCGGAGAGCTCGACCGGTTCGGTTCCGCTCGGCTTGATCAGCTCTGGTCGCTAGATCACTTGACAAAATTAGGTCAACAGGCAGATCAACTCGGGTCACCAACTAGATCAACTCAGGTCGCAAACTAGATCATCTCGGGTGGCTAGATCAACTCTGCTCGCTAGTCGGTAACTCATACTGCCATAATAAATTAGGTCACTACAACGACTCTGGTCGCTCGGTCGACTAAGGTGACTCAGGTCACTGGGTGGACTTGGTCGACTCGGTCGACTCGATCGACTCGGGTCACCGAGTTGACTCAGGTAGCCAAATCGACTCAGGTCGAGTCAGTCACCTGACCGACCCGGTCGACTCGGGTCGACGCAGTCAACTTGAGTCAACTCAGTTGACTTGGATCACCGGGTCGACTAGGGTGACTTAGGTCGACTCAGCTGACTCGGTTGACTCAGGTCGACTCAAGTCGACTTGGGTTGTCGGATCTACTCGGGCCTCTAGATTGCACGGGTCACTAGATCAACTCAAGTTGCTAGCGAGATCAGCTCAGGTCACCACACAGGTAACCAACTAGATCAACTCGGGTCACTAGATCAGCTTGGGTCACCAGCTAGATCAGCTCTAGTCGCTAGATCACCTGACAAAATCAGGTCACTAACTAGATCAGCCTGGGTCACCAACCATTTCATCTTAGGTCGCCAACTAGATCAGCTTAGGTCGCTAACTAGATCAACTCAGGTCGCCAGATCAGCTCTGGTTGCCAGCCAAAAACTTTGACTGCCATAATAAATTGGGTCACCACAGCGACTCGGGTCACCAGGTCGACTCGGTTGACTCGGGTCACCAGGTCGACTTGGTTGAATCAGGTCACTGGGTCGACTCGGTCGACTCGATGGACTTGGGTCACCAGGTCGACTTGGTTGACTCAGGTCACCGGGTCGACTCAGTCACCTGACTGACTCGGTCGACTCGGGATGACTCAGTTGACTCAGGTCATCGGATCGACTCGAGTCACCAAGTTGACTCGGGTCACCGGGTCGACTTGGGTTGTCAGATCGACTCGGGCCTCTGGATCAGTACGGGTCACTGGATCAACTCAAGTCGCTAGCGAGATCAACTCAGGTCACCACACGGGTCGCCAACTAGATCAACTCACATCGCCAGATCAGCTTGGGTCACCAACCAGATCAACTCTGGTCGCTAGATCACCTGACAAACTTAAGTCACCAGCCAGATTAGCTTAGGTCACCAGCCAGTAACTCTGACTACCATAATAAATTAGGTCACCACAGTGACTCAGGTAACTGGGTTGACTCAGTCGACTCAGGTCGACTCAGTTGACTCAGGTCACCGGGTCGACTCGATCGACTCAGTTGACTCGATTCACCGGGTTGACTTAGGTTACTGGGTTGACACGATCGACTCAGTTGACTCAGGTCATTGGGTGGACTCCGTTGACTTAATCGACTCAGGTCACCGGGTTGACTCAGTCACCTGACTGACTCGGGTCGACTTGGTTGACTCGGGTCACAAGGTCGACTTGGTTGACTCGGGTCATCAGGTCGACTTGGTTGATTCGGGTCATCGGGTCGACTCGGTTGAGTCGGGTCACCAGGTCGACTCAGGTCGACTTGGGTTACCAGATCGACTCAGGCCTCTGGATCAGGATGGGTTACTGGATCAACTCAAGTTGCTAGCAAGATCAACTTAGGTCACCACACGGGTCACCAACTAGATCAACTCTGGTCGCCAGATTAGCTTGGGTCACCAACCAGATCAACTCTGGTCTCCAGATCACCTAACAAAATTAGGTCACTAGCAACTTGGGTCACTGGGTCGACTCAATTGACTCAGGTCACCGGGTGAACTCGGTCGACTCAGTTGACTCGGGTCACCGGGTCGACTCGGTTGACTCGGGTCATTGGGTCGACTCGGTCGAGTCAGGTCACCAGGTCGACTCGATCGAGTCGGGTCATCGGGTCGACTCAGGTCGTCGGGTTGACTCAGGTCAACTCGGTTGACTCAGGTCACCGGGTCGACTCGGTTGACTTGGGTCACCGCATCGACTTGGTTGACTCAGGTCACTGCGTCGACTCGGTTGACTCGGGTCATCGGGTTGACTCGGTTGACTCGGGTCATCGGGTCGACTCGGTTGACTCAGGTCACTGGGTTGACTCAATTGACTCAGGTCACTGGGTCGACTCGGTTGACTCGGGTCACCGAGTCAACTCGAATCGACTTGGGTTGCCGGATCGACTCAGGCCTCTAGATTGGGATGGGTCACTAGATCAACACAAGTCGCTAGTGAGATCAACTCAGGTCACCACACGGGTCACCAACTAGATCAACTCAGGTCACCAAATCAGATTGGGTCACTAGCCAGATCAGCTCTGGTCGCCAGATCACCTCACAAAATTAGGTCGACAGCCAAATCAGCTTAGGTTGCCAACTAGATCAATTCAGGTCACCCAGATCAGCTCTAGTCACCAGCCAGTAACTCTGACTGCCATAATAAATTAGGTCACCATAGTGACTCAGGTCGCTGGGTCGACTCGATCGACTCGGGTCACCAGGTCAACTCGGTTGACACGGGTCACTGGGTCGACTCGGTCGACTCTGTTGACTCGAGTCACCGGGTTGACTCGGTCGACTCAGGTCACTAGGTCGACTTAGGTCGACTCAGTCACCTGACTGACTCGGTCGACTTGGGTCGACTTGGTTGCCTCGAGTCATCGTGTTAACTCAGTTGACTCAGGTCATCGGGTCAACTCAGTTGACTCCGGTCATTGGGTCAACTCAGTTGACTCAAGTCATCAGGTCAACTTAGTTGACTCAGGTCACTGGGTCGAGTCGGTCGACGCGGTTGACTCAGGTCACCAGGTCGACATGGGTTGCCGGATCGACTCGGGCCTCTAGATCAAGATGGATCATCGGGTCAACTCAAGTTACTAGCGAGATCAACTCAGGTCACCACATGGGTCGCCAACTAGATCAACTTGGGTCACCAGATTAGCTTGGGTCACCAGCTAGATCAGCTCTGGTCGCCATATCAGCTTATGTCACCAACTAGATCAACTCAGGTCGCCAGCCAATAACTTTGACTGCCATAATAATTGGGTCACCATAGTGACTCGGGTCGCTAGGTCAACTTGGTTGACTCAGGTCATAGGGTCGACTCGGTTGACTCAGTTGACTCAGGTCATTGGGTCGACTCAGTTGACTCATGTCACTGGGTCGACTCGAGTCACCAGGTCGACTCGGTTGACTCAGGTCACTAGGTCGACTCGGGTCAACTCAGTCACCTTACTAACTTAGGTAGACTTGGTTGACTTGGGTCACCAGGTCAACTTAGGTCATCAGGTCAACACGGTTGACTCAGGTCACTAGGTCAACTCTGTCGACTCAGGTCACCAAGTCAGCTGGGTCGACTTAGTCAACTCTGGTCACCCGGGTCGACTCAGTTGATTCGAGTCACCGGGTCACTGGGTCGACTCGGTTGGCTCGGGTCATCGAGTTGACCAGGTTGACTCGGGTCACTGGGTCGACTCGGTGGACTCGAGTCGACTCGATTGACTCAGGTCGAGTTGGGTTGCCGGCTCGACTCGGGCCTCTGGATCGGGATGGGTCACTGGATCAACTCAAGTCGCTAGCGAGATCAACTCAGGTCACCACACGGATCACCAACTAGATTTACTCAGGTCGCCATATCAGCTTGGGTCACCAACCAGATCAGCTCTTGTCACCAGATCACCTGACAAAATTAGTTCACCAACCAGATCAGGTTAGGTCACCAATTAGATCAACTCAGGTCGCTAGATTAGCTCTGGTCGCCAGTGAGTAACTCCGACTGCCATAATAAATTGGGTCACCACAAAAACCCTGGTCGCTGGGTCGACTCAGTCAACTCAGTCAACTTGATCAACTCGGGTCACCGGGTCAACTCGGGTCATCGGGTCAACTCGGGTCACTGGGTCGACTCGGTCGACGTGGGTCACCGAGTCGACTTGGGTTGCCGAATCAACTTAGGCCTCGAGTCGACTTGGGTTGACACGGGTCGACCTAGTCGACTCAGGTCACTAGGTTGACTCAATTGATTCAGGTCACTAGGTCAACTCAGTCGACTCTGGTTTACTCGGGTCGACTCGGTCACCTGACCGACTCGGGACACCACGTCGACTCAGTCGACTCGGTTGACTCGGGTCATCGAGTCGACTCGGTTGACTCGGGTCATCGAGTCGACTCGGTTGACTCAGGTCACTCGGTCAACTCGATAGACTCGGGTCACCGAGTCGACTTGGGTTGCCGGATTGACTCAGGCCTCTGGATCAGGACGGGTCACTGGATCAACTCAAATCGCTAGCAAGATCAACTCAGGTCACCACACGGGTCGCCAACTAGATCAACTTGAGTCACCAGATCAACTTGGGTCACCAGCCAGATCAGCTCTGGTCTCCAGATGACCTGACAAAATTAGGTCACTAGCCAGATCAGCTTAGGTCACCCACTAGATCAATTCAGGTTGCCAGCTCAGCTCTGGTCGCCAGCTAGTAACTTTAACTGCCATAATAAATTAGGTCACCACAGCGACTTGGGTCACTGGGTCGACTCAGTTGACTCGGGTCATCGGGTCAACTCGGTCGACTCAGTTGACTTGGGTCACCAGGTCGACTCGGTTGACTCGAGTCATTGGGTCGACTCAGTTGACTCGGGTCACTGGGTCGACTCAATTGAGTCAGGTCACTGGGTCGACTCGGTCAACTTAGGTCATCGGGTCGACTCAGTCACCTAACCGACTCGGTCGACTCAGGTCGACTCGGATCACCGGGTTGAATCGATCGACTTGGTTGACTCGGGTCACCGCGTCAACTCAGTTGACTCGGGTCGACTCGGTTGACTCAGGTCACTGGGTTGACTCAGTTGACTCAGGTCACCGGGTCGACTCGATTGACTCAGGTCACCGGGTCGACTCGGGTCACCGGGTCAACTCGGTTGACTCGGATGATCGAGTCGACTCGGTCGACTCGGATCGACTTGGGTTGTTGGATCAACTCAAGCCTCTAGATCAGGATGGGTCACTAGATCAACACAAGTCGCTAGCGAGATCAACTCAGGTCACCACACAGGTCGCCAAACTAGATCAACTCGAGTCGCCAGATCAGATTGGGTCACCAGCCAGATCAGCTCTGGTTGCTAGATCACCTCACAAAATTAGGTCGACAGCCAAATTAGCTCTGGTCACTAGATCACCTCACAAAATTAGGTCGACAACCAGATCAGCTTAGGTTGCCAACTAGATCAATTCAGGTCGCTAGATCAACTCTGGTCGCTAGCCAATAACTTTGACTGCCATAATAAATTGGGTCACCACAGCGACTCGGGTCGCTGGGTCGACTCGGTCGAGTCGGGTCACTGGGTCGACTTGGTTGACTTAGGTCACTAGGTCAACTCGGTCGACTCAGTTGACTCAGGTCACCGGGTTGACTCGGTTGACTCAAGTCACCGGGTCGACTTAGGTCGACTCGGTTGACTTGGGTCACCAGGTCGACTCAATTGACTCAGGTCATCGGGTCAACTCAGTTGACTCAGGTCATCGAGTCGACTCGATCGACTCGGGTCACTAGGTTGACTTCGGTCGACGCGGTTGACTCAAGTCACCGGGTTGACTTGGGTTGCCGGATCGACTTAGGGCCTCTAAATCGGGATGAGTCACTTGGTCAACTCAAGTCGCTAGCGAGATCAACTCAGGTCACCACACGGGTCGCCAACTAGATCAACTCAGGTCACCACACGGGTCGCCAACTAGATCAACTCAGGTCGCCAGATCAGCTTGGGTCACCAGCTAGATCAGCTCTGGTCACCAGATCACCTAACAAAATTAGGTCACCAGCCAGATCAGCTTATGTCACCAACTAGATCAACTCGGGTCGCCAGCCAGTAACTTCGACTGCCATAATAAATTGGGTCACCACAGTGACTCAGGTCGCTGGGGTCGACTCGGTTGACTCAGGTCACAGGGTCGACTCGGTTGACTCAAGTCATCGGGTCGACTCGGTTGACTCATGTCACTGGGTCAACTCAGGTCACCGGGTCGACTTAGTTGACTTAGGTCACCAGGTCGACTCAGTTGACTCAGGTCACCGAGTCGACTCGGGTCGACTCAGTCACCTTACTGACTTAGGTCAACTTGGTTGACTCAGGTCACCATGTCAACTCAGGTCATTGGGTTGACACGGTTGACTCGGGTCACTGGGTTAACTCTATCGACTCGGTTGACTCGGTCACCGAGTCGACTCAGTCGACTCTGGTCACCAGGGTCGACTTGGTTGATTCGGGTCACCGGGTCACTGGTCGACTCGGTTGGCTCGGGTCATCGGGTCGACTCGGGTCACTGGGTCGACTCGGTTGACTCAGGTCGACTGGGTCGACTTAGTCAACTCTAGTCACCCGGGTCGACTCGGTTGATTCGGGTCACCGGGTCACTAGGTCGACTCGGTTGGCTCGGGTCATCGGGTCGACTCAGGTCACTGGGTCGACTCGGTTGACTCAGGTCGACTGGGTCGACTTAGTCGACTCTGGTCACCCGGGTCGACTCGGTTGATTCAGGTCACCGGGTCACCGAGTCGACTCGGTTGGCTCAGGTCATCAGGTCGACTCGGTTGACTCGGGTTGCTAGCTCGACTTGGGTTGCTGGCTCGACTCGAGCCTCTAGATCGAGACGGGTCATTGGATCAACTCAAGTCGCTAGCGAGATCAACTCAGGTCACCACATGGGTCGGCAACTAGATTTACTCGAGTCACCATATCAGCTTGGGTCACCAACCAGATCAGCTCTTATCGCCAGATCACCTGACAAAATTAGTTCACCAGCCAGATCAGGTTAGGTCGCTAACTAGATCAACTCGGGGTGCTAGATCAGCTCTAGTCGCCAGTGAGTAACTCTGACTACCATAATAAATTAGGCCACCATAAAAACCCCGGTCGCTGGGTCGACTTGGTTGACTCAGGTCACCGGGTCGACTCAGTTGACTCGGGTCATTGGGTCGACTCGGTCAACTCGGGTCACCGGGTCGACTCGGGTCATCGGGTCACTGGGTCGACTCGGGTCACCGAGTCGACTTGGGTTGCTGGATTGACTCAAGCCTCGAGTCGACTTGGGTTGACACGGGTCGACCTAGTCAACTCAGGTCACCGGGTCGACTCAATTGATTCAGGTCACTAGGTTGACTCAGTCGACTCTGGTTGACTCGGGTCGACTTAGTCACCTGACCGACTCAGTTGACTCGGGTCACCACGTTGACTCGGTCGACTCGGTTGACTCAGGTCGACTCAGTTGACTCGGGTCATCGGGTCGACTCAGTTGACTCAGGTCACTCGGTCGATTCGGTTGACTCGGGTCACTTGGTCAACTCGGGTCGACTTAATCACCTGACTGACTTAGGTCGACTTAGTTGACTCGGGTCACCAGGTCGACTCAGTTGACTCAGGTCACTGGGTCAACTCTGTCGACTCAGGTCACCAGGTCGACGGGGTCAACTCAGTCGACTCAGGTCACCGGGTCGACTCAGTCACTTGACCGACTCGGTTGATTCGGGTCACTGGGTCGACTCGGTTGACTCAAGTCACTGGGTCGACTCGATTGACTCGGGTCGACTCGAGTGACTCGGGTCACCGGGTCAACTCGGGTTGACTCGGGCCTCTAGATCAGGAGGGGTCATTGGATCAACTCAAGTTTCTAGCGAGATCAACTCAAGTCACCACACGGGTCCCCAACTAGATTTACTCAGGTCACCATATCAGCTTGGGTCACCAGCCAAATCAACTCTTGTCGCCAAATCACCTGACAAAATTAGTTCGCCAGCTAGATCAGGTTAGGTCGCCAACTAGATCAACTCGGGTTGCTAGATCAGCTCTGGTCGCCAATGAGTAACTCCAACTGCCATAATAAATTAGGTCACCACAGAAACCCCAGTCGCTGGGTCGACTCGGGTCGACTCGATTGACTCGGGTCATTGGGTCGACTCGGTCAACTCGGGTCACCGGGTCGACTCGGTTGACTCAGGTCATCAGGTCGACTTGGGTCACTGGGTCGACTCGGGTCACCGAGTCGACTTGGGTTGCTGGATCGACTCAGGCCTCAAGTTGACTTGGGTTGACACGGGTCGACCTAGTCTACTAAGGTCTCCTGGTCGACTCGGGTCGACTCAATCGATTCAGGTCACTGGGTCGACTCAATCACCTGACTGACTCGGTCATCTCAGGTCACCATGTCGACTCGATTGACTCTTGTCATCGGGTTGACTCAGTTGACTCAGGTCACTGGGTCAACCGATTGACTCAGGTCACTGGGTCGACTCGGTCACCACACGGGTCACCAACTAGATCAAGTTAGGTAGCTAGCGAGATCAACTCAGGTCACCACACTGGTCCCCAACTAGATCAACTCGGATCGCCAGATCAGCTTGGGTCACCAGCCAGATCAGCTGTGGTCGCCAGATCAGCTTGGGTCACCACATTGACTCAGGTCGCCACATTACTTGGCCAACTCGGGTCACCAGCCAGATCAACTCAGGTGACTCGGTTGACTCAGGTTATCGGGTCGACTCGGGTCGACTTGGGTTGCCAGATCAACTCGGGCCTCGAGTCGACTTGGGTTGACTTGGGTCACCAGGTCGATGCGGGTTGTCAGGTCAACACGAGTCACCGGTTCGACATGGGTCGCCAGTTTGACACGGGTCACTGGGTCGACACGGGTCACTGGGTCGACGCGAGTCACTGGGTCGACGCGGGTCACTAGGTCGACGCAGGTCGCTGGGTTGACTCGGGTCGTCAAGTTGACTCGGGTCGCCGGGTCAACTCAGGTTATTGGATCGACTCGGGTCTCTAGATCAGGACAGGTCACTTGATCAACTCGGGTCACCACATGAGTCACCAATTAGATCAACTCAGGTCACCAGATCAGCTTGGGTCACTAGCCAAATCTGCTCTGGTCGCCAAATCACCTAACCGACTCGGGTCGCCAGCCAGATCAGCTTGGGTCACCACATCACCTGGCCAACTCGGTTCGCCAGATCAACTCAGGACACGACATCGACTCAGGTAGTTAGCTAGATCATCTCAGATCACCAGATCGCCCGATGAACTCAGGTCGGGTGGGGTCTCTAGATCGAGTCGAGTCACCAGATCAAGTCGGGTCCCGAGCCAGATCAACTCAGGTCACCACATCGACTCGGGTCACCAGCCAGATTAGGTCAGGTCACTAGATAGCCTGACCTACTTAGATCTCCAGTGAGTCTGTCCACTTTTTGAATGATTGACCCATACTCCTCTTCAAGTATTATCATAGTCAAGTCTCCGCTTCTAGCTCGACAATAAGAAGGGCGTGACTCCATGTATGGCCTGAGTGATTTTTTTTTAACTCTGGTTTTTTCATTCTTTTTGTCGTAGGGAGCCTCCTTTGTCTATTTTTTTTACAACTTTTGACCTCGCTCACGATCAAGCTAGGCCAACTCATTTAAACTTGGATCGCATAAATCTAATATGCACAATAGTAATGTTGATGAGTATGCAAACACATCAATGAAGTCATCTCAGTATGTCAAGTCCCCCAACTTAGATCACTCGAGTCGCATAAGTAACTCAGATAGCCATAATAAATTAGGTCACCATAGTGACTCGGGTCACTAGGTCGACTCAGGTCACGGGGTCGACTCGGGTCATCAAGTCAACTCAGGTTGCTGGGTTGACATAGCCGAATCGACTCAGGTCTTTGGATCGGGACGGGTCACTTGATCAACTCGTGTCGCTAGCCAAATCAACTTAGGTCATCACATGGGTCGCCAACTAGATCAACTCGGGTCGCTAGATCAGCTCTGGTCACCAGATCACCTGACCAACTTAGGTCGCCAACCAAATCAGCCTTGATCGCCACATTGACTCAGGTTGCCACATCACCTAGCCAACTTGGGTCGCCAGCCAGATCAACTCGAGTTGCCAGATCGACTCGGGACACCACATCGACTCAGGTAGTCAGCTAGATCATCTTGGATCCCTAGATCGCTCGATGAACTCAACTCAGGTGGGGTCTCTAGATCAAGTCGGGTCACCAGATCAAGTCGGGTCCTGAGCTAGATCAACTTAGGTCACCACATCGACTTAGGTCACCAGCCAGATCAGGTCCCTAGCCAGATCAACTCAGGTCACCACATCCAATATGCACAATAGTAATGCTGATGAGTATGCAAACTCATCAATGAAGTCATCTCAGTATGCCAAGTTGTCAAGTCCTCCAACTTAGATCAGTCGAGTCGCATAAGTAACTCCAACTACCATAATAAACTTAGATCACTCAGGTCGTTAGGTCGACTCGGGTTGCCGGCTTGACTCGGGTCTCTAGATCGCGATAGGTCGCTGGATCAACTCGGGTTGCTAGCTAGATTAACTCAAGTCACCACATCGACTTGGGTCATCACCTAGATCAGCTCAGGTTGCCACATCACCTAACCAACTCAGGTCAGGTCGGGTCACCAGATTAATTCGGGTCACCAGCCAGATCAACTTAGGTTGCCACATCAACTCGAGTATCCAGATAGATCAGCTCGGGTCACCAAATCACCTAACTAACTTAGGTCAGGTTGGGTTAGGTCTCCTGATCAGGTCGGGTCACCGGATCAACTCAGGTCGCTAATTAGATCAACTCGGGTCACTAACATGATCAACTCGGGTCAACACATCAGCTTATGTTGTTAACACATTCCAATATGCCAAGCTGTCTAGTTTGCTAGCTCGGATCACTCGAGTCGCATAAGTAACTCGTATTGCCAAAACAACTTGGGTCACCTAATTAACTCGAGTCATCAGATCGACTCGGGTCGCCAGATCGACTCGGGTCACCGGATCGACTCGAGTCCTCGAATCGACTCGGGTCACCGTATTGACGCAGGTCACCGGATCGACTCAGGTCTCCAGATCAGGATGGGTCGTCCGATCGACTCGGTTCATCGGATCGATTCGGGTATCCAGATAGATCAAATCAGGTCACCAAATCACCTGACTAACTTAGGTTAGGTCGGGTCTCTGGATCGAGTCGGGTCACCAGATCAAATTGGGTCTCCAGCCAGATCAACTCGGGTCAACACATCGACTCGAGTCACCAACCAGATCAACTTGGGTCGCCAGACCAACTCAGGTCAGGTCGGGTAAGGTCTCCAGATTGGGTCAAGTCGCGGGATCATTTCAGCTCGCCAGCCAGATCAACTCGAGTTGCTACATCGACTCGACTCGACTCGCCAACCAGATCAGCTCAGGTCATTAGATCACCTGACCAACTCGAGTCAGGTCGACGGATGAAGTCAGATCGCCAGATCAACTCAGGTCGCCAGCCAGATCAACTCAGATCATCACATCGACTTAGGTCGCCAGCCAAATCAGCTCGGGTCACCAAATCAACTCGGGTCACCAGCCAGATCAACTCGGGTTAACAAATTTGAGTTTTGACCCCACTCGCAAGCGAGCTAGGCTAACTCATTCAAACTTGGATCGCCTCAATCTAATATGCATAATAGTAATACTAACGAGTATGCAAACTCATCAATGAAGTCAACTAAGTATGCCAGCCTGATCAACTCAGGTCAACAAATTGACTCGGGTCACCAACCAGATCAACTCGGGTCACCAGATTGCCAGGCCAAGTTGGGTCGGGTCGGGTTGGGTCAGGTCTCTAGATCGGGTTGGGTCAGTTCTCTAGATCGGGTCGGGTTGCCAGATCAATTCTTGTCGCCAACCAGATCAACTCAGGTCGCCACATCGACTCGGGTCGTCAGCCAGATCAGCTCGGGTCACCACATCACCT
>BSBK01011826.1:0-230000 GCA_027943335.1 Chamaecyparis obtusa
CGAGTATCGAATATCTGAAATTATCAGATATCCACTTCTTTTTACTGGTAAAAAGTAAAGACAATATTCTATGGGTCCCTCCAAAGAAGCACATTTTTTTGCAGAATTATGGGAGTCGAGTTGCAGTGAATCATGTTTTGTCTCTAGGGAAGACAAAAATCCACTTTTTGGTTGGATTTTCTCTATTACCAAATGTATTTGCATCACCTTTTTGGTCTAACTATGGGGTGTAGTTGTCGTTGAAAGCATAAACGGAAGAGGGGACTCACAAAGGAAGATGTTGAAGGGTATAGAGAAATGGATAGGGTTGCCCATTGGAACAAGAGACAAGGTATGTTAAATATTAATGAAGATGTTGGCATAGACCCACCTTTGAATGTGGTTTCAAGTGAAGAACATGAATTTGAAATGATTTATGATAATAATATTGAAAATGAGAATGTAGGGATTGAAGATGAAAATGTAGGTTTTGAAAATGAACATGTAGATGTGGACAATGGAAGTGTGGACATTGTCAATGACAATCCACTGATTGAATATGAAGGAATTGACAATGATAAGGGTGCAGAAGAACCAAATCAACCTTACACATCTCCAAATTATATGAGAATTGAAGTCCCTTCAGAGGAAGAAAGACAAACTTCAAAATTGAGACCTTCAAGAACAACTAAATGGTTACTTGAAATTGATGAGAACATAATGAGCAATTTCGATGGCAAGAGATCCTAAAGAACCATTTCATTGTGGGTTTCAAAACTTTTTGATCAATTTTTTGCAAGAAGACATTGGTTGAGAAATGTCAAATGTTTGTGCAATTGTTAAAGATGCAGAAGATGAGACGTATACTAGTCAAATTGAAAATTAGTGTGAACAAGAAAAAGGGGCGGAATGCTATTATTGTTAGAAATCTTTTGAGTGATCTCAATTCCATTGGGAAGACTACCAAGGAAAAAGATAAGAGAGCTGGTAGGAGGGTTATTACAACCTCCTTAGTAAGTCATCATTTGAGAAAGGCTCATTTGATGAGATAAACTTGTGTTGACTTGAATCTAAATCGTAAAACTTTGGATAGAGCACTTGCAAGAAGAGAAAGACTTGATGATCCTCTTCCAAATGATACATTGGCTTATGGTGGGAGACTTTCACATTGTGATAAGAAGTTACCGATGTTGTGAAGGATCAAATTCAACTATTTTGGCAATCTAACTCAAGAGTGTCACCAAATGTGAAGGATGTCTTGAAGTTGAGAATTGGCATTTGAGACCTCACCCTGCATCCCAAACATTATTTGGAGGTGAGTAAAACAATGTTGTTCAAAAAAAATTGTGAGACACATCCAACATTGCAAATATCACAAAGAGCTTTTGAAGCCCTGAAGCCTTTTTTCTGTGTGCCTCTTAAGATTCGAAATACTTGTTGTTGCAAACATCATGTGGAGTTTTCGAAGCACCATGAATTGTTACGATCCATTCATTCTACTTTACATACTAGTGAAATGTTGGAGTAGTGTGGTGCAAGTTCTCTTCCAAAATCATCAAGAGACTTGCTAGATCATTTTTTATGTCCTAGAGATGATGGATGTTTCTTTTAAAGAAAATATTGCTTAAATGACAAGTGCTCAGAGTGTGGTGGGCTAGTGAAGTTTGTTGAATGTTTTCATGAGGCTGGGAGCACAATTTTGGAAAGATAATTGTCCACAAAAAGGTATATGAAACTGTTAAATATACATTAAAAAGTGGAGGTGAAGGCTCTAGATGTGAGTTGGTTACAAAAGAATGCAATGTAGCTGATTTGATTTCAGATTTCAGGAAGAATCTTTTTTACAAGTATTCAAGGCATAGTCATAGGTCTTAGTGATTGGATCAACAATTCAGGATGTGTAAGGACACTTTCCTGATTGGCACTATTATATTGGTTATTGACTTTGTAGAGAACTATACATTGCAGCCCCAAAATGAGTTGCAAGCTCAATATTACAATTCTATTTAGGTTTCTATTTTTGTGCACATAACATATAGACATTCCCCTGATAGTATAGAAGATGACTAGAAGATAATCAGAGAGTACCATTTTTACATGAGCGATGATAGATCACACTCATCTGAGTTTGTCCAACATTGCTTTGAGAATTATTTTGAGTGGGTGCAGGAAAATAATATTGCTATGGATAGACATCTCATTTGGTTAGATAACTACACAAGTCAATTAAAAAAAGCTCATATGTTTTATTGGTTATGTAGAATGCATGTAGAGAGAGGTGTACCTCATATTTGGAGTTTTTTTTAGGCCGGTCATGGAAAAGGAGAGCATGATGGAGAAGGTGCATGTGTAAAGAGAGCTCTAGTTAAGGAGCAACTGAGGATTTCAAGTGCAGAAATCATTGATGCTCGTTCTATTATTGATTGGTGTACTTCAACATTGTCACAGGGGGGGACTCTTGATTTAGCAGTGCACAGATTCGTTTGGTTGGTTGAGTTGGGCACAATAGGAGATAGGTTGGATTGTCAAACTATGAAAGATTCTTCAAAAATGCATTCATTTTGAAGCTCAGATGCTAGTACATGGACCATTTGGACACAATAGTTGGCTTGTTATTGTCTGAGTTGTCTTCAATGCGATTGGGATCAGTGTGAGTCAAGAATGTGGGTTGATACATGGGTTCCACATTATCTTACTCTTTTATCTCTCACTGTCTCTATAATAAATGATGACATGGATTGTTCACTTGAATACGACCATCTTTTAGATCTCCTATAGCCAGGACATGTTTTTACATTGGTTGCACCACAAGGGAATGATGAGAGATCGAATATCTAGTTAGCACATTGTGTACGAGGAAAGCAAAAACTTGCACAACCGATGATAGATGATGTTCACATATTCAATAGGATCACATGTTGTTGTGGGAACATGGATGCACACATATATGATTAGAAACAATGGAATTCTTACATTTGAAGACTATGAGAAGCACAAAACCATTCTCATGTATTCACACCTTATTATAGCAGCCAATGTTAAGTTGTTGAAGCATCAAGAAAAACCAAAGATAAAGGAACGTTGGACTATTAGTACTATTGATAATGAAGCAATATTGAATACCCTCAAGCAGAGAGATGACCCTTCAAGCACACTTCAGTAGGTAAGTTCAACTCAAGTTGCAAGGTTTTCCATGTTTATTACGATTGCGTTCAATAAATTAATTATAGTTTTTTTTTGTATTTATTTGAGCTAATAAACTTGGTTTTGTATGTGGATTGTAAATGCAGTTGGATACATATATGATAGATATAGAAGATTGAGGTGTGCATTTGATTAGCCCATCTTTTATGACGATAAACTTCACTATGCATTATCTAGTCATGTTCTTTGGTTCGTTTAGTTACTTATACATGTTCATAATCTTTTCTAGTCATGTTCTTATATTCTCTGTTAACTTTTCTTTTGCCTTCCAAATGCAGGCATTGGAGCAAAAATGACACTTATTTTTTATATATATTTGTGTAATTTGCATATTTAGATGCAAAATTTTGTATATAAAAACAACAATTGAATGTAATGTGCATAGTTAGATGCCAAATTTTGTATATAAAAACAAAAATCGAATGTAATGTGCATATTTAGATGCCAAATTTTGTATATAAAAAATTAGATGCAAAATTTGAAATATAAAAGAGCCCATGGGGTTGATTTGCAAATATTAAGAGCCCACATTTGTATCGTCTTAATGCCATGTAAAGTGAAAAAAATGTGTTTCCTTACTATGAATGTTGTATCCTTATATAATTTTTATCATCTTAATTTTGTATCCTTACATTTGTATTGCCTTAATTCCATGTAGATTTGTATAGTCAAATGATGTAAAAGTTGGAGTCATTTAGTCAAAATTGGTCAAATGTGTCCAAACTAAAATGATGATTCCCTAAGGTGAAATGATTATGTTCAAAGATTACATCCTAACACCTAATGGACTATGCCATTAGCTCTAGTTGGATGGGTGAATGCTAGGGACAACCCCATTTTGACCACTGAGTCACTAGAACATTCTAGACCATGTCAGACCAAAGTGTCCCCAAGGTGCACTAAGCACAATTGGGTAGAAAACTTTTGAGGCTCGTATCTCAAACCCCATGAGAGGTATTGGTGATCCATGAGATGCTACAAGATCACATTTCTGAGGCTTGCAATAACCTCTCTCCATTCTGGGAGATTCAAATTTGTTTGAATTTGGCACTCTAGTCTCACTTGATGCCAAAACTTGCAGTGAGGGTCAGTTGAAAGTTTCACCAATAGGTTTTTTCCAAGCCATTCATCTCGACACTAAATGGACTATGTCATTAACTCCAATTAGGTGGGTAAATGCTAGGGACAACCTCCTTTCAAACACTGAGTCACTAGAACATTTCAGACCACGCCAAACCAAAGTGTCCCTAAGGTGCACTAAGCACGATTGGGCAGTGAACTTTCGAGGCCCACATCTCAAACCTTGTGAGAGGTATCAAAGATCCATGAGATGCTATAGAAATATGTTTCTAAGGCCTACAATAACCTCTCTCCATTATGGGAGATTCAAATTTTTGAATTTGGCACGCCAATCTCGCTTGATGCCAAAAATTGTAGTGAGGGTCACTTGAAAGTTGCACCACTAGATTTCTTCCAAACCATCTGTCCTGGCACTTAATGGACTATTCCATTAGCTCCAATTGGGTGGGTAAATGCTAGGGACATCCCATTTTTGACCACTGAGTCACTAGAACGTTCCGGACCATGCTGGACCAAATTGTCCCCAAGGTGCACTAAGCACGATTGGGCAGAAAACTTTCAAGGCTCATATCTCAGACCCTGTGAGAGGTATAAGTGATCCATGAGATGCTATAGGACTACATTTCTGAGGCCTACAATAACCTCTCTCCATTCTGGTAGATTCAAATATGTTTGAATTTGGCATTCTAGTCTTGCTTGATGCCAAAATTTGCAGTGAGGGTTAGTTGAATGTTGCACCAATGGTTTTCTTCCAAACCGTTCATCCCGACACTGAATGGACTATGCTATTAGCTCTAGTTGGGTGGGTAAACACTAGGGACAATGTTGTTTTGACCACTGAGTCACTAGAACATTTCAGACCACGCCAGAACAAACTATCCCCAAGGTGCACTAAGCACAATTGGGTAGTGAACTTTCAAGAGTTGTATCTTGGACCTCGTGAGAGGTATCAGTAATCCATGAGATGCTACAAGACCATGTTTTTGAGGCCTAAAATAACCTATCTCCATTCTGTGAGATTCAAATTTTTTTGAATTTGGCACACCAGTCTCGCTTGATGCCAAAACTTGTAGTGAGGGTCAATTGAAAGTTGCACCACTAGATTTATTCCAAACCATTCATGCCGGCACCGAATGGACTACACCATTATCTTTGGTTGAGCAGGTAAATGCTAGGGACAACCTTGTTTTGACCACTGAGTCACTAGAATGTTCTGGACCATGTTGGACCAAAGTGTCCCCAAGGTGCACTAAGCATGATTGGGCAAAGAACTTTCGATGCTTGTATCTCAGACCCCGTGAGCGGTATCGATGATCCATGAGATGCTACAAGATTGCATTTCTAAGGTCTACAATAACCTCTCTCCATTCTAGGAGATCTTAATTTGTTTGAATTTGGCACTCCAGTCTCGCTTGATGCCAAAACTTACAATGAGGGTCAATTGAAAGTTGCACCAATGGGTTTCTTCCAAACTGTTCATCCCAACACCAAATGGACTATGCCATTAGCTCTGGTTGGGAGGGTAAACTCTAGGGACAACCTTGTTTTGACCACTGAGTCACTAGAACGTTCCGGACCACGCCAGACCAAAGTGTCCCCAAGGTGCACTAAGCACAATTGGGTAGTGAACTTTCAAGGCTCGTATCTTGGACCCCATGAGAGGTATCAATGATTTGTGAGATGCTACAAGACCATGTTTCTGAGGCCTACAATAACCTCTCTCCATTCTAGGAGATTCAAATTTTTTTGAATTTGGCACGCCAATCTCGCTTGATGCTAAAACTTACAATGAGGTTCAATTGAAAGTTGCACCAATGGGTTTCTTCCAAACCGTTTGTTCTAGCACCAAATGGGTGGTGCCATTAGCTCTGATTGGGTGGGTAAATGCTAGGGAAAACCTTGTTTTGACCATTGAGTCACTAGAACATTCCGGACCACGCCAGACCAAAGTGTCCCCAAGGTGCATTAAGCACGATTGGGTAGCAAACTTTTGAGGCTCGTATCTCAGACCCTGTGAGAGGTATCAGTGATCTGTGAGATGCTATAGGACCACATTTTTTAAGCCTATAATAACCTCTCTCCATTCCAGGAGATTCAAATTTGTTTGAATTTGGCACTCCAATCTCGCTTGATGCCAAAACTTGCAGTGAGGGTCAATTGAAAGTTGCACCAATGGGTTTCTTCCAAACTATTTGTCCTGGCACTGAATGGATTGCACCATTAGCTCTGGTTGGGTGGTTAAATGCTAGGGACAACTTCATTTTGACCACTGAGTCACTAGAATGTTCCGGACCATGCTAGACCAAAGTGTCCTCAAGGTGCACTAAGCACGATTGGGAAGTGAACTTTTGAGGCTCGTATCTCAGACCTCATGAGAGGTATTTTTGATCTATGAGATGCTACAAGACCATGTTTCTAAGGCTTACAATAACCTCTCTCCTTTCTGGGAGATTCAATTTTTTTTGAATTTGGCACTCTAATCTCGCTTGATGCCAAAACTTGCAGTGAGGGGCAGTTGAAAGTTGCACCAATGGGTTTCTTCACCAGTCAAATGATGAAGGACTAAGATTGAGATGAATTTAGTAACTCAAAAAAGGGTATTAGAAAATGTAAATACATTGTCAGGTTGTTTGGAGAGTTCGAGAGTAATTTGTTGATTTCAGTGTTTGTAGGGCTACTAAACAAACCTAGAAAGGCTATATAAGAGAAATGGTTGAAGTTGAGGTTATTAGAGTGAATGGGAAGTTGAAACATGGTAAATAGACCATGCTAAGATTATATATGGTGTTGGGATCAAGGTGAGAGGTCTCGTTGGAGTTTTGGTATGGTGGAGGCACTAGGTGCACTAGGTAGCCTAGGATGGTGTTGGTACTTGGAGAGATTGGTGTAAGGAAATGAGATAGTGAACTCATGAGCATGGTTGTGGGATTGATCAATAAGTCATAGAACTCTACTAGATCCTTGAGTGAGGTTAACTCCTTGAGTGGATTCCAAGTTGTTTGTAGAATCCTCGAGTTGAATTAGACATTTAAGTCACTTAATGCAAATTAGAGGTTCAAGAAGGTCAAAGGTATCATCAATGGTGGAAATCACATAAATTATGTTTTTTATTAGTTTTATTTTGTTTTGGAAGTGTAACTTGTAACCTTGATCCTTTCCATGGACTCAAAGGCCTAGATTCTATGGAAGGATGATACTAACAATGTATCATCCTTATATACCTCAAATGATGAATTAAACATGTGAACACACGTAGCACATAAAGTGTACACATAAATTTTCTTGTCATGAAGCATACATGTAGCACATAGATTATAAAGCATACCACATGAATTCACTTAAGGCATGCACGCAACCCATACACATGAATTTAGGTTATGAAGAATGTACTTAAATATACATGAATATACTTAAGGCATAAATCATACACATGAGTACATACACACAAGTATATTTACATACTAACAATGAATAAATGAACACATGTAATTAACAAATTGGATTGAATATCAAGTTTCATATATATCAAAATGAATAATAATTCTATACATATTTACATGTCAACATATCTAGATACAATGTGCATACGCCATCTCAAAATGTGTCATATGACATCTCAAAATAAGAAGTTCAACTACAAATGTTTCTAGGACATCCTATTCTACTAGTGGATCATCAAAATGCAACCTCTTTGAAGTACTCTTTAGCTTTGATGGATCCTATATTCAAACACAAAAGTGAAACCCCAATTAGATTAAAATTCAGAATCATAGTCAAGAATAATAAATAAAATTTAAACTAAAATTGAACTCTCATATACCTTACCTGTCTGTCTCCTCCCATGGACAAGAGACCTAATATATGTCCTTGGTAGCATAGGAACAATGCCACCAATGTCGACTCCCACCTATATATGTTTGTGAACATGAAATTGATCTATGAGTTATACTATTTAATGTTAAATACTTGGTAGCAAATATATGTTTACAAAATAACTGAATTAACATTAAAACTTACCTGTGTTAAACTTTCTTCAAGGATTTTTGGCTGAGTCATTAGCGATACAAACCCTTGGTGTTCTACCTCCCTCAAACTAGGAGTGACCTAAAAATGTCAAACAAATACTTCATACTATCATAACTTGACCATATTATATATACTTGATAGTAAAATACACACAAATAACTTTAGAAATGTATGTACCATGCAACTATCACTGCGAATGGATATGCATGTGACTCTATCATGATGATAGGGTCTCATGGCATCATCATATGCCACTCTCTATCAAATAAACCATGTAAATTAAAAATGAGTGTGCACAACTGACAAGTATACATGTATGCATAAACAAACTAAATTACTTAATTACCTTTCCCTTGTCAACGGCTGACACCTGCACCCCCTCACATTGCCCCTTGGTGGCAATTGGTGACACCTGCATCAGTATGTAAAAGATGATCATAAAAATTAGAAAACAATGTACATATACTATTATCATAATTTAAAAGGAAATAAATGAGTACATTAAAACATATGTACTGTATAAGTGTCAAGACCAAATGATATGGCCAAAAGTGTGGACCCCTCCACCTGTGCCATCTCCTCCTCTGTCATCAACTAAACATAAATGTAACACATAAAAAGACATAAGTGAGAAATTATTATAAAGAAATTTGACTAAAAAAAAGAACAATAAAATTTAAATACAATGTAAAAAGTAAATTGTTTACCCTTACCATAACAGTGGGAGTCCATGGCTCTGTAGGCTCCTAATGCATATCTCCATGAGTTGCTTCAATGCCTATAGTGTGTTGTGTAGAATCATCCACCTCGAAGGTGAAGTTATATGCATCACTATCAGTCAAGGTACCTAAGCACATATTCTTGCATATAATGAGTGTGGGGCACCCAAATATGTGAGATCGTGGAGGATGTGGAAGTGCCAGAAGCATCAGATGAGGAGGCAACAATGTCGTGCTCTACATAACCAGCATATCACTCAAGGTGTGATTGGCTCAAATAGTCTGTGAGCCAGCCTCAACAATAATGTCAGGATACTGCACTGTGAGAGGTGGTGAAATCTTGGGATGGGGGACATATGTGTGGGATTTCACCTATTGTGCCCATGGCCTATCCTGAGGAGTGCCTAAACCTACACCCTGGTTCAGTCTCATACTCTAATAATTCACCTTGTGACCGAGCACAAACTCAGCATACAATTTTTTAATAAAATAAAATGGGACATCCAAATTGTTGTGAGGTGGTCTATCAAAAACCATCCACCAATGATCCCAAAAGTTGTCACGTATTGCACTATTTGTGCACCATTTAATTAACAACTTGGTTTTTTTAGGGTCTACTTTTAGACCGGTTTTAGGATCCACAAAAAGCTTAGCTATGTCATTTTTTGTTATATTTAGGTTCATGACTTAATCATAATCAAGCCCATTGTCAAACTGGGCGTGCATGGAATCGCGCCAAAGAAGTGCAGCACTATGTTGTTATGTAAGTTTCTCCATGTTTTCAATAATTGAGTTCAATGTCGTAAAAATGGGGTGCAATGTGGGGATATTGGCATAGGTGGTTTGAAATCCTCTAAGTTCATTTAGATTATCTCCTATTAGATCCTTTAAATGACGAGGGTTTGTGATAGGTATGTCTTCTAGAGGTGGGGGATTGTTGGGAGGTGGTTCTAGATTGCTTGCAGGGTCATTAGGAGGGTTTTTTTATTCTGTGTCTGATTATAATGAAAAAACAAATAGATAATTACAATGAATTTTAAAAAACAATACAAAAACTCATTTAAACGGCTAATTTTTATATAAAAACTATAAATTTCTATTAAAAAACAATAAAAACAATAAACACAATAAAAATTTGAAGATTGGACTTACCTTAGATTTAAGAAGAATCGGATAGGCGATTTTAAAGAGGATATCTGAAACCCTCGACCGCATTCACGTTTTCAAAGTGAAAATGTTGAACGCAACTGGGGTACAGAGTTATATTTACTAGAAAATATCGGATATCCAATATGATTAGATATCTGATTAAGCCTTTTTCTTTGGCTTTTGGCTTGACCAGGTGTACAGACACCCAGGCCTACTTAAAAGTCAACATATGCATTTGTGTGCTTTTGGACGAGTGAAAATAAGTTTTTTTCACATCGCCACTTTTTGGCATACCATGATTCTGCACATACCCAAGGATTTTAATGATTTGGGTAAATTAGGAATATTATATGAATTAATATAAAAAAATATTAATGAATCAATTAAATAAACCATAATATTCATTTAATTAATACAAGAAATATGATAATCATAACACATTTTTAGATGTCTACAATATTTATTCTTTAATTAAAAAATAAAATATATTTCTTCTAATGTTTTTTATAGTCTCTTAATATTTTTTTTATTAAAAATATTATTATTCTTAAAATTTCTTATTAATTAATATAAATTAATTATATAAATAATATTAGAGTAAGAAAACATTAGAAAAATAAACAATTATGATCAATCCATTTCCTACATAATCATCATAGAGAAAAACATGTATACAAGTATAAAAATAACCAAATGCAAATATCATTTAGACATGAAAAAAAAACACAAGATAAGCCTTAAGAATGCCCTGATAAGGGGAAAAGGAAAAAAAATCAACCTCTAAAAGAATACATCCTTAATGTATTAATCAACAATAAAACATTACAATAGGGTATGTGCAAGATCATGGTATGTCAAACTAGACCCTTAAGTGGCAATGAAAATTCAGAAAATTAGGGTTAGACAAGTTGATGTAAAAATTTGAATAAGTTATCAATATTATTTCAGAAATATGTAAGAAAAGAGTCTGTAGAAAATTGAATGTAGTTTCTAAGCTACTAGACCTTTTTTGGAAAAAAAATTATTCTATACGGTGAAAATTTAAAATTTTAATATAGTAGTACAAAATTTTTAGGAAAAAGATAAGTAGGTGTTAGGAATAGTCCCAAGAGATAACTGAGAGGGGGGTGAATCAGTAATCGACAAGATTCAATTCTTTATCCAATTAAGTATATAATAACGTTAAGCACATACACAATAAGATAACACTTAACACAACACCACAATTTTGGTTACGGGGAAATCCAAATAGGTAAAAACCCCAGTGGGAATTAGCACCCACTATAAACTGCACTATAATATAATGATCCATGTTAGAAGATCTTACAACTCTATTAGGAGTTGATCTTTACAATGTATGAAGTACAGTGATCTAGTCAAAGGTCGAACCCTGTTAGGAGTCTTTTATAAATAATCCTGTTAGAGGTGAGGACACATTGTCCGGGAGCACACTGCTCAAATGGTGAAGGCTGCAACCTTTTGCACAACAGATACACACTATATCTAGATTTTGCTAAACTGTGAATTAGACCTGATGTCTTAATCAATTCCAATGAATAGCATACACTCTTTGCTTCTTCACATATAACTTTATTGGCTCAATACTTCGCACTTTCTGCTATGCTCTTTTCTTCACTTCATTTTCTACTTTTTTAAGCAATCACAACTGACCGGCTATAAGTAGTCTTCTCCAAAATATATAATCAAGTCATCCTATTAGAACCTTCTTAAAATCATATTAGAGAAACACTACAACTCTCCAACAACATCTCCAACGGCTAAACCAAGCATGCAACTCAATATGAGTAGACGTGTTGCTTCATACTATTGGATCCACCAAATTAACTAAAAATTTACTTACAAGCTAAAATACATTATACAATCTTAACCAAACCTTCTTAACTCATAACCAAACACGCATACCATAATGATAGGTGCAACTTCTGAAACAATATAAACACTGTCGGTTCCAACAAACAATCTCAAGAAACTGTAACTGGAAAATAGAAACATTATAACACAACTACAACTGCACAACTAACTCTATGTCCATGAACATATCTTCACAAATATGTCTACAACATAAATATAAATGTGCAAGGTTCCATCATAACCACACTGTAAATCACATACCGAACTCTGTCTATAACACTGTCAGGAACACTACTGATACAAACAACTGCAAAACTATATGCACTCATAATTAACCTCTGCATCTATGATATCACACTAATAACATGTCTAAGAAACATATGCTCAAGGCTCTCTACATAAGACTTCAACACACACTTCTTACCATATGTTGTCATCAATGACAAACATACAGTCAATACTGGCTTGCTGGAAAATCTCCAACAATCTCCCCCTTTGACATTGATGGCAACATATGAAGTGAAAAACACCACCAATCCAAAATTACAATAATATTATAACATTCTCCATTTCTTCAATGACATACTCTCTCAAAAATGATTTCTCCATCAATTGTGAATGCTCTGAATATTTGTTGCTACAATATCTGACTATATACTCCCCCTTACTTCATACTCCTCCTAGATCAACTACTTGTTTTTCATGACTATATATGCTCCCCCTTTGACATCAATGGAAAAGGGTGCCAAAAAAAAATAAGCACGGGTACTACTCCTGAAGTAGAGTAGTCAACCATTCATCAGTCACTGAGGACTAATGCACTTCTACAAACTCTAATCAGATCCAGGGAAGGGAATTACTCTCAGCTTCTCCCTGAGATACTCAAATGTATCCTTCAGAAAAGGCTTTGTGAATATGTCTGCTAAATGTTCTTTAGTACTCACATAATCCAATTTTACTTCTATCTCTGTAACTTTCTCTCTTAGGAAATGGTATTTTATCTCAATGTGTTTTGTCTTTGCATGCATCATAGAGTTCTTTGACATATTGATAGTTCTAGTGTTGTCACAATGAATAACAATAGGATAATCAATCTGGATTCCAAAATCTGTTATCATCTACTTGATCCACACAATTGTAGAACAATTTAATGCTACTACCACATAATCTGCTTCTATTGTTGACTGAGAAATGCAATTATGCTTCTTTCTTGTCCAAGTAACTAGTCTATCTCCAAGAAATATTGATCCTCCTGAGGTGCTCTTCTTGTCATCAACGCAACCTGCCCAATCTACATCTGTATACACATGAAGTTCTATATTCTCCTGTTGGAAATTTGGCTGAGTGAGATATCTAATTGTTGTCATTATGGCAACATATAATTGGTATGAATACTACATATGATAGCAAGTAGTTAAGACAGAGCGCAGAGTAAAATTGTCTAAGTGTAAGTAGTATTTTCCTAGTCTAACCAAAGATAGTTTTGGATGACGATGTTGATAGAAGGAATTTCAGTGCTTACACACTTGAAAATGTATACTTTGATGTATATTGAAGACTCACCTGAGAGTGCAAGTCTGTACGGCATGTACGAAAGAAGTTATTACAGAATTACAGAAGACAAAGTTGAAGCTAATAGGACAAAGAAAGAAGACAGAATCAGTATGATAATTAAGGGATTATTTTGTTTATCAAAATAATAACTTAATCATAGAAGGGATGACATCCTAGATTTTAACCCTTGGGTAGTGCAAGTTAATTTGTATTTTGTAAAGTGCTTTATGTTTTGTAAAGCCGACTGTAAAGGTTATTATTCTTAATAACTTGTATAAATGTAAGACATATTTAATGTGAAGGACATATAGGGTGATTTATGTATGTGAAAGATATAGGTGTGAAGTTTTAAATTGTAAGATTCAAGCAAGAAGACTTTGTATATGCAAGCAAAGAGATAGATCAAAATAGGAAAGCTATTCGGAAGGAGTAAAAGGTTATATACCTTATCTCTTTTTGTAATCAGATATCATTGTATATTACATGTTTGGGCAGTGAGCTCATCTTGTAATCATTCTATCTGTACTACCAACTCTTAGTAGGGTTGAGGCTTTTAACAAGGCCTTAAGTCCTTTAATCAAGACATAGACACTATATGTATGTAATAGGCTCCTAACAGGATCAACATCCTTAACCAGATACTTTTGATTAGTGGATCACTTATGGGTATCATCCCCATCGGGGTTTTCCCTTAGCTAGGGTTTCCTCAAGAAAAAATCATTGTGTTATGAGTTCATTTTCTTTATTGCTATGCATGCTATTTAGTTTACTTTATTTTGCAAGTATCAAGCTAATCTGTTATATCCATAATTGGGCAAAAGTAAAAGTTTGTAGAATATTGATTCAACCCCCCCTCTTAGTATTCCCTATTTCTAACAATTGGTATCAGAGCTTAGTTACTCAGAAAAGAATCATTCAGAGAAAGCCTAGCAACTTGAGTAAGATCCCTGTGGATATGGATCGGCTACAGATGAATCTTGAAGAAGCTCTTGAAAAAATTGATATTCTTACTGAAGAGAGAGATACTCTAAAAGTAAAATATGATGATGCAAAGAAATTCATTGAGAAGCTAATAGAAAAGCTGGAAGAACTAAAAACAGAGAAGGAATCTACAATTCAAATTGAAGATTGCAATGAAAATCTGGAAAAGGAAAATGAGATCCTTAAACATGAATTAAAGATAGAAAATCTAAAGTTAAGTTTGAAAGTCTAGTTGTTGTCATTATGGAAACATATAATTGGTATGAAGACTACATATGATAGCAAGCAAGACATAGCGTAGAGTAAAATTGTCTAAGTGTAAGCAGCATTTTTCCAATCTAACTAGAGATAGTTTTAGATGGAAATGTCAATAGAAGTAAGTTCAGTGCTTGCACACTTGAACATGGATACTTTGATGTATATTGAAGACTCGCCTAAGAGCACAAGTTTGTATGACATGTATGGAAGAAGTTATTGTAGAATTACAGAAGACAGAGTTGAAGCCGATGGGACAGATAAAGAAGACAGAATCAGTATGATAATTAAGGGATTATTGTATTTATAAAAATAATAACTTAATCATAGAAGGGATGACATCCTAGATGTTAACCCTTGGGCAATGCAAGTTAATATGTATTTTGTAAAGTGCTTTATGTTTTGTAAAGCTGACTGTAAAGGTTATTACTCTGAATAACTTGTATAAATGTAAGACATATGTAATGCGAAGGATATATAGGATGATATATGTATGTGAAATATATAGATGAAAAATTTTAAATCATCAGAGTCAAGCAAGAAGACTTTGTATATGCAAGCAAAGAGATAGATCAGAATATGAAAGCTATTCAATAGTAGTAAAAGGTTATATACCTTATGTCTTTTTGTAATCAAAAATCATTGTATATTACTGTTAGAGTAGTCATATTATAGCTAATAATTAATTTATTTAATTATTAGTCTATTATTCTCTACACTTAAGTTAGACTTAGGCATCTCATTATTCTTTAGGGTTTTCACCTTTAGGGTTTTGGTATCCTTTTATAAGGATTCCCTCTTTGTAATTCATAAGGAGATTGTATTGTAATTTCATTTTTGGTTAATAGAAGATTATTTTTCTTGCAACATGGTTTTGCAGTCTCTGGCCTTTTGGCCGCCATAGTTTTCTGTCTCTCTTCTGTCTTCATTCTTGTAGCAGTCTTTGCATGCAGGTGTTCTTGGGAAGATTTGATGGTTATCAAATCCAACAATTACATGTTTGGGCAGTGAGCTCATCTTGTAATCATTTTATCTTTACTACCAAATCTTAGCAGGGTTGAGGCTTCTAACAAGGCCTTAAGTGCTTTAATTAGGACAGAGACGCTATATGTATGTAATAGGCTCCTAACAAGGACAACATCCTTAACCGGATACTTTTGATTAGTGGATCACATGTGGGTATCATCCCCACCATGGTTTTCTCTTGGCCAGGATTTCCTTGAGAACAAATCATGGTGTTATGAGTTCATTTTCTTTATTGCTATGCATGCTATTTAGTTTACTTTGTTTTGCAAGTATCAAGCTAATCTGTTATATCTATAATTGGCAAAAGTAAAAGTTTGTAGAATACCGATTCACACCCCCCCCTCTCAGTATTCCCTATTTCTAACATCTCTGAGTTAGGATACAATAAACCATAGTCTATAGTTTCTTTTAAATATCTGAATATCCTCCTTACTGCCATAAGATGACTTTGTTTAGGTTCAACTACAAATCTTCCAACAATACCAACTGCATTAGAAATATCTAGTCTAGATTGAGTAAGATATATGAGTTTACCAATCATAGACTCATATAGAGTCTTTTCAATTGTTGTGGAATCATCATCTTTTGAAAGCTTGCTTTATGTTATCATGGGGGTTCTTACTGGCTTGCAATCATCCATCTTGAATTTCTTCAATATCTCTTTTACATACTTAAACTGATTAATGAAAATACCTATGTCTGTTTGCTTCACATTTAATCCCAAAAAGTACTTGATAGGTCCAATCATGCTCATTTAAAATTCACTCAGCATATCTTTAGAAATATTTGCACTAATCTTGTCATTACCACCAAAAATAATGTCATCAACAAAAATAGCAACTAGTAATAATCCTTCAGGTGTCTCTCTTATGAATAAGTTACAATCTGTTGCTCCTTTATTGAATCCAATCTTTGTCAAGTAACCATCTAGTATTTCATACCATGCTCTAGGGGCTTGCTTAAGTCCATAGAGGGCTTTCTTCAGTCTACATACCATGTATGGTTTGTCAGATAAACTAAATCCTTCATGTTGTTCTATGTATACTTCTTCCTTCAACTCTCCATTCAGGAATACTGACATGACATCCATCTGATATACCTTAAAGTATTTGAATGTTGCATAGGCTAGAAACAAATTTATGGATTCCAATCTTCTTACAGGGGCAAATGTATCAGAGTAATCAATTCCTTCTCTCTGCGGATATCCTTTACATACTATTCTTGCTTTGTTTCTTACTACTATACCATCTTCATTCATCTTGTTTATGAATATCCACTTGGTTCCAATCACATTTTTGTCACTAGGTCTAGGGACCAATTCCCATGTATCATTCTTAACTATCTGATCTAGCTCTTCTTTCATTGCACCATGCCAATCTGAATCATTACAAGCATCTTCAACACTTAAGGGTTCACATTGTGAAAGTAAACATACCACTTTATCAACTGTTGAAATTTTTTCTTTTGATCTTGTCATGACTTTGTTGTTCTGATCTCCAATGATATCTTCTTTTGAATGGTATCTAGATGTGAATTTGGAATATTAGGTGTGACTCTCTCATCTATCTTTTGTATTTCTTCTTCACTTTTTTCAAGATCATTGAATAATACATCAATTTTGTCAAACATTTCTTCAACAACCACTTCTCTACTGATAGGTCTAGGTTCATCTTAAATCATAGGTTCAAAATCATAGTATCTCTCTTGAATCATAAACTTATCATCAATCTTGACATGTGCTCTTTCAATGATCTTCTTCAATCTCAAGTTAAAACATCTATAAGATTTTCTTTTAGTAGAGTAACCAAGAAAAATACCTTCATTGCTTCTTGCATCAAACTTTCCAACACCATCATCTCTCTTGATGTAGCACTTGCTTCTAAAGATTCTAAAGTATTTTATTATAGGTACATTCCCAAACCATAGCCCATAAGGTGTCTTGTCTGCGCCTGGCCTTAATTGAATTTTGTTGATAGTATAGACTACATCTCTCTAATAGGTGTGTGCAACTTTTCCTTCAATCATGATATTGCGCGCTGTGTTGAGTATGATCATATTTATCCTTTCTACCATTCCATTCTGATGAGGGGTTCTAGGTGCACTTAGCTATCTCTTTATCCCATGTTCTTCGTAATACTCATAAAATCTGTCAGAGGTGAATTCTCCTCCTCTATCTGATCTCAAAAATTGTATCTTTAATCTAGACTCATTTTCAACTTTAGCTTTGAATATCTTGAACTTCTCAAATGCTTCAAATTTATCTCTTAAGAATGCAATCCACATCATTCTAGAATAATCATCAACAAACAAAATAAAGTACCTTTCACCATAATATGATCTTGTTTGAGTTGGTCCACATAAGTCTATATGCACTAGATCCAATTTATTTTCTATTGAATTCCGCTTTCTTTTGAATGAGTTCTTTACATGCTTTCCCATCACACATTCCCTGTATATTGTATCAACTAGTTTTGCAATACTAGGGAAGTCTCTTACTACCTTTACATTGCTTATCTTTACTATATTGTCAAAATTGATGTGACATAGTCTTTTGTGCCATAACCAACTGTCATCTACTTTTGCAACAAAACAACTTGCTTCTGAATTAAGCTGAAAAACATTACCTTTTGTCTTTGAAACTGATGCAATCATTACTCCTTCTTTGTTATTAATGATGTACTTATTATTTTTGAATTCCAACTAATATCCTTTGTCAAGCAACTGTCCAACACCTTGTAAGTTATGATGCAAACCATCAACATATAGAACATCATTAATGTTATTCATTCCATCCAAAGTGATAGCTCCTCTACCTATGATAGGTTTTGGAGTGTTGTCAAAAAATATAACCATGTCATCTTTGTACTTATCTAGATGTACAAATATATCTTTGTCTCCTGTTATGTGATGTAAACACCCACTGTCAATGATCCAGTCTGTCATAATGTCTTCTTGTGAAATCAATGCTAGCTCTTGTGCTTTCTTTTCATCTTCAATATCCATTTCATCAAATATTTTTTTCATGTCTTCAATTGCAATAAATCCAATCTCATCTTCTCCTGAATCTTCATCTGATACTCCATCTCCAGCATAGTAACATTCTTTTGTATACTTAGGCTTGAAATTAGTTTTTTACTTCTTGACTCTTGTAGGACACTTAGATGCAAAATGACCAATCTTTCTCATTGAAAGCATTTGAATGGTAATTAACCTTCATATTTCCTTTTCCCTTTCTTTCTTTCTTAGCAATCATAGCAATGAATTCATCTAGCTCTTTATCATCATCTTTATCATCAAAATTACCAAAAGTATTCAAAGATTTCTTATCATGGACTGAGGCTTTGAATGCTATTTCACTTTTAGGCTCTGCCTTCAATCCTGATATCTCAAATGTTAATCTTGCTAATTAAGGTCTCTCTTTTGAATTCTTTTGAAAACTGCATAGTCTCATTTAGGATGTTTATCTTGCTCTCATATTCTATTGTCAGAGTAGTCATCATTTTATCCATTATGTCTTCTTCCAAAAAAATTTCACCATTATTTCTGATTCCTGCAACTACTTCATTAATTCTTTGATTGTAGGATCTAATGTTCTCTTCAAGTAGCATCTCCAAAGTATTGTATATTTTCTTCCATGCCTTTCTATGTGCATTCTTGTCTTGGATATCTCCTTCAAACATGTCTTCTAGATACTTCCATATTCTGTAGGCTTTATCTACTTTCTTGATCTCTGAAAACTCACTGTCAGAGAAGGTGCTGATAAGGGATTCTTTGGCAATTTCATTTTGAGTGAACATTTCCTTTTGTTTAAGAGTTGCATCATCTTTTGCAAGATCTTTTAGAGAGGGAATCTGAAAATCTGGAGTAGCTACTTCAAAATCTCAAAACCAATGCACTGCAAATGTGTTATCATTTTGTTCTTCTAGTCTAGATAATTCTCTCTATAAAACTTAAGACTTTTTTTTCTAAAGAATACCATCTAACTAGCCTCAAGTTGTTAAACTTCTCTCCGAGGCACTTGGCTTTGATACCAATTGTTAGGAATAGTCCCATGAGATAACTGAGAGGGGGGGGTGAATCAATTATCTACAAGATTTAGTTCTTTATCCAATTAAGTACAGGATACTATTAAGCACATACACAATAAGATAACACTTAACACAACACCACAATTTTAGTTACAGGGAAACCCAAATAGGTAAAAACCCCGGTGGAAATTAGCACCCACTATAAACTACACTACAGTATAATGATCCATGTTAGAAGATCTTACAACCCTGTTAGGATTTGATCTTTATAATGCATGAAGTACAGTGACCTGGTCAAAGGTCAGACCCTGTTAGAAGTCTTTTATAAATAACCTTGTTAGAGGTGAGGACACACTGTTTGTTAGCTTGTGGTGACTGATCAGGAAAGTACTATCCAGGAAAGTACTGTACACTTTTCCTCCCGACCTCATTGGGGTTTGGGGCTGAGCTGGGCCCTGAGCGGGGGTTCAGGGGCGCAACCCCCGACGAAATTTTTTTGAGGCCGACATACTTTTTTGATTATTTGGGCCGACATGTTATAACTCATTCTAACCCTAAAGCGGAAAAAAATATTATATAATATGGCTTAGGGTTAGGGATTTTCATATTTGTATGATTTTAGTACTTGCGGCAAAATTGAGCTGTAAGGGATTACAGATTGTAATCAGGTTGTAATCACTGGATAATAATAATATTGGACTCGTTGTTGGTGGACGTAGCCCATGGATTGGGTGAACCACGTTAAATCTTTGTGTCTTGTGTTCTCTTTTGTGTGGTTTATTGTTTTTTGATATTGGTTATATTTGCACATAATTGTTATTTCTGTCCTGTTAATCCTAACACTATCTGGGAGCACACTGCTCAAATGGTGAAGGCTCCAACCTTCTGCACAACAGATACATACTATATCTAGATTTTGGTGAACTATGAATTAGACATGTTGTCTTGATCAGTTCCAATGAATAACATACACTCTCTGCTTCTTCACATATAACGTATGTGCAAGATCATGAGGGGCCAAACTATGCCCTTAAGTGGCAATGAAAAATTAGCAAATCAGGGTTAGTCAACTTGACGTGAAAATTTCAACTAGCTATGAACCTAATATCAAAAAGTTGTAAGAATAGAATCTATAGAAAATTGAATGTAGTTTCTAAACTACAAGGCTTTTTTTGAGAAAAAGTTAGTATGATTGGTGAAAAGTATAGATTTCAATGCAGCAGTACAAAAATTTTAGGAAAAAAATAAGGTGTATGTCTGACCACCTTAATCATAATCAAATGATAATATTTTATTATAAGATTTTATATATAAGTAGTAGACTCATGCCCAGATGTGACGCATATTTTTTTGTAATTTTATTCCAAAAAAATAATTAATTATGAATTTTTTGCTACAACATTTTCAAAATAAAAAAACTCCCGTGTCTGACCACCTTAACTCATTCAAAACTTTACAAAATTCAATTTTTATTTTTTTTTCCTTATAGTAGGCGAAGCATAGAATGTGATGCATTTTTTGGATTTCAAAAATGTTATACCGTTTGAAAGTTATAGTCATTTTTCAGTCAGTATATAAATCAGCACTTTAGAGGTAGCTCAATTAGAAAATAACTAATAATTACTTACCGAATTCAAAATTTGACAGCAATTATATCGATAGAAAGTTGATAATCTCCTTAAGATACCCTTTTCGTTTTATCAAATTCGGGTGAAAAAAAAGTCGTCAGCTACATTGTCAAAGTTTTGAACTGACATTGCCACTTTTTGGCCCCTCATGATCTTGCACATACCCTTTACTGGCTCAATACTTTGCACCTTTTGCTCTACTATTTTCTTCACTTTATTTTCTACTTCTTTTTTAAGTGATCACAACTAACTGGCTATAAGTAGTCTTCTCCAAAAGATATAATCAAGTCAACCTGTTAGAACCTTCTTGAAATCATATTAGAGGAACACTACAACTCTCCAACAACATCTCCAATGGCTAAATGAAGCACGCAACACAAAAAAGATTGCGCAACTCAATATGAGTAGATGTGTCACTTCATACGGTCGGCTCCACCAAATTAACTAAAACTTTACTTACAAGCTGAAATATGTTATCCGCTCTTAACCAAACCTTCTTAACTCGTAACCAAACACTCATACCATAATGATAGGTGCAATTGTTGAAACAATATAAATATTTTCAGTTCCAACAAACAATCTCAAGAAACTGTAAGAGGCAAATAGAAACATCATAACTCAACTTCAACTGCACAACTAACTTTGCGCCCATGAACATATCTTCACAAACATGTCTACAACATAAATATAAACGTGCAAGGTTCCATCATAACCATACTGTGAATCACATACCGAACTCTGTATGTAACACTATTAAGAACACTGCTAATACAGACAACTGCACAACTGTCTGCACTCAGAATTGACCTCTGCATCTATGATCTCATGTTGATAACATATCTAAACAACATATGCTCAAGGCTCTCTACATAAGACTTCAATGCACGTTGCTTACCATATGTTTTCATCAATGACAAACATACAGTCAATACTGGCTTGTTGGAAAATCTCCAACAGTAGGTGTATGTCTAACCACCTTAAACATAATCAAATGATAATATGTTTTTACAATATTATAGATCTATAAGTAGTAGACTCATGTCAAGATGTGACAAATATTTTTTGTAATTAATTGTGATTTTTCTGCTATAACTTTTCAAGAATATAAAGACTCCCATGTCTAACAGCCTTAACTTAGTCTAAAATTCATTAAATTGAAAACTTTTTAATTTTTTTATTGTAGTAGTTGAAGTATAAAATGTGGTGCATGTTTCAGATTTTAAAAATATTATACCCTTTGAAAGTTATTGCTATTTTTCAATTAGGTTATTCACTAGGACTAAAAAGATAAGAAGTAGGTGTATGTCTGACCAGCATAAACATAATCAAATGATAACATTTTTTTACAGGATTCTAGATATAAGTAGACTTGTGTCTAGATGTGACACATTTATTTTTTATTTTTTTCACATAAATAATTAATTATGATTGTTCTGCTATAACTTTTCAAGAATATAAAAACTCTCATGTTTGACCACCTTAACTTAGTCTAAACTTCATCAAACTAATCTTTTTTTTCTTGTAGTAGAGAAAGTATAGAATGTGACATATTTTTTATTTCAAAAATATTATACTATTTGAAAGTTATAGCTATTTTTTACATCACCACTTGTTGGCATTGTAGACTATGATTTTGAACCTGTTACCTATCTTGAAAGGCTGAAACATTCAAACATTAGACTAATCTAACATATTCATGAACTAAAAAAATAGCATAAAACATGAAAACAAAACCAAAGCCACCTCAAGATTTTTGCTAAAAAAACAAGTGCTATAGAGCAAATGTTTGATTCGCTTCAATTAGAGGGATGTGGGTGTGCTCTCTAAGCACTTGGAGCATATTCTAATGCATACTAAGATTGATTTTAGACCAAATATAGGTGTGATATGATGTTATATGCTATGCAAAACAATAAAAGAAACTATGTTAATCCATTATTGCTAAGCTATGATGTTCTTTAAGAAAGCTTGAAGATGATAAAAAGAAACTAACAATTAGTATTGCTTATGCTAAGTCTAGAGCTAAATGGACATGATAACAATGCATAAAATGAAAGGTGAATGGATATTTTGCTTTTGGAAATGAGGACTATTTATAGACTTTTGGGAGGATGAATGAGTGGCTAGGATCAAAATCCTTAAGAGAGGCCAAGATTCATTCAAAGGGGAGCACATGGATTGTGCTAGTTCAAGGCCACCTCCTTGTGACAAGTGTCACAAGGGCATTGGGTTGAAAGATGGGAGGAATGTGCACAATTTGGGAAATGTGCCTAAGGTCAAAGGGTGTAAGAAAGGGGTGAGGGGCTTCTTAAATGCATCATAAATGCATGTAAGAGGGATAAGGAGGCTTTAAATGCACTTAATGCATGTAAGAGAAGCCTCTAGAAGTTTGTTGACTTTGGGTCAAGCTTAGGAGTTGGCTAACCTTGTTTAGGGAATGTGACAAGGTTAGGGGGAGGATTAGGATTAGGATTAGGGGATTTTAGGATTAGGATGGGTGAAGAGGTTGGGTTGAGAAGTTTCTAAAAGAGTCTAGAATTCTCCTAGGTTTTATGGAATAAAAGTTTATTCATTCCAAAAGCTTAAGTTTTGGGAATATTTATTGAAATATTTTCAATAAATATGAAAATTAAATATTTAATCTTAATTAAATATTTTGAGTTGAGATTAGGGTTAGAAAAGGTGGGATTAGCCTTTTAATCGAAATTAAGAAGGGATTAGAAGATTTTGGAAGAGGTTAGTGGTCTTAGGAAAAAAGGCTAACTTTTGGTCAAAAAATAAATTAATTATTTTTTGGGGGATTTTTGGTCAATTTATTAATTAAAATAATTAATAAATAGGGGATTAATGTTTAAATAAGATTTAAACATTTTTGGGAGGGATTTCTTAATTAAATATTTTTAATTAAGATAAAGGGATTTAATGACATAAAAATAAATTAATTAATTAAATAAATAATTAATTAATAAATGATGATGTCATCAGGGATTTTTCAGAAAATAAAAATAATTTATTTTCTAAAAAATTTTTAGGTGTCTACATTTTGCCCCTCTTTGATGCGATGTCGCAAGTGGCATGGCGTCAAAGACAAGAAAATAAGATGCCCAAGGCTAGAATTTAGAGGAATAAGGGATTGTGCCCCCTCGAGAAAATAACGCAAGGAGCAAACATTGTGAAATTTTCTCGAAAGGAAACAGAGAAGGAAGGACCTAGGAAGAAGGGGAGATAAATAACCAAGCTTCCAAGAGCAAAGATGAGTGAATGCAAGATGAGATGGAATGCAAAATGCAGGATGCAGCTACATGAGGATGCAAGATTAATCTATATGATGCAGGATGTAGGGGAGATGGGGAAGCTCCAAGTGCAAATGTGGAGAGCACAACCTAGTTTAATATAGCAATGCTAGAGACCTGCCAAGGATACTGGGATCACGAGGCCTTGTCACCAGCGTTGCATAGGACTGACGTTAAAAAGACACGCAGGGTTGCCCCAGCATCGCACATGAAACCCGAAGGAGGCATGGTGGAAATGATGCTGAAGAAACCACAAACACATGACTGACTCACAGGCAGAAGCAAAAGATCAAAAGACCTTGCCCCAGATGATCCTCATTCGCAGCACACCATGATATAAAGGATCGTGGTGACGTTGAGTAGAGAACAATGAGAAGCTGTAAAAGATTAACAAGACCCAAAGGACAAAATCCAAGGTCAAAATGAAAACTCCAAAAAGACATCCTTTGCCAAGGAGAGAGATGTGATTTGATTGATGGTGGGAAGATTGGTCGGACAGGAGGAACGATATATCCTCAAGGACCAGGATGGAAGATTAGGTCAGACAGGAGGAACGATATATCCTCAAGGACCCATGGGTTGGTGAGAGAATAAGTGTAGTTGTTCGCTGGCAAAAGCTGAAGTTCAAGGAATAATCAGGATGAGCAAGGATAAGTCGACAATTGATGTTGCTGAAGCACAAGGCCCGAGTGGGACTAAAAGTTTTCTAAGGCTGGGGATGGGACAAGATATTTGATCAAATGCTGCTGCAGGACAGACAAAGGTTATGTACAACAAGGAGGAACGATATGCACAAGGGATATGTACAGAAGCTCAGGATTGGGGATAGGAAGATCACACTCGGCGGGACTCTCACTAGGACGGAGACAAGAAGGATATTTACAGAAAGGATTGCGCTGTATAGGAAAGGGATAAGGATATGGTACAAGATATGGTACAAAGCTTTGGAATAGGATATGGATTGCAGATGGGTTGGAGGAAGATGGAAGCCGAATGCTTGGAGGATAGGGGAGATGGAACTGCTGGGAGATCTGTTATGGATGGAGGAAGAGGACGGTAGCTGAAAGGACAACTGAATAGATAAATAGCCCAGTTTACTATGTTGGCGCCTGTTTACCAGGTTTTCACCAACATACTTGTCCAAGGCGCTTGAATTGCCAAGTTTTCACCGTTTGGACGATCATTTTCTCTTTCTCTTTTCTTTTTTGCTTTTTTTTTGCTTTTTTGAATGTTTTTGGATTTTCTGATATATGCAGGATCAGGTTCAGGCATAGAACCTCTTCAGATGGATGATGTTGATAGGATCATTCAAGGGCTCACCTTCTGGTGTTGATAGCTGATAGGCGCCGGAGCCAAAGGATGCGGTGACAACATAGGGGCCCAACCAAGTAGGCTCAAACTTGCCTTTCTTTTCTCTATTTGCTAGGACCTTCTGATTTTCTTTAAGGACCATGTCACCGACCTGGAACTGTCTAGGATGGACCTTCTTGTTATAACTCCTTTTGAGTCGATTCTGGTATGCAACCAGGTGATCATAGGCTTGCTGTCTCTTTTCATCTAGCAGATCTAGCTGTGTGAGCCGGGCCACACGATAATCTTCATCAGTGGTGTAGTTCTTCATGGAGACTCGCAATGAGGGGAGCTCAACCTCGATCGGTAGAACAGCTTCAGCACCATATACAAGGGAGTATGGGGTGGTGCCTGTGGGAGTGCGATAAGAAGTGCGGTAGGCCCAAAGGGCGGGATTGATTTGGAGGTGCCAGTCACGACCAGAATCATTGACAACCTTCTTGAGGATTTTCAAGATAGTTTTGTTAGTTGCCTCAGCTTGGCCATTTCCTTGAGGGAAATATGGACTGGAGAAACGGTGATGGATGTGGAGTCTGGCACATAGATCATCCACATGCTGGTTTTCAAAAGGTGTGCCATGGTTTGTGAAGATGGTAGATGGTATGCCGAAGCGACAAATGATATGATAGAGGATGAACTTGGATATTTGGATGCCAGTAGTAAGGGTGAGTGGAATCGCTTCAACCCATTTGGTAAAGTACTCTGTGGCTGTTATGATATACTTGTGTCCATCCGAAGAGAGGGGGGTGATCAAGCCAACGAGGTCGAGGCCCCAACATGAAAAAGGCCATGGTGGTGCAATAGGCTGTAGATCTTGTGCTGGTGCATGTATCAAATTGGCATGCTGTTGACATGGGAGACATTTCTTGACAAAATCACATGCATCATGCTCCATTGTTGGCCAATAATATCCAACTCTAAGTAGCTGCTTTGCTAGAACCATGCCACTCGTGTGGGCACCGCAAATTCCAGCGTGAACTTCTTGTAAGGCCAGGACGGCCTCGTTTGAATCTAAACATCTAGATAGGACATTGTGATACCCACGACGATATAGGGTGTTGGCTACAAGAGTGTAGCGGGAAGCTCTGCGAATAAGGTTTTGGCGTTGGTTATTGGTGAGATGGGGAGATATGATACCATTTTTTAGATATGCATGGATGTCGTGGTACCATGGGGATTGGGGACCAACCAAGACACATACCATTTCTGCATCAGCGTTCTCATAAGCTGGCGTATGTAGCTGCTCGACTAGGAATTCATATTGTGATGCATCGCGTGGGATTTCTAACAAGGATCCAATGGTTGCCATTGCGTCCGCTACTTTGTTCTGAAGTCTTGGGATCTGTGTGAACTGTAGATGTAGGAAATGCTCTTGCAGTTTGTCCACCAGCTCTTTGTAAGGTAGCAACTTGTCATCCTTTGTTTGATATTCATCTAGGACTTGTTTGATAATCAGCTGTGAATCTCCAAATACTTGTAATTCTATGATATTCCACTGAATGGCTGTTCTGAGACCTAAGATGAGTGCCTCATATTCTGCAATGTTGTTGGTACATGAGAATCCCAATTTGAATGATTTTGGGATGTAGTCACCTTGAGGTGTGACGAATAGGATTCCTGCCCCTGATCCATGTGATGTGTAGGAGCCATCAAAGTATAGTTTCCACATGGGCTGCTCTTCAATCATGCATAAGTGTTCATCAGGGAATTCCATGATTAGTGGATAGGCATCCACCAGTGGTGCTTCTGCTAGTTGATCGGCAATGACTTGCCCTTTGATTGCTTTGCGATCAATATACTGGATGTCAAACTCACTGAGTATCATGACCCATTTTGCCATACGGCCTGTGAGAGTTGTCTTTGATAGTAGATATTTGAGGGGGTCCACCTTTGAAATGAGCTTGATTGTGTGACTGAGCATGTAATGTCTAAGCTTTTGAGTGGTAAAGACCACTGCAAGGCATGCTTTTTCCATAGGTGAATAATTAAGCTCATATCCGACAAGAGTGCGACTGATGTAATAGATGGCTCTCTCCTTGTTGTCATCATCATGCTGAGCTAAGAGTGCCCCCAGTGCTGTAGTGGTTGCCGAGATGTAGAGTATGAGAGGGCATCCTAGAATTGGTGGTACTAGGATTGGAGAATTGGCAAGATACTCCTTGATTTTATCAAAGCTTCTTTGACATATGGGATCCCATTTGAAGCTTGTGTCTTTGCATAAGAGATGCGTAAAAGGTTGGCACTTGTCTGCTAACTGAGAAATGAACCGACGCACTGATTGAAGCTTTCCTTGTAGGCTTCTGAGCTGTTTGAGTGTTCTTGGTGGAGGCATCTCTGTTATTGCTTTGACCTTCTTGGGGTCTATCTCTATGCCTCATCGCGATACTATGAAACCTAGGAGCTTTCCAGATGTAACACCAAAGACACATTTCTTTGGATTAAGCTTTAAGCCATAATGATTCAGACGATCAAACACACGCTCTAAGATGTTGAGGTGTTCATCCCTTGTTTTGGATTTTGCAAGGATATCATCCACATAGTCTTCAAGGATCTTGTGGATCATGTCATGGAAGATCGCTGTCATTGCTCGCTGATATGTTGCTCCTGCATTCTTTAGCCCAAAGGGCATCATATTGTAGCAGAAGGTACCCCATGGGGTTGTGAATATTGTTTTATGTTGATCTGCTTCTGCTATATGAATCTGGTTGTAACCGGAAAAGCCATCCATGAGTGATAGCATTTCGTGACCCGCTGTGAGGTCTACAAGCATGTCTATGTTTGGAAATGGGAAATCATCCTTAGGGCATGCCTTGTTCAAGTCCCTGAAATCAGTACAGATTCTGATGTCGCCAGAAGGCTTTGTGACTGGCACCATGTTAGAGATCCATTCTGAGTAGTCAATTGCTCTGATGATTTTTGCTTGAAGGAGCTTCTCAAGCTCTGCTTTGACGAGCAATGCTACCTTTGGATGCATTTTCCTTAGCTTCTGCTTCACTGGCTTGACATTAGGATCCACTGCTAGATGATGAACGACAAGATTAGGATCAAGCCCAGGCATGTGGGCGTATGACCATGCAAAGTTGATAACTGATTCTTTGAGCAAGGCACTGAGAGCGATTTCTTCTCCTTCTGTTAGGTTGACTGCAATGTAGGTGATCCTTGGACATTCTTCTATTCCCAAGTTGATTGGCTTGGTCTCCTCTATGATGATTGGCGACTGCTCTGGTCTATAATCTTGGATAGGGGGAAAAGGCAAGGCTTCATCTTCTAGCGCCTGAATTGCCAGGTTTTCACTAGAAGATACGCCCTTTATTTTTACTATTTTGGAATCAGAATGTGCCCCAAGGGGGTTTTCACATAAAGACTCATGATGTTCTTTTGCTATTTCATTTTTGCGACTAAAGCTTGCCTCTTCCCCAAAATATCCTTCTGGGTGAAGCCGATAGACAGAGGTTGATGTTGAATCCTGATTGCTTGCTGGACCTGATGCCCCCATGAATTCTAGGAGTGCTTGTGCGCTTTGGAACTCGTCGATGTGTGTGATGCTTGGTTGGTCCCAATCTATGAGGTTGGGGTTTGTGAGGGGAAGATCTATGAGGTTAATGGAGAGTTGTTGGAGGACAGAAGTCCCCAGGAGGGTGTCATCGGCAAAGATATCATCGTAGGATCGGATGTCTTTCTCTTCGGGGATGTCTTCAATTTCCACGAGGTCATCCCAGCTATTCGAAAATTTCACGTTGGTCATGTTAGTGCCCGCAGTTGTGGTATTGGGCTCTTGTTCAAGCAGGCGAGAGGTATTAAAGCCAAGTCCTTGCTGTTCTGGATTTTGGGATGGTATGATAGGAAACAAATTTCCGTCCTCTTGTGGTCCTAGACCACCACCTTGATAGTTATAGTGTTCTGTGACATTTTTGAAGGGGATTGGATATTTCTCTTTGAAGTACTCAAGAAGTTGTGTGTCACGTGATGGGGGATCTTTGTATAACCATTTGTTAATATCTGGATCCATTTCTTTGCTGTTGATGGTACCATGAGACTCAAAAGTCATATTTCCTATCTGCTTGAGCTTATGATGTTCCTTAACATGCTTGTTTTGACAACTTGGGTGCCCTTGAGTATGTGGATCACGTGGAAGAGCTCCTACAGCAAATGCATCACTGAGGCTGTATTCGCCACAACCCTGGTTGTTGATCTTGATGGATGATAAGGTGGAAGAAAGGATGGTCTCTGGATCGCGATGGGATCGGGATGAGCTAGCAATAGAAGTACCAATATCGGTTCCAGGACAATGAGTAGAATGAGGGAAAGATGCTTCCATCGCAAGGCAGTATGCGAAGGGGTTAGGGTCAGCGTGGATGGTAACCTCAGTGCCTTGATGTGGAAACTTGATGCACTGATGGTAAGTAGATGGTACGGCCTTAATGGAATGGATCCATGGACGACCAAGGAGGATATTGAACGGTAGGTCAAGATCAACAACGTGGCAAAGAGTATCTTGCGTTGCTGGGCCTAGCTGGATAGGCAAAGTTATAGTACCTTCAGAGGTACACTCCAAGTTATCATATGCTTTGATAGTGATTTGCTCATGTTGTATGTCGGCCTCCGTGAACCCGATCTTCTTGATGAATTTTAATGTGCACAAGTTGAGGGCTGAGCCATTATCCACTAGAACTCGTTTGATGGCGAAATCTCTGACCATGACAGCAATGCGGAGAGGGAGAGTATGGTCAGGAGCGACATCTGGTATATCAGATTCTTTGAAGGACAGGGCACATGCTGCTGATAGGTGTCCCACAAGAGTTTCAAACTGAGTTGTGTTAATGTCCGTGGGGACATGGCCTTCTTTTAGAGCTTTGTCCAGGATCTCCTGATGGATGGGTGATGTGCGGAGCAAATCCAAGATAGATATTTGGGCTGGCATGTTCCCAAGATGCTCTATGATATTGTATTGTGCACTTGGTGCATTATGCTGTGTTGCGCGTGCATTTGATGATGGCCTGGTGTTAGACTGTGCTATGGATGCAGTAGATGTTGGCCTTGGAGGAGCAGCTGACCTCGGAGGAGCACCGGCAACAGTTATCCTACCACTGCGGGTAGTTGCAGCACATTGTCGATCCGGCCCTCTGACGTGGATGGTATTGATGGTGGGCTCATCTTGGATGGGCTCAACTTGAGTTATGCATCCGACATACTTGTCATAGTTGATGTAGGCCGCTGTGTGATCTTCTTGCTTGCCTTTGCCACGATTTTGGGGCTGATTGGCATTGGCTTGATTCTTCCCAGTATCGTGTTGAGGGAACACATTTTGATATATTTGCAAACCGGCATTGGGTGAAGCTTGAGTTGGTGCATCGACCTGGATTTCCTTGCGATCGATGAGATCCTGGATGTAGTGCTTAAGCCGCATGCACTTCAATGTTGTGTGCCTCTTCACACGATGGTAATCACAGTATTCATGTTCTTTATACCAATCAGACTTTGGCGCGTTGTCATCCTTTTGTGGGATGGGCGGATATGTGATCATATTTGCCTTGGCTAGCCGATAAAAGATCTGATCCAGAGGCTCACCCAAAGGTGTGAAAGTCCTCTTTGGATTGTTCTGATTATTGGGTTTGTTCTGCCTTGGGGCAACGTTAACTGCGTTAACAGGATTGCCTTGACGTGCTGGCTGCTGCTGTTGGTATTGCTGCTGATACTGTTGCACAGGTGGTTGATGAGCTTGAGGAGGCTGCTGATAAATAGGTGCTTGATATGCGGGAGCTGGTGGTTGCTGATAGATGGGTGCTTGTGGCGGTTGGTATGTTTGAGCTGGTGTAGGACTAGCCACAACGAATTGTACATTCTTAGTGTCAGTGGCTCCATCTGTAACAACATTCTTGTTACGATTCCAGTAACGGGATTTATCATTGTTGGGTTTGTTTTTGGAATCATCCTTGAAGTGACGAATAGTGCCTTCGTCTAGGAGAGCTTTCTCGATGCCTATGCCTTTGCTCTTGGTGTCTTGGTATGTCTGGAGACAGTTCATTCGCATGTGATGGGATAGCTTTGGATGTAGGTTATCAATGAAGATCTTTGTTAGATGCTTCTCTGGCGGCTGATATGATAACCTGGTTGTAAGATTCTGCCATCTTTGCAAGTATTCTGCAAGGCTTTCTCCGTCTTTCTGCTTTGAGTTGCATAGGTCTAGCAAGGATAACTCATTCTCCACATTATGGGCATAGTGTGTGATGAACCTCTCAGAGAGTTCAGCAAAGGTGTTTATTGTCCCATGTGGTATTTTGTAAAACCACTCAACAGCAGTTCCTCCCAAGCTCTTGGGAAACAGGCGCAGGAGATAGTTATCACTATAAGCCACTTCTTGGCACGCCATGTAAAACTCTTTGATATGGTTTACTGGATCTCCTTTCCCTCGATACTTGTCGAACTTAGGCATCTCAAAATGCTTGGGGAAAGGGATAGTTGCTATGGACCGATCGAAGGGATATGAGCACACCTCTTCGAACTTGTAGGTTTTATTCTCTGTTCCACTTTGTAGCTCTTTTAGAGCATTTTTCATTGCTTCCCACTCAGCATTGAGTGGCGAGGGAACTGGAACCTCTGCTTGTGATGGAAGCTGTGGAACTGGATATGGTGCTTGCTGTGGATAAATGGTTTGGAACTGATTTTGGGGTAATGGTTGTTGGGGATATTGCTGGTGTGGCATAGGGGGATATTGATATGGGACCGCTTGATGTTGTTGGGCTACTTGCTGTTGTTGAACTGGCGGTTGTTGTGGGACTGCTTGCTGATAGTGGTCATTTGGAACTTGTTGTTGTAACTGATAGGTGGGAACTTGTTGTTGCTGGGGGATGATAGGGATTTGTTGCTGAGGCTGATAGCAAGGGACTTGCTGTTGTTGAGGAATGATGGTTGTTTGCTGAAAGGGGGCATGTGGCTGCTGTGGGGGAGGATGTTGGAATGATGCTGCTTGTGGGTATGATGGTGGTAGTTGCTGAGGTTGGCTTTGGGTTTGACCGATATAAGCTGGGTGCATGCCTGCGTTACTTAAAGGTGGAACAAATGTGGGAAAGCTAGAAGCAAAGGGTGATGGGGTAAGATAGCTGGGGAAAGTTGGCTGTTGAGGTGGTGGAACTTGCTGGAAGGTATTTGGGATTTGGGATGAATAGTTTGAAGCCGGCGGTGTTTGGGGTAGTTGCTGCTTGGGCGAAGGCGGTTTGTTGACTTGCAACCATAGATGTAGGGGATTGAGATGGGATCCCCCATGCCTTCATTTCTTCTTGTGTAAGGCCCCACTGAGAGCTTGTGTTAGGGTGCACTGCAGCGGATGATGGAATGGTAGGAGCAACGGGAGCTTGAGACATGAATGATGGTTGGGAGAAAGGAGCTTGTTGAGGTTGTGGTTGAGCGGATGCTTGTGAAGAGGAAAATGAAGGAAACACCCAAGAGAAGGATGAGGTTGGAATGGGGAGTGATTGCGCTAACCCCAAAGAAGAAGGTACAGGTGCTTGGGGGGTGAAGGGTGACGGTGCTCCTTTGATGGTGAAAGGCGTTGCTTGACTTGTGGATGGCGGTGGTGTAAAAGCTTGTGTGAGAGGTGGAAGCTGACTTTGGGTTAAGTGTTAGATTTGGGCTTGGGCAGCCATAGCAGATGATGAAGCAAAAGGGGTATGAGATGGAGCGGATGGTGCTGCAGCTTGTGTTGCGGGACTGGTGAGGCTTCCTTGCAAGAAAAGGGGAATGGTGGAAAGCTTTTGGGGTGTTTGCATGATAGGATTAGGGAATGGAGAGTATGCTTGTGCTGGAACTTGGATAGTTTTGATGGGGATGCATGGATAGAGAGATGGTGGGATGGAGGTACTTTCTGGCAGGTAGTGAACAAACGTGCTTTGCTGATGTTGTGGTACAAGGGCATTGGTTGCTGGTGGGCTTTCTGGAGGATTCACAAATGCTTGGTTTGCCAACGGGGATGAAGGGATGTTTGGATCTTCACATGGGTTACTGGCTTGGATCTGGGGATTGTAGGTCATCATGGCGTTAGTGAAAAGGTTGGGATCGGATGAGGTTGTTGGTGGATAAGAATTCATGCTTCTTCTTTTCCGAGATCTGGTCTCAACAGGCATGGAGATGCAAGTGCTAAATGTATGCAAGATGTTTGGCTAAAAGATGTTGATGGATGCAAAGTTGATGAACTTTTAAAGATGATGACTTCTAAGATGCAAATGCAAAGATAGGGATCAAGATGGCGATGATGGAAGCTGGATGGAACTGATATGAATCAAGATGGTGGAGGAAAGATAGGTTGCTGATGGAAAGCTGGTGAAAGATTACTGAGTGGTCAACAAATGAGCTGCTATTTTTCCCAAATGGAGGATCAGAGATATGATGGGGTCAACCTAAGATAGACTGATGATCTTCGGTCAACAAGTTTCTTATCAATACACTCCAATCTCTTGCTCGAGATGATGGTTATGCAAGGACAAGTTTTGATTTCTTTATGACAACATGTTGTGCCAAAAAAGAGGATGATGGTCTCTGATCTTGGATATAGGATAGGAACAACTCAAAAGGTAGAACACTAAGTGTTGGTGGATCTCTGGATTTGGAACAAAGGATGGTGGATCTGCTGCAAAGATATGGAAAGCTGATGGGGGGATGCTGGTGGAAAAGGTATCGAAGGTTGAAGGGACAATGCTCTATGCGAATGACAAGGATTGATTCTAGAATGCTGGTAGCAAGATGAATGCATATGCAACTTTATGATGTTCTGAAATGCAACTAAGGTTTTAATGCTGATGCAAAGGGTGAAACTAGGATGAAACTAAGATGCAAGGCATGTTGGAGACAAGATTTCAAGATCTGAAGATGGAACAAGACATGAACAAGGATTGGCTAATCTTCTGGCTCAAGGTTGACAAAGTGATGGTTAACTCAGAAACGGAAGGCGAACTGTTTGATGCGGGCGTTATGGGCAATGTTCTCAAGTCTGGCTTGAGACTTTTCTTCTGCTTGGGTTGCTTGGATAATGGATTGATAGGTCTTGGCGTTCTTCTTGGCAACTTTTTGCTCTTGATAGGCTTGGGATTTGGGCAACTTTGCTTTAGGATGTTTGTTCTTGCTGGGCATCACTTGGAAAAAGGGCTTCTGATTTTGAGGCAAAGGTTTCCAATGGCAAAAGTTAAAGTCAAAGTAATCTCCGCAAGGGACAAAGCAACCCTGCGAGATACAAACAAAGGCAACTTACTCTAACAAAGCTTTGAAAGTGTATGTTTCAACAAGTGTTTTCACGGAGTCTTTGACTGTCAAGCACTTCAAACAGATCTACCTAAGGAAGGTGAGTATCAAAATCGCTTGCCCACAGCTTGGTATCCCCTAGAAGGGAATACAAATGGTGAGTAATCTTGAGGCGACCCGGTAAACCCCTTGGAATCGGTCCTTGCACAAGGATTTTGATACTTTCAGATGTAGATAGGGTAGCCTCTATTTTATCAGGTTGCTAATGATTCCGTGGTGTCTCCATACCCGATTATGCTGATCATCCGTGACTCACTTAAGAGCCTTGCCAATTATGCTGGGGGAGAGGAATGTTTACCATCCCCAGTCACGTGTTTGGCACGAACGCCCGGCGATTAGGAGATGTAAGTGATTCTTTTGGTATTCACTTATTTGTATACCGGCCGGGGGGGATACCGGTTTGAGGTCGTTCTCCGAGGAGGAAGCGCTTCTCCTTGGACAGGCCTCGCTAAAAGTAGAACAAGTGAACTTGTCCAAGTTCAAATGTTCCACGTTGCTTACTCTAACAAGGATTATGCAAGAATTGAAAAACTCCTACATGCACATCAAGCAGATTTTGTTCATTTTCCCAAATTTGATTAAGTGATGTTTGAACTTTGAAATGAAGACACTCGTGATTAGATTTTGATTTGTTCCTTTCCTCAAAATGTAAATGAATTGAACGTTTGCAAGTTATTTCCTTTTGTGCATTCAAGATTTGATTAGCGAGTTGATTTAAGAACTTTGAAAAAGCTTTGTTTTGTCCCTTAGATCACTCAAGATTGAATTTGGCTTGCTTGCTTTGAAAACTGAAACAGATGAGGTAATAGAGTTGTTTGTTCCTTTTAGTGCATTCAAGATTGAGTTTGATTTTCAAATTGACAATGACACTTAGGACCTAAGTTCTTCCTTTTAGCTTCATTCAAGATTTTGTTTTGACTCGTTTGAATGCAGATTTGATGTTCTTTTTATGCCCAAAAAGATATGATCATTCGTACTTTGCATGAATGCATTGTTAAAAATCCTTGATGTTGCAAGGATGCAAATGCCTTGATTAATTTTTTTGTTTTGTTTGTTAGAACAGATTTTGCAAATTTTAGTCCTTAATGCATTCAAGAATGATTTGGGGGTTCATTTTAAGCACTAAAATAAGGTGTGTATGATTTTGCTTCCTTATGGATATTATTATTATTTTTGAAAAAAAATGGCCATGACCTCCTTGCTAGAAGAAGAAGAAGAAGGAGATGGAATAGAAGAAGAATATAGACAAGAAGAGGAAGAAGAATATAGACAAGAAGAAGAAGAAGGGATCGAAGTGCTCCGTCCACCTATAAGCTTGAAAAATTTGAAAATGGTCTAAAACCCATCAGAATGTTTGCAAAGAACCCGTGAAGTGGCTCCCACCGGGCGTGCCAGAATGTAGACTATGATTTTGAACCTGTTACCTGTCTTGAAAGGCTGAAACATTCAAACATTAGACTAATCTAACATATTCATGAACTAAAAAAATAGCATAAGACATGAAAACAAAACCAAAGCCACCTCAAGATTTTTGCTAAAAAAACAAGTGCTATAGAGCAAATGTTTGATTCGCTTCAATTAGAGGGATGTGGGTGTGCTCTCTAAGCACTTGGAGCATATTCTAATGCATACTAAAATTGATTTTAGACCAAATATAGGTGTGATATGATGCTATATGCTATGCAAAACAATAAAAGAAACTATGTTAATCCATTATTGCTAAGCTATGATGTTCTTTAAGAAAGCTTGAAGATGATAAAAAGAAACTAACAATTAGTATTGCTTATGCTAAGTCTAGAGCTAAATGGACATGATAACAATGCATAAAATGAAAGGTGAATGGATATTTTGCTCTTGGAAATGAGGACTATTTATAGACTTTTGGAAGGATGAATGAGTGGCTAGGATCAAAATCCTTAAGAGAGGCCAAGATTCATTCAAAGGGGAGCACATGGATTGTGCTAGTTCAAGGCCACCTCCTTGTGACAAGTGTCACAAGGGCATTGGGTTGAAAGATGGGAGGAATGTGCACAATTTGGGAAATGTGCCTAAGGTCAAAGGGTGTAAGAAAGGGGTGAGGGGCTTCTTAAATGCATCATAAATGCATATAAGAGGGATAAGGAGGCTTTAAATGCACTTAATGCATGTAAGAGAAGCCTCTAGAAGTTTGTTGACTTTGGGTCAAGCTTAGGAGTTGGCTAACCTTGTTTAGGGAATGTGACAAGGTTAGGGGGAGGATTAGGATTAGGATTAGGGGATTTTAGGATTAGGATGGGTGAAGAGGTTGGGTTGAGAAGTTTCTAGAAGAGTCTAGAATTCTCCTAGGTTTTATGGAATAAAAGTTTATTCATTCCAAAAGCTTAAGTTTTGGGAATATTTATTGAAATATTTTCAATAAATATGAAAATTAAATATTTAATCTTAATTAAATATTTTGAGTTGAGATTAGGGTTAGAAAAGGTGGGATTAGCCTTTTAATCGAAATTAAGAAGGGATTAGAAGATTTTGGAAGAGGTTAGTGGTCTTAGGAAAAAAGGCTAACTTTTGGTCAAAAAATAAATTAATTATTTTTTGGGGGATTTTTGGTCAATTTATTAATTAAAATAATTAATAAATAGGGGATTAATGTTTAAATAAGATTTAAACATTTTTGGGAGGGATTTCTTAATTAAATATTTTTAATTAAGATAAAGGGATTTAATGACATAAAAATAAATTAATTAATTAAATAATTAATTAATTAATAAATGATGATGTCATCAGGGATTTTTCAGAAAATAAAAATAATTTATTTTCTAAAGGATTTTTAGGTGTCTACAGGCATATCATGATCATGTACATACCGAACACTACAAAGCCACCATGAACATTTCTAAAACATCAAGCCTCTCCAATGCATCCTCTATGTGTACAAGAATGTATTAAGAAATCTCATACCATACTTCACATATGTACTCCTCATAAGAAGACTCACTAGAATGTCAACCATACTAAAACTCCAAAGTTAGCCAACCTTAAACCACTAAACATGTGATTAATTTTATAGATATAATCTTGCACAAATGCAACCCAGTGGCAAAGTTAAACTAGGTGAATAAAAACCACGAGTTCATAAAACTATTGAACCTTCATTTAACAAGTGCCACATAGTGGCTAGTACTTGCGTTTAGTTGTAGTTTTAATTGTATTAGCATATAATTTTAGAAAATTTAAACTAAATAATTATTTAAATTTATTTAATATATTATTAGGTTAGGTTAAATATTTAATTTATAGTTATGTTAAAGTTTAATTAGAAATATAATTAATTCAAACTTTAATTTATATGTAAAATAATTTTTTGACTATTGTAGTTTTGTCATAATTGTAATTTTAATATTAAATGTCCATCTAATTCAAATTTTAATAAATTTACTAGAATTATAAATATATTTTAATTAATTATAAAATATATAATTTAGATGATAGTCATCCAAAGTAGAATGGACATATATTCATTTTATTGAGCTCACCAACTAATATATATATATATATATAGAGAGAGAGAGAGAGAGAAGTATTAATTATGTTAATTAACATTTACTCCATTCTTAAGATGTCAACTCTTTTGCTTTAGTTGTTTATATTTAAACACACATGCACGAGTTGTTTTAAACTCATGCACTAGTTGTTTTAAATATAAACTTGCATGCATTAGTCATGTAATAGTTAAACTAATTATTACATGCACTAGGGTTTGTCTTTCAAAGCTTTTGATCTCTTTTATAAGGATGACCCATTGTACATTTAATTCATTCATTATTTGAGGATATTTTCTTCTTCATTTTTTGAGTCAAACCCTTGCCCTCTTCTTGTCTCCACTTCCTTGTAGCAGGTTTTTGTATGCAGGTGATCTTCAGGTTTTGTGGATTTATATTGCTCAAATCCTACATGGTATCAGAGCCTAATCTGCTACAGCTTGTTCCCGTTTGAAGGATTCAGATTAGGGTTTTTTTAAAAAAATTGAAATTAGGGGCTCCCTAAATTTTGGTGCACTTTGAGCTCAAACGGACCTCACCGTTGAGCTCGCAGTGCCCAAAAACCCCTATTTTGATATAAGGCACATCCAATTTGGACAACTTTGCATTTTGGGGCATTTTTTTTGTACCTAACAACTTGGCACGCTTTTTGATGCAACATTTATACGGACTGGCACATTTCCTGAGGCAAAATTCTCTGTATTTGGCACATAAATCAAGGTAAAAAAATTGTTGCCAAGCATGCAAATTAAGATCAAAAAAATTGCACGCAAATCGAGATAAAATCTAAAAATGTCTGGTGCGCATGAGATTTTGAAAAAAAAAATGTTTTTTTTACCATTTTGGGCGGCGACGGTCATTTGGCCGTCAAATTTAAGCTAATGCATGCAGTTTTAGCCCTTGGTCATATGGTGACCAGGGGCCCAGAATTTTAGCCCAAAGGGGCTTGCATGCTATGACAGTCATTTGGCCATCAATTTTAAGCCCGTGAAGTGCTAACGTTAGCACATTTAGACACCATTTGGGCCCTCCAGCGCAGCAGTTGGTATTTTACTCATAACTTGAGCATACGATGTTGAAATTTGGCAAATGAGATATCGTCAGAAAGCTAGTTCCGAGCTCTATCCAGATTTGGAGGTTTGAATTTTTTATTTTTCTTTTTTTATGGTGTTTTTTTACTGTCAAAACAAGTTGTTCAGTTTTGCACTCTGGAAGCTCTATATTGCGCATTTGGACTCCATTTTGGGAAAGCGAGATATCGTTGGAAAGCTTGTTCTGAGAGCTTTCTTTTTTTATGAGTCTTTTTTCTAGATTCTATTCCAAGTATATTTTATTTAATTTTTTGCATTTCTGCACTCTGGTAGATATCTTGGATGTTACAGATCCTGGGATCTCTTCCCTTTAAGGGATGGCTCTTCTTAGGTTGTTCTTTTGTTTCAGTAGCCTTCGCTCTTCTTTGAGCAGTGTATACTTCACTTTTGTAGCATTTTTTTATGCACACGCACTGAGATAAAGTGTCATTCTATTTCATGTATGAGATCTTGCACATGTTCGTGCTCTTTGTACTCGCACTCCTGTATAAAGTGCCATGGGGGGGTTTGATGTTTGTCTTTTTTTTCCATCTACCTTTGTCAAGTGTGTGTTCCTTCCATGACATTAGCCTTAGGGTATCTTTATTTGTGTTTGTATGCACCTTCGATGTTCTTGGTTCTTCACGATGCAGTTCTTATTGGCACTCTTTTCAGTGTACCTGTTATTACTCCCTTGTCAGCAGTATGGGAGGGTTTCTACTGTTGATTCTACTACTTCCTTGGTTTGATAGTGTGAGCTATGTATTCAGTATTTGATCCTATGTACTAGGCGGTTGCAGTGGCTGGGTACCTATGCATTCTGGTGAGATGGATCATTTACCATATGGACACTCTTTTCTTTCCTATTTTTTGGATGCACTCTTCCAGCTTTGATTGATCAGCTCTTCAAGATTTTGGTGTTTATGTCATCTGTATCTTTGAGTTTAGGTGTTTACCTTTGTTTGCCTCCTGATTCAAGTAATGTTATTTGAGGGCACTCATGCAGATTACAGTCTTCTCTACCTAGTCATATTTGTGTGGAGGATCTTCAGATCATCAATTTTTTCTTGATAGAGTTTACAGTTTCATGCTTCAGTGATGTTGTACAAGTTCATCCTTGTTCCTATTTTCTAGAACATTCCTAGTTTTGGGGGCTTCTTTAGTCCTTCAGATTAGTCTTTGTCTCCTTTTGGAGTAGAGTTTTTCCCATGTGGTTTTCTCTATTTCCCCCCTTTATAGAGACTCTCTTTTTTATTGGGTACCTCATCAGGCCATGTTGTCGAGACCCATTTTTATGCTTTCAACACTGTAGTTTCCTTTGCTTTCTTCTTGCATTGTTTGTAGTTGCATTGTTGCTCATCTTAAGGGGGGGTGTTAGAGTAAAGTATTAATTATGTTAATTAATATTTACTCCCTTCTTAAGATGTCAACTCTTTTGTTTTAGTTATTTATATTTAAACACACATGCACGAGTTGTTTTAAACTCATGCACTAGTTGTTTTAAATATAAACTTGCATGCATTAGTCATGTAATAGTTAAACTAATTATTACATGCACTAGGGTTTTCCTTTAAAGGATTTTGATCTCCTTTATAAGGATGATCCATTGTACATTTAATTCATTCATTATTTGTGGATATTTTCTTCTTCATTTTTTGAGTCAAACCCTTGCCCTCTTCTTGTCTCTACTTCCTTGTAACAGATTTTTGTATGTAGGTGATCTTCGAGTTTTGTGGATTTGTATTGCTCAAATCCTACATATATATATATATATATATATATATATATATATATATATATATATATATATGTATGTATGTATATATATATATATATATATATATATATGAATTCATTCATTTATGATATTTATATTTTAAACTAAAGTAAGAATATATATATATATATATATATATATATATATATATATATATATATATATATATATATATATATATATATATATATATATATATATAGTTGTTATGAGCTTCAAATCATATAATAGTGGGGAACGATGTTTAATTTGGGGGCAAGTATTTGGGAAGGTTCTTATTTCGGTTATGATGCCCTTGAATTTTAAAAAGCATCTACTTTTCTGTAGGATGTTTTTCGACTTTATTTCTTAAAAAGGATAAGGCTTACAAAAAGGATTATCACATTTTGGATGTTTTCATTTGGCATATTTTTGGATAGAATTTTATGAGATAGGTAAAATTATACTTGAGGCTTCAACGGGTAGGTGTTCTCTTTACTCATTTTTTTTCATATTAGTTGGCAGCCCCTGCCATTGTCATAACTAAGATGCTCCCTCCAGAAATGGTTTCTATTTTAAGATAGGCTTCTGACATTCAACTTTTTATTTATTCTGGGCTAAGTTTCCTTTCCCCTATGAGATTGGTAGGGCTCAGATGTATGAAAGCAATATTTTCTTTACTCTGTGCCTTGGTCCTGCTCGACCCAATTCTTCGTTAGGATCTTTATCTTGAACTCAACACAAATTTCTCTATGTTGACTTCAGGCTAGGGATCCTCATGATGTTATTGTCTCTCTGGCATTATCTTTTCTGATCAAATTAAGGACTTATTTGGTTTTAACTGTTAGATGCTTCTAATCACTTTAACTATGGTAGCTTAATCTCCTTTTCACTTCTTCCTTTTTATTTTATCATGCATTTCCTTTCTGACATGTTTTTTCTTTCCTTTATTCTTATATGTATATTCGATTATAGACTAGTTCTCATAAAGGATTTTTTATGTTTGGAATCCTTTCCATCTAAGACACTAGTGAAGGAAGTATAATGAATACTTACAGCCAGTAGAGCCACAATAACCAATCTCCTCTCGATGGTCTATTATGTTTTTGAGATACTGCCTTTAAGTAACAAGGACATATGTTTAAATAAAGGTCGTATGAGGGGATATAGATTTTAATAGTAGAAACAGGAACCCTGGGCCACTAGTTTTAAATCTACAATAACCTAAACTTTTAAAATCAACTTTTTTGATGCTCAATATAACATTTGAAGTTAAGCTAATGATTTTAAGTTAGGATTTGTTCTTATTTTGACTCTGATCTCTTCCCTTAAATAGTCATATATGGATATCTTGGAAGTTAACAGTTAGAAGGTCAAGTCTTTAGAACTTTCTACATGTTTGAGCAGACAAAGTAGGCTCATCTCCTAATTTGAGCCACTCTCGGTAAGGGTAAAGACAAGCTCCTTTTTTTTCATCAATATCAAAAAAATTTAGCATCAATGATAAATTCTTTAACAATCGAGAACATACTAATGCAGATCTTAGTCAAAAGTTGAGATGTGATAGGTAAAGCAGGAACAAAAGTCACGAACGAAATTATAAACAAATTTCAACATGGATCGACATGACTCCCCATCTGCCTGCGGCAAGTAAATGACAAAATGCTAGATCTTTCAATAAAGGACAAGAAGATTAAACAAATCAAATTGTAGTGATCTTTTGTATTAATATGTGTACCTTTAAAATTTGGAAAAGGAGGGAATGCCCTCTTAAAACTTCATGTATTAGAATCCGGACTAAGGTCCCAGGCAAGGCTGGAGGTTTTCTTAGCCCCACTCTTTCCTACCAGCGCCTACACTGAGCGGGGTTTTTTTAACACCTTTTATAATTAATAAATCTCTTGGCTTAGACCTTTTACCCCAAAAAGGGGCTAATATAATTGATTAAATTTTATATATTTGATATTAAAATATTAAAATAAAAAATAATAATATATAATTTGATATTAACTATTATTTTAATAATAAAAAATTGTAATAAGAAAATTAATATAACTATAATATAAAAAATTATAATTAATTTATTAAAAAATCAATTAAAATAAACTACAATACAATATAACACACTCTTCTATTCTTTTATTTTTAAAAAATACATCAAATAATATTATATAGATGTCTATGTTTACTATTTAAAAAAATTAATTGCAATATTTATATCATAACAATTATGGGCCAAAAAAAACTTTCCAAGAGCATTTAAAACCTTGACATTTATTTCCAACATGGAGCACGTCTTCATGTAATATGGCTTAAAAAGTGGAGAAAGAAACAATCATTCCTAAACATCTGTTATAACACCTCAAATAACATGCATGTAAACTTTAGAATAATAAAATAACTTATCGTTATTTTGTATGATTGTTTTTAATAACTAGTTAACTAGTAGAATCTAAATTTCATTACAATAGTACTATGCCTTACCAACAAATACTAATAATGATTACTAAATTTTTACTTTATTAAATATCTTTCCTTAAATATTAAATAAGTATCTTATGTCTTCCACACAAAATTTAACTAACCTCGCATTACATAAATTTTACAAGTGACCCAAATACATATTAAATGTGGCAAAACACATCACCTAGAATGCACCAAAAATAAAAAAATATTTAATTACATAATTAAATTAAACCAATATGATGCAAGTTGTAAAACACCTAATGGTAACAACAAAATCATACTTAAAACTACTCCCAAAAGTCATAAAACATTCATTTTTTAGCTTCTATGAAATTTTATAAGTATTAAATTTATTTTTAGAAGAGTAGCTAATTTTTAATGGCCTCCGCCCTACTATTATAAAGGGTGAATTCTTGGGATGGGCCCAACTATAGCTCCCTCCCACCTGGCCATGCAAGCCTATTTTATGGCCCCCTACTATTGTGGTAGGGTAGGTTAGGGCATATCCTTCCCCATTCCTATTACTAATCTACGATAGGGCATATCCACCATTCTTGCTTCGTTTAGAAGCTTAGCTGTCTATATACGTCACATGTCTCCTGCTGGTGAACGTGCTTGGGTGGGAAACATATTCTAATACTATGCTTGACATTCAAAACATAAATATAAAGAAAATAACTTGGAAATTTGTAAGTTGATCATTTTAACTTTTACTTCAAATCTTTCATTTATCTTTTTTTTCTTAATGGTTGATCTATGAGAATGTGTCCCATTGTGACACAACATGAATTCTTGAATATATTTTTAATTGTACTATGGGCCCTTAGATATTACAAAAGCAAAAGAAGGAAAAACAAATTAAGTGAAGTATAGATTAAGATTATATAGAATGATACAATATATCTTTGCATTCACAAACTTGTAATGTGCAAGCAAAATACTTTTATTTTTAAGACAAGTTGTATATTTTGATGTCCTTTTAATCTCTATATATTGAAATTTTAATGTTTTATGAAATTACATTTATTCTTTGACTATAAAAATAAATACTTATTTTCTATATTTTATTTATACTTAAAATGTTTATTATGTTGAACATATTCTTAATTTTTAAAATTATCATTAAATTAAATTATATTTACTATATAAAAGTAAGTAAAATCACAATTAAAACTACTCCCAATCTTCTTTTTTTATGAATAGAGGCATTTTCCATTAATAACATAAAAAGTACAATATTCACAAAAAAGTGATCGGGGGAAAAAATCACCCCGCAAATCACTCGGCGCTTAGGCCAGAAACATACAACTATTCATCAAAAAAACATATAAAACGAGAAACCCTCAAGCTGCAAGAGCAGTAGCAGAAGAGGGAGGAGGATCTCTCTCATCAGGATTGCCCCAAACATTGGGCCCAGGAGTCTGATCAGGAGCGACCCAACCGTCTTCGGGATCTTCTTTTTCTAGTTCTCCTTCTTCCCGTCTAGGTGAGATAGCCAGCGCTCGGTGAGGGAATTTGTCTTGGTTAGCAAGAACAGAGGCCGAAGGCCGAGCAATAGCAGCAACAGTAGAAGCAATCTTTGAAAAGTCATAAATATTATTTTCTTTTATGAAATTTCATAAGATTTAAATTTTGATTCATTAAACAACAAAAAAAAATATTTTTGCACGTTACAAAGACATTTGTAGTGGAAAATTCAAATATATTTTATTTGGAAGGGTATAAGATGTGGGGTAAATGTATTTCAATATGGTGTTTGACTAAGCATTTTCTTAGTCATTACAAAATATTGGTGAAGGAAAATGTAACTAAGAAAGTTCATAGAAACCACTTTCTTTTGGTGGTAAAGATTTTGAGATATCTATTAAAATTGACATAAAAACAATTTGAAAATTATAAGATGTTTGCACCAACTTTTTTTCTTAGATTTTTCATTTAGGTAGGTTTTCTTAAAGGGTTGATCTATAAGAATCTATCTCATTGTGACACAACTTCACTCGTTCAAATATATTTTTAAATATATTAAGAGTGTCTAAATTTTTTAAAAGTAACAAAGACAAAATAAGAAAAATCTAAAGTAAAAATATAAATATTGTATAGTTTCTATAAATACAAGATATTTTGCAAACATCAACATATAATATATATACAAGATCTTCTAAATTATTATTCTGATATGTATTTAAACTTTTATCAAATTTAATAAGAGTTAAGTGTTGATTTGTGTTGATGTTTGAGGACCACCACAGTTCGAGTGCTCATATTCCAATGCCGTGTTGACCGAAACATTTCTCAAATCACCACAAAGTATTTGTGGAGGAAAATTCAGATTTGAAATTTCGTAGCAACTAAAAACGACTTGATTATTGAAAACACGACTTTTGGCAGCTCATCGAAATTGACAGAAGACCTACAAAAATAAATATGATGGAAACGGCTTTCTCAATTTTACTTTGTTTTTTTGTCAAATTTTCTAATCTCGTGGATGGATTTTTCGACGTATTTGCCCTGCATTGCACTTCAAATGAGCTATAAATCTGCCTCGCCTTGTAAACCCATTTCATCTACCGAGAAGAGAAGAGAAGCGAAGCCTCTCAGATTTGCGAAGTGACGCTACTCAGTCATTCTGTTCCCTCATTCATAGTGAGAAGACTTGAAAATGGGTTTGGGCATTTGGGCGGTGTTCTTACTGCTCATGCCCTCTCTTATTTGCTGCTCTGCCTGTTTCCTAGATGAACGAAATTCTCTCTTTGATTTCAAACAAGGGATTAACTTCACTTTTTCCAGAGTAGAATTTCAGTTTGAGCCGCTGGAATCGTGGAGAGGGATGAACTGCTGCAGTTGGGAAGGAGTGGCCTGCCACCCCCACATTGCCCACGTCATCACCTTGGATCTCAGTCACATGGAGTATTCCATTCAGTGGAGTGAAGTTCGAGGTGGGCTATTCCAACTCCTACATTTGGAGCACTTGGACCTCTCTTGGAATCAATTCACCTCTCTTTCCATCCCTCCACAAATTGGAGAGCTCAGGAGATTGAAATATCTCAGTTTATCTGGCTGTGAATTTAGTGGCCAAATTCCAAGAGAGTTGACTAAGCTGCAGCAATTGGAGCACTTGGACCTCTCTGTCAATGATGTTTCCATTCCAAGGGAGATTGTTAACATCTCCACCTTGAAATTCCTTGACCTCTCTGCTAATGATGGTTTGCAGAGCAACAAGTTGGGTTAGTGGATTACACATTTGAGAGGGTTGGAGGTTCTTCGACTGAGCTTCATGAACCTCACTATGGCAGAAGATACTTGGTTGGCTTCTCTCACCAATCTCACCGCACTTAACATGAGCGATTGTGGGCTTTCAGGAGAAATTCCTCCCTTCTTTGCAAATCTCTCACACCTTCAACATTTGGATCTTTGGAGCAATTCATTCAGAGGTAAGATTCCTGCCTTTCTCGGAGCTCTCCCTCTGTCATCGCTTGATCTTTCTTGGAACAGTCTCGAAGGTTTTATTCCATCCTCTTTAAGTGGCGGACCCTCCAATCTGGAGTACCTTGATCTCAGTTCAAACAAATTAAATGGCAGCATTCCGCCTACTCTAGGGAATCTTTCCAAACTAGGCTCTCTCTTTCTGAGTTCAAACAAATTGAATGGCAGCATTCCGCTTACTCTAGGCAATCTCTCAGCCCTGAATAATCTTGAATTGCAGAATAACTCCTTAAGTGGTCCAATCCCGACTTCCTTTGCTAAGCTATCCAACCTAGAGCGGCTTAATTTAGCCAACAATAGATTAAATGGAACTTTCTCAATTTTTAGTTTGAACAATTGCCGTAAACTTTATTTTGTGGATCTTTCAAGTAATACGTTGACTGTAAAAATGAGTGCCTCTGTAATTCCCAAATTTCAGCTTCTGTACTTAGCTTTACGTGAGTGTAATATTGGAGGAAATTTTCCTCTATTTATTTCAACTCAATATTCCATCCAATATTTAGATTTATCAAACAATTCTCTTAGCGGCTATGTTCTAAATTGGCTTTGGGAACTAACAATCCTTTCTCATCTAGATTTGTCAAATAATTTATTTGATGGATCAATTTCAAAAAGAGCAAGTAAATATGCACAAATTCTTAAGTTTCTTTCATTGGCTAAAAATAATCTTAGTGGCCTTATTCCAAATTCTATTTTCAAATTTAAGAGTTTGAAGGTTATAGACTTGTCATATAATAAGTTGAGTGGTAGGATTCCCCAATGTCTAAAGAATTGTTCTATGTTGTCAGCCTTAAATTTAGAGGCCAATAACTTAAAGAGAATGATACTAAATATTTGTATGGGAATGAATTCTCTGGAGACATTGAAATTAGGAGATAATGCACTTGAAAGACATATTCCATCATCGCTTGGAAAATGTAGGGATCTCAAAATTCTTGATTTGAGAAACAATAATTTAAGAGGAAATATTGCGCACTAGGTCAGAAGTTTATATAGTCTCCAAATTTTAATATTGAGAAATAATAAATTTAATGGTTCAATCCCATTACAATTAACAAAATTGCAAAACCTTCAAGTTTTGGATTTGTCAACCAACAATTTTTCAGGAATCATTCCAAATGACCTTGTAAAATTGACTACAATGGCAAACCAATTAGAAAACCCAAATATCTTTGAACAAATGACTAATAATAGAATTTTTGAATCTGATAAAGAAATTTATTATATAGATGAAATAACAATTACAAATAAAGGACAAGTCATGGAGTATATAAGCATATTGAGACTAGTAAAATGTCTTGACCTCTCCAACAATAATTTGTCAGGTAACATTCCTTGGAATATTGGATCCCTCAAAGGTTTAATTATTCTCAACATTTCAAGAAACCATTTCAGTGGCAAGATTCATAAATCTATCGCAGAGATGATATTGTTGCAATCACTTGATCTTTCTCAAAATAAACTATCTGGAACAATTCCCACAGAGCTACAAACTCTTACATACTTAAGTTACTTTGATGTGTCTTATAAGAGTCTATCAGGGATGATACCACAAGGAGGACAGATGATGACATTTGATTCAAAATACTTCTCCAACAATTCAGGCCTATGTGGTTTACAAATCTATGTGTCATGCTCAAGTAGCCCTCCTAGTTCTCCAAAGATATATGAAGAAAATAATGAAGAATCAGAGGATGATATATGGGAATGGCAACAGGGTGTGTAGTTGGCTTTTCAATTGTAATGGGAATGTTGTGGCTCAACAAAGCATGGAGTATCTCATGCTTCAAAGTTATGAATGCCATTATTATCTCTTTATTTGATACATTCAAAGAGAATTTGTATTCTACAATGTAAGCTCAATTTTTTAAGTTTGTGGTCCAAATAGCCTATGTTTTCATAATATATTTTATCATGATAAAATGGAACATGCATCTCATTTATGAGACACCCCCTTTGTGTTTATATTATTGATGTGGTAATTGTTATAAAAAATAATTGAGTATGAAATTTTATATATAGTAATGTTATTATAAGTTTTAATAGTTTCCTTTGAAATCAAAGTAAATCTTTTGAAATGGAATTTCAATTTATTTGTTTATATTAATTAGGGCAGGTCTCCATGTGGTTGTTTACCTTATTTTGGCTAGCAACTAGTGCTTAATTTTTTAAGGAGCAATAGGTGGAGCCAGTGACCCCATGAATATTTAATTTTACTGCTTATTTTATCTTTAATTTTATTTTGAATAAAATTAGTAATAAATTTTCTTTGCACATAAAATTTAGAGGAAAGAAAGGCAAAAAAAGAGGGAAAGAAATCTGTGGCTAGCATTTTTTCAGTAAATAGTTGTTTCTTATTTCAAAAGATTCTGATTTATCTTTTGTTAGTGATTAAAAATTTGTACAGGAGCACTCCTACTGCTTAAATTTAAACAGAAAATGCACTTAAGCAGCTGCAAGAAGACATAGAGTTACTATATAAGATTTTGATTTTAAAGAGAATTTATTTTCAATCAGTGTAATTAATTTTTCTGCATATATTCCAATCTATATACCAGAGGGCGTTGGAATTGTGTGCTAAAAATGTGTCACACTTCTATGGATCATTACATGCAAGAAAACTCAAGAATGAGCCCTCACAAATTGATCCATAGCTCCCTAAGCATGGAGTGCAAGGGTTTTTAAGAATGCTCTCAACTAGAGCTATTTAGCCTATAACCTTGCTAGTAAACCATGCAATGGGAGATTCAATGAAGACAAAGGCAAGAATGTCAATATCCTCAAGAATCAAGAATGAAATGCAATGCAAGCTAGATTAAGAATGGAAATGCAAGCTAAACTATGGAAATGAAAGATGCAAGTATTACAAAGCCTCTTAGTTAAACTAGATGAATTAATCTAAAGCATAAAAGAAATCTAAGCTAAGAATGCCATGAAAATAAAGCTGCTATGCAAGAAATGAAATCTAACTATGAAGCAAGAAAGCCATGATGATGCAAGAATGAAGACAAAAAGATAGAGTGTTGATGAAGATCCAAGATGAATGCCAACAATGCTCCAAATCTTCAAACCCTAGATGCAAGAATGTCTCCAAAAGCTCCAAGATGACCTAGAAATCCTGCAGCATAATATTAGCATAAAAAGTTGGGGATCTAGAATGAAGAAGAGAGCTCTTCTTTTATAGGAAATGAGGAGAAATGGACCATGGAGATTAAGAGGCAAAAGATTTAATCAATGGTGGAGCTTGAAGAGGGATCAATCCATGTGCACAAATATCCTCCAATGAGAAAATAAGAGTTGACTTTTGTGTCCATATGAGACAAAAAGTGCTTTTTCTCTTTTTATAAAGTAAGAATAATACTTTATTTGTGCAACTTTGGATAAGAGGAAAAGTGGGGGCTTTTTATTTATTAAAAGGGGAGGGAATATTTCTTTTAATAAATAAAGACTTAGGATAAGATGGTTAGCCCATAGAAAATAATCGAATAAATGATAGAGCTAGGATTTGATCAAGAATAGGCAATTTATGATTTAACAAAAGGGGCTAATAGTCTAGATGACCATTTTTAGGTGTATACATTTGCCCCTATTTGACTAATGTGTGATCGATCTGGGAACACATGTAGTCAAAGAATGAAGTTGAAATGTGAGATCGATTTGGGATCACAAAGCAACTCAGATTAGCCAAGAAAGCAAGAGATAGCCAAGAAGGCAAGCAATAGTGTTCTGACTCCAAAGAATGAAGTGCAGAGAGATAACCAATCCTGCATGGTCAGCCTGGTAGCGACAGTACTAAACACTTAGGAAAGAGATAGCCAATAAGATATGATGTGTCTGCCCCCTCGGGATCGAAAGTGAAATCCAGGTAGAGGGAAAGCAGAAGCAAGAGCAGCATGATCAAATCACTAGAAATCATAATCGAAGAGAGAGAACAGAATAACCATCAAGCAGTGAAGATATGCCCCACACACGGGACCCGGGGCACGAACCAAGCGGTCCCTCAACCCGAAAACACCATGGAGAGAGGAGTTGAACTTGGGATTTGAAAGTGAATGAAAGACTAGAAGTTTGAAAGAGATGGAGATGAAGAGGTGAAAAATGCCCCAGTGAAGATCGAAGGATTAGGCCTCAAAAGGTTAACCAAGCACATGGAAGAAGGAGAAAAGTGACGGGAATAATCAAGGTGAACTTAGATTTCGGTTTCGATCCCGAAATGAAGAGAAAATGATGGGATATGAAAGACAAGAAGTGAAAGACATGATTGGGAAGAAGCAAAAGGTGAACGCAGTTGATTAATAAGTCCATGAAAGATAAAGGAGAGCTCTCTCCATATGCAAGATGCAAAACTAAACTAACATGAACTTAAGAATGCAAGCTACATGAAAAGTGGTTTACTTGCAAGGTCACAAAGCCAATAGACATCTAATATTCATCATTGAGCGTTATTGGTAGCGTCGCAAGATCATACAATACACACTAGCATAACTATGTGGATCTGAATATGATCTATATCAGATAGAAATGTGAAAATCTCACCTAGGCATCAAAGACATGTAGGTCCAGATGACTAATGCAGTGAGATCACCTAAGTTTGATATAGCAAGATTATGCTCGCATCGAGACACAAGAAAGTCAAGATGACTAGAAGCATGCACTCGCAAAACAGTCAAGGATAATACCTTGTAGGTCCATAGTGTCAAGTAAGACCAGCATAAATGCTCATGACAGTGAGGACCAACAAAATATACCCACAAGTAGATAAAGAAATAAAACATGTTCTCATACCCTCAGTCTTCTAGCTATGCATCATCGAAAACTTCTCAGGGAGAGACCACTTAGCAAAGAAATCATCATAGACAGCACACAAAGAAATAAAGTCAAACAAATCTCAGCGAGTCAAATGTTTAAGTGTGTGTGTGTAGGTCATAGAGTCAAACTTTGAGTATCGCATCTGCCAGTGAGAAATATTGCATCATCTAGACTATGGGTAGGATATCTGATAAGTGTTAAGAAACACTCGACGCAAGGATAGTGTTGAAAAACACTGTTGGGGTGGTGTTGAAAAACACTGTTTGCGAGGTGCCTAAGAAACCCAGACGCACAAAGAGACCCAAGATAAGCTTAAAACAACGTATGCCCCCTAGACTAAGACAAGAATCAATTCCAGGCTAGGAGAGGCAAAGCGAGAAGTGGAGCGAATGAGCACCACGCAAGACTGATAGACATAGGTGCAGAGGGTCTCAAGTAGCGCCTGTTTCCAAGTTTTCACCACTTGATAGATTTATTGCAATTTTTTTTTTTTTTTTCAGGACTTTTTATAATTTTTTTGTATTTTTGCTACCAAGGAGCCTGTTTCCAGGTTTTCACCAAGGCACTTTTTCAATTTTTTTGATTTTTTGAATTTTTGGATTTTTTTGGATTTTTTCAGCATCATATATGAATTTTTTTTGGTATTTTTTCAGGATCAATAAATATGTACAAAGAATGCCCCAGACAGAAATGGACATCAAGAATCTGCTTCCTCTGATGTAGAGGATTGATAGGCCCCAGGCCTAGACGCTGCAACTGTGATGATAGGAGGTCTCAACCAGCTTGACCAATAATAACCAGCCCTAAGCAATGTCTGAGCTAGCGGAGGATCGTTAGAATGTGATCCACATATTCCATCGTGGATTTCAGCTAGCACTTTTTCTGACTCCTCTATTTCTAGACACTTAAGGAGAGTTCCGTCTAGACCCTTCCTATACAAGTCACCAGAGACAAAGGCAAAGTGTAAGGGATGGCGGAAGGAATGGCGTGGTGGATTTGCAAGAGGAATATGAGGTGGAAGATATGAAAAGATGGTAGGATTGTAAGATTTGTGAGCAGGATAGCGTAATTTGTCCACCAGGAACTTGAAGTGAAATTTATGCTTTGTCATTTGTGAGATGGATGTTGAAGTAACCAAGGCATGAGAAACTTTGTTCTCAGCTTTAGGAATGGGCTGAAGTGTAACAGATATGAGATTATGCTTAAAGTAGTGCACCATTTTTTTGTAGAGAATCAGCTTGTCATCTTTTATTTGAGAATCATTATTTTTGAGTAGATTTTTATTTTTACTTTTCTTAGGTGTGGATACTGCCACAATGTGGTTTTCACCATCCGACCATTGCTCATTTCTTTTGACATGATGACTATGATACTTGATTGTTGATTCAATCTTTTTTGTTGCTAGTTCGCTGGTGGAAGAAGTAACAGGTGTTGATGCGAGATGAAATGAAGTGACTGGTTCAATAGTATTTATGTGAAGGATGTCATCTCTGGTGACACGAGAGGTTGAGCCTATAGGGTAAGCTCCAAAAGTAGCTAGATCTAGACTTGTCATAGAAGAACCAGCGTGGTCCACTAAGGCAATAGGAGGAACAAACTCATCAGACCCCACACAAGACCCATCAACCACATCAGGTGGGTTACGAGAGGTATGAACCACATCAACATCCATATCTATCATGGGAGGATCTTCTGGAAGAGGCTTAAAATGCCGAGAAGTAGAGATACTCATGTCATTATGTGAGAGATCACCTCTTTGTAGCAGTCGTGCAATGTTGTGACGTTGTCTATCATAGTGCAATGATTCTTTAGGCACATAGGTTCTAGACATAGAGGCCTCAGCCATATCATCAGTAGATATACATTCTTCTCCCCAAAGAAGTGAAGTAGAGGGAAGATCATCTCCCATGTGAGCCATAGTGTGTATTGGTGACTCATCTGTATCTATGTCTGAATTACTGAGCATGGGAGTATTTCGGGCATCTTCTCTATAGATCCACTCTTGAATAGCTTGTTCTTCTCTTTCTGCTTCTAAAGGAACGGATGAAGGAACAAAAGTATCAAAGATCACCATAGCAGAAGTGGAAGGCTTCATCTGATCAGAAGGTCTCCCATATGACCTAGGAGAAATAGGTATAGAAGCAAAGGAACCCAGTGTATATTCACCCATACCAAGGCTCATCATCTTAAGTGATTTCTCAGCAGCAGCTAGAGACGTACTAGGATCAACAAAAGGTTCATTATGAGGAACAAATTTTTCAGTAGCAGCAAGAGTATTAATAGCAATAGTATGGTCTCCAGGAATCACAACCTCAGTGCCATTGTACGAAAATTTGACGCACTGATGATAAGTGGAAGGAACAGCCTGCATGTCATGGATCCAAGGACGACCCAAAAGAATATTATATGCGAGTGGGATGTCCAATACTTGGAAGCTAATATCTTTCGTGATAGGGCCCACTCAGACAGGCAGTGTGACAAGACCTTTGGAAGATCTTTCCACTTCATCATAAGCTTTTATAGTAATCTTCTTCTTGGAATCCACAGCCAATTCTGACAAACCCAATTGTTGTATGACATTGAAAGAAACAATATTTAACCCTGCACCATTGTCTATCAGGACTCGGCGGACTCGGGTATTGTAGACTAGAACTTCAATGTGTAAAGCTAGATTATGTGGGTGAGCAATAGATATGTCATCTTCTGCAGAAAAGGAGAGAGATAGCGGAGATGAAATGTGGTTGACCATAGCCTGAAATTGATCTGGATCAATGTCATTGGGAACACGTGTTGTACGTAGAGCCTCATCAAGAATCTCTCTATGTGAAGAGGATAACCGAAGCAACTCAAGGATAGATATTTGTGCTGGTGTCTTTTGCAAATGTTGGACAAGATCATAGCTAGGGGTGGCTGAAGGAGCCACTTGTTTGGAAGGCAAAGCTTGCTTGGGATCTTGCACAGTTTTAAGGACAACCTTGGCTTGCCCCCTAGTAACAACATTCAGTGTCTCACTTCGTGAAGATGAACTACCATGTGTTTGCAAGACTAACTTTGGCTTACCATGATTGGTGTTATTATCATCTTGAGACCTCATCATTAGAACACTCTCAACAGGCTCTACCATGTTAATCACAAGCGTATTAGAAGGATACGTGTAATTGATCTTTGCATCATGATTCTTCTTATGTGTTTGAGAGGTTTCCCCCTTATCATGCTTAGGTAGAGGATCTTTGAAAGCTATGTGATCAGAATTTTTAGTTAAGCCATCAGTGGAGATTGTGCTGTTCTCAATAAGGTCCTGAATATCATCCTTAAGCCTAAAACAATTGTCTGTTGGATGTCCCTTGTTTTTGTGATAATGGCAGTAATGATCCTCTCTCCACCAATCAGGCTTATTTATCGGATCCCAATTACCAGGTTTATCAGGAAGTGTAAGATATCCATTATCAACCAAAGTCTTAAGGATCACATCGTAAGGTTCTACCAACTTGGTATAGACTCGCTTTTGAAATGACTTCTTAGGCTTATCTGCATATTGAGGTTTAGGAGCATTGTGAGTGTTGCTAGCTTCTTGTTGTTTTGCTACATAGATAGTGTTGGAGAGATTGAAAGTGGGCTCTTTAACTTTAGGAGCATCAACAACCCCATCATTAACAACATACTTGTTCTTATTCCAAGGTTTGTTCTTGTCTTTACCATTGCCTTTAGCATCTTTATTAATAACAATATCCCCTTTTCTTATAGCTACATCCTCAATCCAATATGCACTTTCAACCATGTCATGCAAGGAGGAGAACAGTTGCTTCCTTAGATCATAAAATAGCTCAGGCACAAGTGTGTTGACGAAAATGTCAATCTTTTCTCTTTCGGGTAGCTGACGAGGATATCGAGAATACAATGACCTCCAACGTTGTAAGTAAGTTGCAAATGGCTCACCTTGATGTTGTCTTAGATTACCGAGATCTATCACAGTGACAGGTTGTTGGATGTTGTAAGAGTACTGCTGGGTAAATCACTGAGCCAACTCATCAAAAGTCTTAAGCGGTGGTGTCAATTTCGCAAACCATTCCAAAGCTTGGCCTCTTAAGCTTCGAGGGAATAAGCGTAGGAGATATGTGTCTTCATGAAGAAAGTCCATACTAAGAGCATAAAAATGATGCACATGGTCATGAGGGTCACCATTTCCATCATACTTGTCATATTTAGGAACCTCAATATCCTTAGGAAACGGGACCATGTATAGATCTTTATCAAAAGGAAGAGCACAAATTGATTCTACAAAAGAGACCTTTGGAGGCTCTCTTTCTAATGCCATTTGGGTAAGGTGTTGATTTGTCCGATGTAATTCTTCTTGAAGGACTTCCAATTCAGTTGGTACTCTTTGTTGGACAATTTGTCTGACATCATAGCCGGGAGGAAGCTTGTATCCTCTAGAAGTCATATATTGAAAATATTGATCGCCATTACGCTCTAAAAGCTTATGCATCATTCGTTGGAAATCCACATCTTGTTCACATCTCATAAGATCCTCACTAGAAATCTCATCATTAGCCTCTGCCTCATGTTGAAAGGGAGGAGGTCTAGGAGGTGAAGAAGGCATACCAAAAGTTGGCCTTGGAGGAGATCTTGGTGGCGTGTTGTTGTCATTGTTGCCATTGTTAAAAAGAGGTCTATGCTCATGATTACTAGTCTCGGGTTGCTCATGAAATGTCCCTCTATAAGCCATGCGCCTAGCAGCATCCATCCTTTGTTGATTATGTTCTTTGTCTAAGCGTGCTTGATTATCCTTACATTCAAAGTGTTCTTGCAAGAGTTGAAACTTTTCTTGTTCAGTCAAAGTGAGTGAGACACTGTCTGTGTTTTTGGGGGTCTTGAATGCGGAAAAGAGGAAACCTCCTTTATACCATGGTGTAGCCTTAGAATTCTCAGATTGGTCAGAACTAGAACTGTTGTTGCTAATGGGTGCTTTTGAATGTCTAGTTTGAGGAGGTAACTGTGTATAAGTGAACGGAGGATGACTCTCCTACTCAAATTGAGACCGAGTTGTAACCGGCATGAAAAGAGATGTTGGTTGACTAATAGAATGAGACAAAGTTTCTTAGATTTGAGATAAGAAAAGCTAATAAAGATCACTTGTCAAAGTAGAACAATAGAGAGATGGCTCGTCAAAAGTGCTCAAGCACTTACAGCAATCAATTGACTAAAGCCGAGCAGTGAGCAAGAAGCTCAATAAGCAAGTAGCTAGAGAGGTAACTGTGATGTGACAAGTGATCAAGAGTAGCATTTGTTAAGCTCAAATCCAATAGTTTTAGCTCATTTGTTTCAATCTAGAACAAATCTAAGCATGTAGGTAACAAACCAGTTTCAGGTAAGAACAGAAAAAGACACTCTACGACAAGTTAAAGTGCAAGTTTAGCCACTCCGAATTGCAGCAATGACAGGACAGCAAAAAGATTCTGGGCGATACTTTCCAGGCAGACAGGGCGACACTTCTCAGTTCGGGCGATACTTCGCCTTAAGCCAGGCGATAGACTGCAGTATGGTTGGGTGATAGACTCCAGGCTAGCGGGGCGATAGTCCAAAAGGCACGAACTATCGCGCGATATACCTCAGCAAAGCGCGCGATAAAATAGCAGGGCGCGAAGTATCGCGCGATATTGCACAGTAAGGCATGCAATACTGTTGCAGAATTGGGCGATTCTTTGACCAGTGAACATAAAAATCTTAGTTTTAAAGCGTTTTGATCAATTTCAAAGATTGGATAGTGCAATTTCTCAGTTTGACAAGTAGTAGCAGCAGATAAAAGACAGGTATGCAAACAGTGTAGGATCAAACATGTCATAAAACACTTGAAACAAGGGAAAAAGCAACCTTGCCAAGACAGGCACTTGTGATATCAAAATAGAGAGCCTTATGAATGCTACCGTTTGTTTGAATGTTGAGAACGTTTACATTGGTATAACACAATCGAAGACAATTCAAGCAATTACTACCTAGAAGGACAAGGCTCATTACTTAACAACTTGGCCCACAACTTGATGCTCCCTTGCCTCACACTAAGTGGTTGCCCACAAAAGATATTGGCGTTGTCATGGAAGTGTCAAAAACACAACCAAAGGAACACATATGGTGAGTGTCTTGGGGTGATCCGAGTAAGTCCACTTGGATCAATCCTTGCACCAAGAAGCTAAGCGGCTAAAATAACGTGGCCTCTATCTAATGGTTCATAGTAAGGGTTTCCGTTCATAGCACCCCTCTTGCTCCTCATAAAGGACTAGGACCTCGCGGCCTCAAGAGTACCTTAAGCATTCTTGCTTAATGCTTTCCTCATGGTCACAATCTCACAAGTTACTCACATCAAGCGAAGATAAGTACTATGTCTACCAAGGTTTTGTGTCCTCGATAGCCTTGAGATTATAGTGAGTTGGAATCACTCGCCACCAAGGAAAATGATGACAAAGTTGTCCCCACTTGAGTCGTTCCTCTTGATTGCTCAAGAGCAGGCCCGCTAAAGGATCCTTATACTAAACAAAGAGTGGATTAATTCTTGAGGTTCAATGTTTTTGATTCACCACAAGAGTGAAGAGCATACTCCCGTATCTCAAAAACTTCTCCCAAACACACCAAACAAGATCCAATTACCCCTTTGCTTCCAAAACCTCAAGATGGGTCAAGATTTTCTGATTCACCTAAAGGTGAAGAGCATACTTCTCCTACCACCCCAAGATTTTTTTCACAAAGTATTAAGTGCCTAATGAAACAACTAATATATGCCGCACTTAATAAAGAAAGAAATTAAACAAGCACTTGATTTGATTTTTATGCTTAGGGCAGCCCTGCAAAAATCATTAGTAGCCCTCTTTGACATGCAATTTTAGCAAATTTCAAGTAAGAAGCACCTACAACCACAACTTGTTAGACCAACAAGAGTTAGGAGAATCAAAATCCAAAATCTAACAATGATTAGTACATGAAAAAAACCAGATAATGTGCAAAAATAACTGATCAAATGATAAAAATCTGAAAATGAAACCATCATGGTTGGATTAGGCTCAGAAAGACCTTTCCAACGATATATCACACTTAAACTTTTGATACCATTTGCAAAATTTCAAAAAAAAAATGGGCACCCATTTTTCAGAGTGCATGGATTTGAAAACGCTGGAAATTTCAGAAAATTTCAAAAAAATAGCTAACAACCCGAAACTTGCAAGATAGATAAAATAGGTCACTGCCAGGTACAGACACAGTATCGCGCGATACTTCACCCGACACCAGGCGATATTCTCTACTATAGCCAGGCGATACTTCGAACAGGCAAAGTATCGCACACGCATACAGAGGTATATCGCACGATACTTCTTATGACAGGCAAAGTATCGCACGCACATACAGAGGTATATCGCGCGATACTTCTGAAAAGTATCGCACGACAATCTGAGACAAAAAAATAAAGACGAAAAATTAAGCTGAAAACTTGCCGAAAAATTGACGGAAATTGACGGAAATGCAGAAAAAGAAGGGACAAAGCTAGTCTACTCTGCTTTCAGGGTTCGAGCCCCACGGTGGGCGCCAAAAATGTGTGCTAAAAATGTGTCACACTTCTATGGATCATTACATGCAAGAAAACTCAAGAATGAGCCCTCACAAATTGATCCATAGCTCCCTAAGCATGGAGTGCAAGGGTTTTTAAGAATGCTCTCAGCTAGAGCTATTTAGCCTATAACCTTGCTAGTAAACCATGCAATGGGAGATTCAATGAAGACAAGGGCAAGAATGCCAATATCCTCAAGAATCAAGAATGAAATGCAATGCAAACTAGATTAAGAATGGAAATGCAAGCTAAACTATGGAAATGAAAGATGCAAGTATTACAAAGCCTCCTAGTTAAACTAGATGAATTAATCTAAAGCATAAAGGAAATCTAAGCTAAGAATGCCATGAAAATAAAGCTACTATGCAAGAAATGAAATCTAACTATGAAGCAAGAAAGCCATGATGATGCAAGAATGAAGACAAAAAGATAGAGTGTTGATGAAGATCCAAGATGAATGCCAACAATGCTCCAAATCTTCAAACCCTAGATGCAAGAATGTCTCCAAAAGCTCCAAGATGACCTAGAAATCCTGCAGCATAATATTAGTATAAAAAGTTGGGGATCTAGAATGAAGGAGAGAGCTCTTCTTTTATAGGAAATGAGGAGAAATGGACCATGGAGATTAAGAGGCAAAAGATTTAATCAATGGTGGAGCTTGAAGAGGGATCAATCCATGTGCACAAATATCCTCCAATGAGAAAATAAGAGTTGACTTTTGTGTCCATATGAGACAAAAAGTGTTTTTTCTCTTTTTATAAAGTAAGAATAATGCTTTATTTGTGCAACTTAGGATAAGAGGAAAAGTGGAGGCTTTTTATTTATTAAAAAGGGAGGGAATATTCCTTTTAATAAATAAAGACTTAGAATAAGATGGTTAGCCCATAGAAAATAATCGAATAAATGATAGAGCTAGGATTTGATCAAGAATAGGCAATTTATGATTTAACAAAAGGGGCTAATAGTCTAGATGACCATTTTTAGGTGTATACAGGAATAATGTTTTTGTCTAACATCAAGTACATTAAAAAATTCTTAGGCATTGAAGTTGGTTGTACTGGTATTGCAAAGCTGCGCGAATATATAATAATTTATTGAAGTATAACCATCATAGGTTGAAATGAAGCATGGATAGACTGTTGAAAACACTAGATTATAATCTGAAAATTCTATTGTTTTATTTTAACAACAATGTGATTTTTGGGAAAAGTTTTCACATTAATTTATTTTGAAAAGGTTATGGAAGATTGGTGTGCCCAGCAAATAAGTGTACATTTAAATGTCATATGACCATTCAAAAATTATTAATAAAGATTTCTACAGTCTATAATTAATCATCTAATTTTGTTTCTCGTGAGCAATGTGAATGTAAGTTTTTTTTTCTTTCTTACAATTATTTCATCCTCAAGAAGGATCACATAGCGTGATCATATTAATGGTAAAATTTTGTATAATTGAATCCAGAAGAAAAATTAGATAATTGAATCTGATTCTGCTGTTCCTGAGCAGGCCGAGGTGGGGAGGGGGAAAATTGCCATCCCTTGGTTTTTGTGTGCTCAATCAATCACAAAATTTAAGAAGTGTTTAATCAAATTGCTCGTTTATGTGTGCTTGTGGAGGACAATAAGGTGCTTTCATCTAGGGTTACCCTCTCCTATCCTCCAAGTATGGAGTTTGGGTGCAACAGATTGTTTTTGAAGACCCTCTTGTTGGCTATCTTTTCTGCTGTAAAGTGGGTCACACTGCTTTTATGTGTTCTAGAAATAAAAACTCTCAACCAGTTTGGAGAAAGAAGAATCAACTGGCTGATAGTGATGATGAGAATATGCTAGAGATTGAAAGTAGAGGGAAAGCCCCTATGAACTCTAACAAGATAGACACTCCTTCGGGATTAAATGATACTGTAAAGGCTCAGGGATTGAAACCTTATGCACTATAAAGCAAAAATCTTTTTGTACAATTTGGCTTTAAACCACTCTGACTTCAGGTTGTGTTTAGTATGGTTCAGTGACTTTTGTTGATCCATGGTTGTTTCTCTTGGTTGTATTCTGTAATGCTTGACTGCTTATTTTAGCTACAAAAGTCAGCACCTTTTCGAAATCTCTTCTTTTAGTATCAAGACATAAGGAAAAGAAGAAAGAGTTCTCCTACACCATTCTAATCTTTTCTCTTATTTAGTGCTTTTAAATTCATCCTGAGTGCTCCTGCACCACTTTCCCACTACAATCTTTCACTTCCCTGTTCGGGCCCTTTTATGCTGATGTGTATGGTCAAAGAAAAGAAAAATAATAAAACTAGAGAAATATTTTCAAGTCATCGCATTTGTTATTGAAATGACCAAAGGACACTGAAAAGCATTAAAGAGGACTATGGTGCGGGTGGTCAGGGGCATGGCATCCCTGCCCGTTGATAGCAAATATCCTACAAATTGCATAGAAAGGGGGAAGCAGTTTGTAGTTTTTAAAGCTTTTCATCCATCCATTCTGTAAAGCTTTTATCTTTGCTTGGGGTTTTTCAAAGCTTTTCATCAATCCATTCCGTACGCATCCTACATTGTACAATCACAGCAGCCTTGAGAAGACATTTCTTTGGAGGCAGTCTGCTAAACCATTTACGTACCTGGTCTAAGGTTCCTCATTTTGGCGTTCAAGTGTATGAGGTTACCATCGATGGCAGCCATGCTCTCATTTTATTTGAGACAGGGGGATGCAGGCAAAGGGGATTGAATCTAGCTTTTCACGAGCCAGTCGCATTTGCCTTAAGTTTTTAAGGCCTTTTCATCAAATCCATATTCTGCGAATCTTAAACTCATTGCATTTCCTAATACAACCTCTGTTTGAGACATCCCGTCAAATGATTTAGGTTGGGATGAAGTAGGTAAAGAATTTGGCGTTTCACTCGCCAATCTGTGTTTGCAGCATTTTTTAAAAATCCATCTTTTGTTCACATCCTGCAATAGGAGTTAGCCGATGCACTTACAACTGCATTTGCGGGAAACTATCGAAAGCATTTCAAACATATCAGTTTTGTGCATATACTGCAATCATGGCACTTTGTCAGTTGCATTTTCTTGAAAGTTTCTAAAGCCTTTTCAAAGATCCATTTTGTGCGAATCTTGCAATCATACCGCTTCATGAGAACACATTTCTTTGTAACGTACAGTCAAACAGTTTACCTGGATCGTCTATGCTTCCAAACTCTGCATATATGTCTACGAGAGCATCTTTGATGGAAATATGCCCTTTTGATATATGTCTGTACCTTTTCCTAAAACTCTCACATTTGCACAAGCAGGAAAGACGTTGGCAGAATTTGGTTTTATGGTTGTTAATTGCATTTTCTCAAAGTTTCTAAAGTGTTTTCAACAAATCCATTTTCTGCATACCCTGCAACCACTGCATTCCAAGTTGAAGTGGTGACATCTCTTTGAGGTATTCCGTCAAACAGTTTGCGTGCCTTGTGTGTGCTCAACATTTTGCGTACGCACTCTAGTTCATGTGCCTTGTTTTGTGCTTCCCCACTTTGCTGTTCACGCACCTTGTTTGGTGCTTCCCCATTTTCCATAGCATTATGCTAGATGGTTGTCCATGCCCTGTTCCAAAGATCCTGTTTCAGCACAGACAGGGGAGGGAGGACACTGGAGGGAGGGTTTTGATGCTTGCCATTATTCAAGAGAGGAAGATGGATGAGAATGGGAGAAAACTTCACCTCTGTCATTCACACCTCCGAATTGAAGGATTCGAGAGAGGTAGGAACAATTTTCATAAGGCAGGGGATGTATTTTTACCAGGCTTTGCCCAATGGATAGATGCAGTATTCAAGGTATGGATTTATTTGACTACTTCACCTTGATTTTATTGTGTAATTTATGAGACATAATGAATTTTTAACCTATTTTGTGTCCTGATTAATTTATTGTATTTTTCTATGGAAAATTAGCATAGTAAGTATTGGTTTATTAATTAAAACTACAACAAATGGAGATCGTAGAGATGAAATGAAACAAATAAGCATTCAACATATAAATTGACCAATAATTATATTCCTACAAGGATTAGAAAGAGAGACATTTAATTTGCAATTTTAAGGATAAATTTATTTTAGACTTGTGTTTGGATAATTTCCTTATAGATATTTGAAGAGAGGATTATTCATTACGTTACTTGGCATGTGTATGTTGATATCTCATTGTGTCCATATATACTTAGTGTTTATATAGGTGAAGGGGTATGCTATGTAATTTTTACTTAGTCAAGGTCTTAATTATGCACACACACACTTAATTGTAGTACAAATATAAATGAAAAATAGATTATTCTAAAATGAAGGGATTGACATATTATGGAATAACAAGCATATCATTGTCAATTATCCTTAGATTGCAAGGCTCAAATATTCATTGTGATTAATGCAAGTTTGTAAATATTGATTGATGAATTTTGAGGTCCACAATGGTTTTAGTCTTTATATTAGGATGATGTCATATAATATAATGATACACAATATTATTGAATTGTATTGAAGTAGAACCCAACTAGTTTCTTTATTGAGACCCTTGTTTTATTTTTGCATCATTTTGGTATTATAATTTTATGATATTAAATTGACCTCGTGATTTATGAGGCTAGAATTTGTCTTTGTTTTATGTTATTCTTATGCCCTGTTTTAAGACATTTCCAAAACTATAAGTACAGTCAGATCCATAAATTTATGGGTAGATAATAGTTGACATATTTTGCTATATATATATATATATATATATATATATATATATATATATACATGTATATACATATATACATATATGTATATATGTATATATATATACATATATACATATATGTATATATGTATATATATATATGTATATATGTATATACATATATATATATGTATATATGTATATACATGTATATATATATATATATATATATATATATATATATATATGTATATATGTATACATATATATATATATGTATATATATGTATATATATATATATATATATAACAGTATTTTATATAAGGGTAAAAGCACAATCAAGTGTCATCTTTTAGGCTAACTTATCAGCACATATGAATTTTAGTATTTCTAACTAAAAATTAATTTTGGTCAAACATATGGTCTATCTAGATTTATTCTAGCTAAGTTAGATAAGTGCTTTAACTTTTCCAATTAGAAATATCTATTAAATGCATGTAATCATTGCACAAAATAATTACATGATGTGATAAGAAACATAAGTGCAAATCATATACATTATTTGCAATTTGGGTGGCTTATCCATATTTTCTAGGATTGCAAATTTCGTATTTTTTCACAACCATTGTTGTTCAAAAAATAACCTTGGTTTCCTAGTGTGTTTCTATTTGATACATATTGTGCTTGTTTCTACAAACAGTACATTTTTTACTATTTTCAAATTTATTTAAATGTTACATTTTGGGGGGGGGTAATACCTTCAAAATATACATCTTGCCTAAACTTTAACTTCAAATCATCCAAGGTAGATGTTGCTAAGTACAACACTTCCTTCTACAATGACACATTTTTTTGAATAGTGCTTTCACCTCTACGACCTATCGGCGTACCCCTTGCACCTTTTTTTATTGACTTCCACTTTCTTTTAGATTGATTTTTTCTATATGAAAAGGAGTACAAAGAATAGTTGTAAGACCTTAGCTTTCTTCATTAACTTTATCTTTCTTTGAATTTTTCCACATGAAAAGAGATACAAAGAAAAATTGCAAGAGAGTGGCTTTCTCCATTTATTTCTTCTTTCTTTGGTGGATTGATTTTTTCCACGTAGAAAGAGATACGAAGAAAAATTGTAATCATTTATAGATTGATTTTTCCATATGAAAATGGATACAAAGAAAAATTGCAAGAATGTAGCTTTCTCCATTAACTTCTCCTTTCTATTGTGATTTGACTTTTTCTATAGGAAAAGGGATACAAAGAAAAAGTTTAAGAAGGTAGCTTTCTTCATTAACTTCCTTTTTCTTAGGTGGATTGACTTTTTTTCATATGAAAAGGAATACAAAGAAATATTGGAAGAAGGTAGTTTTCTTCATTAACTTCCTCTTTCTTAGGTGGATTGACTTTTTTCATATGAAAAGGAATACAAAGAAATTTTGAAAGAATGTAGCTTTCTTCATTAACTTGCTCCTTCTTTTGTGAGTTATGTTTTTTCCATATAAAAAAACCCGCTACAAAGAACTATTATTAAAATATAGTTTAAAAAATTAAAAAACAATAAAAACGAACTTCTCCATTGACTTCCTTTGTTTCCACATGTTTACCCAGCATTGCTCTTTGAATGGGCTACAAATGTTTGTGCCTCACCTTACAAACCACAAGAAAGAGAGGCCTTGGGGATTTGCAAAGTGAGATAAGCTACTCAGAATGAGCTTTGCCTTTCTCTGTCTTTGGAAGGAAATAAAAATGGGTTTGGGTATTTGGGTGTCGCTGCTGCTGCTGCCCATTATTTGCTGTTCTGCATGTTTTGTGGAAGAGAGAAATTCCCTGTTGGATTTCAGGCAAGGCATTAATTTCAGTGGTTATAGAGAACCCAAGTTCCCATTGGAGTCATGGAGAGGGTTCAACTGCTGTACTTGGGAAGGAGTGGGCTGCCACCCGCGCACTGGCCATGTGCTCAGCTTGGATCTCCGCTCTAACTATGAAAATGGTTTTGAGTTTGGCTTTGTATGGAATGAAATTCGAGAAGGGCTATTCCAACTGTTGCATTTGGAATACTTGGACCTCTCTCATAATTCCTTCACCTCCCTATCCATTCCTCCACAAGTTGGAGAGCTCAGGAGATTGAAGTATCTTAGCTTATATGACTGTGGATTCGCTGGCCGTATCCCAAGAGAGTTGGGTGAGCTACAGCAACTGGAGCACTTGGAGCTGAATTTCAATGATCTCCATGGTGCCATTCCGAGGGAGATTGGCAACATGTCCACCTTGAAATTCCTTGACCTCTCTGCTGATGATGGTTTGCAGAGCGGCAACATGGGTGAGTGGATAACACGAGGCTTGGAGGGTCTTGTACTAGAAAATTTAAATCTGACTATGGAAGGAGCTAGTTGGTTGGGGAGTATTGCTTCTCTCACCAATCTCACCAAACTTTCCATGACCAATTGCGGATTGTCAGGAGAAATTCCCCCCTCCTTTGCAAATCTCTCAGGGCTTCAATGGTTGGAACTTTCGAGCAACTCAATAAGAGGTAAGATTCCTACCTTTCTTGGAGATCTCCCTTTGTCATATCTTGATCTTTCTGGGAACCATTTGGAAGGTTTTATTCCCTCCTCTTTAGGTGGGCTCTCAAAAGTGCAATATCTCCTTCTGGGGTCAAACAAATTAAATGGCAGCATTCCATCTACTCTAGGGAATCTCTCATCTCTAACTTGGCTTGAATTGCAGGATAACTCTTTGAGTGGCCCAATTCCAACTTCCTTTGCTAAGCTATCCGAAATAAGTCGACTTAATCTGGCCAACAACAGCTTGAATGGAACTTTCTCATTTTCTGTCTTAAATAATTGCTCCAAGCTTTGGGTTTTGGATCTCTCGACCAATATGTTGACTATAGAATTCACTGCCTCTACAATTCCCAAATTTCAGCTTACTCACCTAGATCTACGTGACTGTAACATTAGAGGAATTTTTCCCATGTTTATTTCAACTCAATATTCCATTATCTATTTAGATTTGTCAAACAACTCTTTGAGTGGCTTTATTCCAAATTGGCTCTGGGAACTCTATGATCTAGAATATGTAGACCTGTCAAATAATTTGTTTGAGGGACCTATTTTAAAAATATTTAGCAGATATACGTCTTCTTTTGGGTTTCTTTCACTGGCCAAAAATAATATTACTGGTATTATTCCAAACTCTATCTGTAAAGCGGTGAGTTTGGAAATTTTAGACTTGTCACATAACAAGTTTAGCGGTAGGATTCCCCAATGCCTACAGAACTGCTCCCTGTTATCTGTTTTAAATCTAGAGAATAATAACTTAAACGGGATGATACCAAATATATTTGAGAGCATTTCCCTTGAGACTTTGAAATTAGGAGACAATATGCTTGAAGGAAATATTCCAGCATCTCTTGGAAAATGTGGGGCTCTGAAAATCCTTGATTTAAGAAACAATAATTTACAAGGGAGTATTGCAAATTGGGTTAAAAGCTTGTATAGTCTCCAAATTTTAGTGCTAAAAAGTAATAAATTTAAAGGTAAAATCCCATTGCAATTAACAAAACTTCAAAAACTTCAAATTTTGGATATTTCAAATAACAAATTTTCAGGGGTTATTCCAAGTGACATTATGAAACTAACTACGATGGCAAATCAATCAGACAACACAGAAATCTTTCAACAATCATATGGTCTTAGCCTTATAGCTTCAGAGGGAGCTATACATTACATAGATGAAATCATAGTCTTCAATAAAGGACAAAATATGCATTTTATGAAAATTTTGAGATTGGTAAAATGCCTTGACCTCTCCAACAATAATTTGTCGGGTAAAATTCCTTGGAATATTGGATCCCTCAAAGGTTTGGTTATTCTCAACATTTCAAGAAATCATTTTAGTGGCGAGATTCCTAAATCTATTAGAGAGATGACATTGTTGCAATCACTTGATCTTTCACACAATAATCTCTCTGGTGCTATTCCTATTGAGTTGCAACTTCTCACATCATTAAGTTACTTTGATGTGTCTTATAATAGCCTATCAGGAATGATACCACTGGGAGGACAGATGATGACATTTGATTCTACATATTTCTCCAACAATTCAGGCTTATGTGGTCTACAAATATATGTTTCCTGCTTAAGTAGCCATCCTAATTCTCTGAGGGAACACAAAGAAAACAATGAAGATTCAGAAGATGATATATGGTGGGATATGGGAATGGCAACAGGTTGTGTCATTAGCTTTTCAATTGTAATGGCAATATTGTGGCTCAGTAAAACATGGAGCATCATGTGCTTCAAATTCATGGATGCCATTATTAGTTTTCTATTTCAAACATTAAGAGCATAATTATATTCTAGGATCATTTGTATTGTACTTTTGATCTACAAGCTAGACTTTTGATCAACAAGCTGGTCATGGCAACAGGCTGTGTCATTAGCTTTTCAATTGTAATGGCAATATTGTGGCTCAGTAAAACATGGAGCATCATGTGCTTCAGATTCATGGATGCCATTATTAGTTTTCTATTTCAAACATTAAGAACATAATTATATTCTAGAATCATTTGTATTGTACTTTTGATCTACAAGCTAGACTTTTGATCAACAAGCTGGTCATGAAACATGAATTGTCATATTTTCATATTCTAGAGTACAAAATACAGTGGGTGATTTATATTCTGTAATATATAATAAAAACTATGATACATATTGTCCATCAAATTTTACAACTTTTAGATAAAAACTGTTCAATTATTCATGTTTTATAGTTTAAATTCTAGTGATGTTTTCATGTGGGATTGAATTTTGATTTATGTTGATCATATTTCCTTTCTTGTAATGTCATTAACTAGTGGCAAAACAAGATTTGAAAGGAAGTTAGCACATATTTATTTTTGGTGATTTGTCATATTAATACTGTTGGCGTAATACTGATCTATGCAACTGTTGAGACTGTATAAGTAATCGCTGAGTCTGTATAACTGTTACGGGTCTGTGTAACTGTTACAGGTCAGATAACTATTATTCGTCTATATAAATATGTACCCCCTTTCATCAATTTAATAATGCAAGTTTTAATCAAGTTAATATTTTGCATTTCCTTCATTCGCTCACATTTGGTATCAGAGCCTCAATGATGGATCAGATGCATGATGGTGGTTTTGCAAAGGTAATGGAATCTTATATTACTCTCGCCAATTTTATTTGCTTGAGATTTTTAAATCCGTTTTCACAAATTCATTTTCTGCAAACCTTGAGACCGAGTGTGGTTCATTGCAAGATCAAATCTCTGGGAAACCTTTCACATCAGGTCACTGTTCCATCTTCATGCAGTATATAGGTTTCTGTAAGCCTATGTTCATAGTTTGCGGAGGAATGAAATATTAGTTGCAGGCCATTTTGCACTAAATTAAAGGTTTGGGAATGGCGTGGTTTGTAGTGATTCAGTGAATTATACTTTGCAATGCCAAAGAAAAGTTATAACATATTTTGATCTTTCAAATTGTGTCTTTTTTAAGTTTCAAAATAAAGAATAGAGATTGGTGTGTGAAAGCACCAATTGAAAGGGGTTTATCATTTAAGTTTGTTGTCATGTTTGAGCTATGCTGGTACTAATGCACCGGGTGTAGGGTATTTAATATTCCAGTTCTCTCAATTGGCTGCCATAATAGAGCCATAAAATAAATTGATTTGAGATCATTACTGGTCAAAGTGATGATAAAAAGAAGAGAATATAGAGGTTACTTGGATCTATTTTATGTTAAAGGACAAGTTTACTTTTTCTGATAATAGCCCATATTTCTATTGTTTGGAGATGTTGGAGGAAATTGTGTAAACAAATATTGTGATCTTTCTGAAGCATTTCTTGCTAATAGCGGTTGCATGTGTGACAAAGTGACATCATGTGAAGGCAATGGAAATACACATTGTAGTGACATGCTATGATAGGCAATCCGTTTCAATTCATACAATCTTGCATTAAAAAAACAGAGGGAATATAATATATATAGTGGAACGTATTTGTGTAGATATCTTAATAGGAATTGGTACTTTCTTGGGTTCACACCAGCATAAATACGTAGCTAATGTTGGAATAACGAAGTAGGAACCCTCAATGTACGGTGAGACTACCGTACGATGGAGGTAGATCACCGTACAGTGAGTCTACCATATATGTCTTTCCTACGGTGAAGTTTGCATGTGCGGTGACAGTATCTGATGGAGTATGGAACTGTTAGCAGTGTACGGTGATCATACTGTTGGGTGTGAAGTCCAACTGTTGTGAAGTTCGACTGTTCGCTTCATATTTTATGACTGTTCTTTTCTTCTTCCCATCTTTGTCTCTTCGTCTTCTCTTGAAGGCTATTGTATAAATATGAGGGCAAAGCTCTTTGAATGTAAGTTGTAAACTAAAATGACTGAATAAAACATTTGCTCTGCTCTCTGGTGGACATAGCCAAATTGGTGAACCACGATCAAACTTGTGTCTTTGTTTTGTGTTCCCAATTTGTCTGTTAATTTTACAATTGGTATTAGAGCATATAAGATCCGGAGAGAGCAGAAGCCAAAAATAAAACCCATTTAAAATGAAGGTTGTTGAGAAAAGGATACAGCTAGCATGGGAAGTTGTCGCAGTTCCGTTTAGAACAACAGCCAGAGTTACATCTTAACAGAGGGCTGGAGCCAATTTCTGAAGGACAAGAAACTGGTAGCTGGTGACATCGTTTTCTGGCGTCTACTATCCGTTTGAGCCCAGAAAAGTAGAGGAGACGGGTGTTTACATTAGTGGAAGACCTTTTGCTCTACACGAACATGAGCTCCCATTTTCAACCCTGAATACATGTGAATTGATAAGGAAGAGTTGAAGCTCAAGCAGCAGAGAAAGATAAGGATTACGCTTGAAAACAGAGATTCTGATTATGAATGCAAAATGCAGTGTTCTAGCAGATGCATGACAAGCGTTTGCCCAAATGACAGAACTAAGTGTTGTCTCACTTACAGCTTTGACTGGGGTGCATGCACGAAATGGATATGGCGAAGAGGCAATTGCACTTTTCATTGCAATGCTGGAGGCGGACATCAAACCAAATCATTTGTCTTTTGCCAGCGTGCTCACAGCATGTGCCTCTGCAAAGACAAAGGCATTGGGATGGGGTAAGAAAAATCACTGTCTGATATTTTTTCTGCTGAAGCCATTAAGAAGAGATGGAATGTCGAACGAAGACATTGGAGAGAGAAGAATGATCTGCAACAGTTTTGAGAAGCTGCCAAGGCAGAGACGAAGACTGTTGAAAAGAAGGCCATGGAATAGAATTCGCTGGTATTTAAAGGATGTGTTCTCATACAGATTGCGTCTCAGATAAAGGATGCGTTCTTCAGTTGCTCCAGGGCCCCAAGCTTGTATTTCTGTTGCTGTTGAGCGTGCCGGATAGAATTCTCTCCCCCGAGGCTTGAACCTGTTGACACCTGAAAATTCAGGTTTTAAAATTGCAAATGCATCAGGGAAGTATGATGTTTGATTTCAATTTTATATAACTTTCTTATGATAAAAGATTAAAAAAGATAGAAGGCGTGTGCATTTGTTATTTCCACTCTCATGTATTAGGTTGTAAAATGTCTTATTTTATGCATATTTGTTTTTAGATATTAATAAAAAAATATTTATTTATTTTAATTGTATGTCAGAGGGAGAGAGTTGAACACTCTATCTCTCGACCCGTTCCTCTTCTTATGTATCAACCCGACTCTACCCCTAACCAACTACTCTACATTGTTCTTCAAGAGTATGTGTAGAAATAAATATATAAATATAGGACAATTGTGTTTCTTTTTAAAAAAAATAATAAATTATTAAAATTAATATTATTTGTTATGGGGAACTTAAATATTTTAATTAATTTTTTTTAAGTTATATGATTCGGTTAGTTTGTTATTTAATTAATTTATTTACCAAATTACCTAAATCTTCTCAATTTTCACATTTTCACCTATAATTAGTATGGAGTAATAATGCTTTTAGGATGTAGAAAATTTATGAGTATTGAACTTTAATTTATACATGTTTTATAGATTCAAATTTTATATGTTAGGGTTGAACCAGGATAAGTTATTTCCCTACGTATAGTTTCTCATGTTTATGTTAATTTTATTTTGTGGAGCACATTATGTTTTATTTTCAAAATAAAAGATAATTATGAGCATAACATTTTATTTATCTCATTGTATAAACGTTTCATAATTTAATATTTTTGTGACTTAAGTATGATTTTATTTTATTTTTATTTTTATTTTTATGATACTTGTTTTTTGAATAAGTATTAATAAATAATAAATATTTTATAAGATTAGCACATCACATAATTTTTTTTTTTGAAGATAAACTAATAATAAGTATTTTTGTGTGTGCAGGAAATATCAATATTATTATGTATGGGATACTAGAATTAATGTAATTATAGGAAAGATTTTCTCGAACAACTATTGTAATAGTTTATTATATATTTTAGGGTTAGTTATGTGATTAGGTCCTATGAAAGGGCATGTCCTTTCACAGGAAACCTTTGAAATATATACATATTCAATTAATGGTGGAGAGAGGATATAATTTTTAGAGGACAATTTTGAGAACAAAACTTTTATAAAGGATACATTATGGACTAAATTTTTTATGGGCGAATTTGGAGGGCTGGTACATGAAGTTTGATCAATACTGTAATGCTATCGGAATGAGATAAGTTTAAATTATTTAATGTTATAATTCAATGATTTTGATGATATTTATGTGTGGATGAATTCTTTCAGTTCCTTTAATGTGATCGGTTTGAATTCAGTTATCAGTATATTTGATGAAACTATTGGTCTCCCAGGATATGTTTTTAGTTAAATTCTTCCAAATTGCGCAATTGGTTCGTCTATAAACATCGGAGTTAAATTCAATAAAGTTGTCTATATTGATGATTTGGAATTCATTTGTCTCTTATCACATTTTAATTGTCAGGACTCTGATGCCCAATGTTATAGGCACTGATCTCGTATACAGTACTGCATTTTACATTTTTGATTGTTTCATTTACTAGTTTCCAGGTTTTGCCCTCATTTCAATTTTAAAGCATTTCAATCAATCTTTAGGACTTAGTTTGTAAATTTTCAATTCGCATTTCATTTGATTATTTATTACATTAATATTCTAACTTTCTAACCATAACTAGCATTAGTGCATAGATTTTAGTTTTGTTAGTGTAGTTGTAATTCAATTATTTCAATTTTCAGTTTAGAATCCTAACCTAGACTCATTAGTTGTTAGAATCTTTAGTCCTTAAGTTATCTTCAAGCTTTTTGTTATAAGGTACACCCGCCCTGGTTACTAACCTAAAGTGTACGAATCCAACCTAAACAAAGGTCGAATTCATCAATTGGTTTCCCGAAACTACTAAGAAGAAATCCAGTGATTTCAGGAGCCAACAGAACCCTTGACGTCTTTATGGGGGTGTCATAAAATTGCAAAGACGTTGAAAATAATTAGAGGCTTTATGCGAATAGAGGTTGTTTTCAAGTGATTTTCCATAATAAGAGGAGGATAAATATTTTAGGGGTTGTGATGTTTTCCCATTACAAGATGTGGCGGATCTTCTAATTGTATACAATATTCTGGTGGCGTGAGGAGATGAATTCGTATAAATTAAAGATGAGGAGCTGTAGAGCAACAGTGGCTGGTAAGAATTGGTTGAAAATGACTAAGGGTGACTGCGTAGGGTGTTTTGGCAGTGCCAATATATGCTCCACATCACTCCTTTCACAATAGTCTGAGAAATTTAGAGGTAGGCGATGCTTTGCAGCTGCAATATGACCCTAAAGATTATTTGCAAATGACATAGCTATTGGTATGATTAAAGAGAATGAGGATTAGAGAGCATGCAGGGAGATTGGCAAAAAGGGGTATTTCTGGGGTCAAACTTGTGACTGTCAGAATTTTATTAGAAGTATGTAAATTGGGTTTGAAAGTGGAGTTTACTTATTTGCACCACTAAAGAGCATTTCATGTGATCAGGAAGGAGAGTACCACGGAAGCGAATGTCTATGTTTTGTGCGCAAAGAAGAATCATGGTGTCCACGAAGGAAGTGTTCTAATAGGAGTTCCTCAAAGTTTATTGGGAGATCATAGTTTTTGGCCCTACTTCTCCAGATTATGGAGCAATTACAGCTTCGGGTATAACTGTTCAGTGTGACGTTCAGTATCATTTTTCAAATTTTGTTTTTTTGATACCATGAATAGTTTGGTGTCGCACTGCAGTGGGAGTTTTTTATATGGTAGTAACAATTTTATTGGCATGAGATGGTTTCCTCCATGTGATTGGAGATGATTGTTATTATGTCATGGTGCGCTCTTGATTCTAAATCAGAACGTTGGCATGATATAGGTTCTCTTGACAAGTTATGTTCTTTGGAGCATGAGATTTTGATTTGTGGAGATCAAGTTGTCAGGTTGTGTTCCGGGGTTATGCAGACGTGCAGTGGGAGTTTTGACAATTGGTCTGGTTAGTGCTCTTGGTATCGAGTACTTTGGCGGATTGACCATGGAAGTGCTCTTGAAAACTAAGAGGCTTGGGTCAAGCTATAGTTCTCTTGATTTAGAGAACATTTGTTGAGGCAGTTTCTCTTTGGAGGTTTCAGCATGAAGACCGAGGAGCCTACACCTATGGATGGACGTGAGTTCATTATGGACCTAGAGAAGATTGTTCTTGGAGAAGGGTCAACCCACAATAGTGGGTTACACTTTTTCGGAGGAAGAAATTCTTCTCGAAACGCGGCGGAGGCAAAAAATGCTTTCATACTTTCGAATGAAACTAAAGTGCTACTTTCGAATGAAACCCAAGAACGCCATAGTTTCGAATGAAACTAGGTTTCATTCGAAACCTATTTTCTAGGAATAAAATATTCCATGCAACAAGGTTTCGAATGAAACCTAGGTTTCATTTGAAACCTTGTTGCATTAGGTTTTGGCGGGGTTTTTAACCCCACTTTCCATCATTTGGAAAGTGACGTTTTGGCTGTGGGGCATCCGATTCATCGACCATTGTTTTCCAGGTGGGTATTTTTTGATTTTTTATGTATATATACGTATTACATTTGTATATTTATGTATTTTTTTAATGTATTTAGTATTTTTTAACATATATACATGTATATATGTGTATATATGTGTGTATATGTGTATATATGTGTATATGCATGTATACATGTGTATATGCATGTATTTATGTGTATATTATATTTATGTGTAAATACATGTATTTATGTGTATATACATGCATTTATATGTGTATATATATGTATTTATGTGTATATATGCATTTATATGTGTATATGCATGTATTTACATGTAAAGATGCATGTATATGTGTACGTATGCATGTATTTACATTTATATACATGCATCTATGTGTATATGCATGTATGTACATGTATTCACATGCATATACATATATATATGCATGTATATACATACATATATACATGTATATACATGCATGTATACATGTGTATATGCATGTATCTACATGTATATTGTATATACATGTATTTACATTTATATATGCATGTATATGTGTATATGAATGTATGTACATGTATATATATATATATATATGCATGTATTTATATGTATATACACACATATATGTGTATATGCATGTATTTATATGTATATACACATGTATATGTATATACACATGTATATGTGTATATGCATGTATTTACATGTATGTACATGTATACATATACATGCATGTATTTACATGTATATACATGCATATATATGCATGTAGATATATGTATGTACATTTATATATGCATGTATATGTGTATATGCATGTATTTACATGCATGTATATGTGTATATGCATGTATTTACATGTATATACATGCATGTATATGTGTATATGCACATGTACATATATGCATGTATATACATGTACATGCATGTACATATATGCATGTATGTACATGTGCATATACACATATACATGCATGTACCTATGTATGCATGTGTGTACATGCATGTACCCATGCATGTACACATGTACATACATATATACATGTGCACGTACGTGTGTACACATGCATATATGCATTGTGTACATGCACATGCACACGTATGTACACGTGTACATACATATGTATGCATATGTGTACACACATGTATATACATGTGTATACACACACGCACGTGCATATATACATGGGCACGTGTGGTCATAATGCATACATATGTATGTACACGTGTACATACGTGTGCATGTGCATGTACACACGTGTCTACACATGCATGCATGTATGCATGTGTACACACACATGCACATGTACATATATGTATGTACATGTGTACATGCACGTATTTACATGTATATACATTTATGTACATGTATATATGCATGTATATACATGTAAATTTACATGTATACATAGGTGCATGCATTCAATGCATGTGTACAAGTATGTACATATATGCATACACATGTACATGTATACATAGGTACATGTTAAATGGGTATAAATAGGTACATGTTTATACATAGGTACATAGACCTACATGTTAGATAATAAGTCTCTAATGAGTTTAAATGTAGTTTTAAAAACTTTATTTTGATTGAATAATGTAGTTAAGCAGTTATAATTTGTGTTCAAATTTAATGTCTAGTTATTTACACTTTATTTTTATTGAATAATGTAGAAGTGTACTTTAATTTTATTTAATGAAGTTCAAAAAATATGATTTAGTGCACGTGTACATGTAGTTATTTGACACTGTAAATATAATTTCTTTCAGGTGCACATATCTTGATAGTTCATTTATACATCTAGATTACTAGACATTACACATGGCAGATGCACCTATCCCGCCTCAGGATCGGGAACAATCTGAGAACCTATTTGACCACACAAATAAGGAAATTCAAAAATTACAAGAGTCTATTGATAGTCCCTCTAGCTCCACTATTTATAGGAACACCTGTCAGTCCATCCTGGATAGCCTAATTGCTATCCGGAATGACATACAGAGGACTAGTGCATATTCCCCAGATGTTGTACAGTCTATTCTTGAGAGAAAGAGATGAGAGGTTAGCTCTAGTCTTTCTCTCAAGGAGGTGGCCAAACTGGTGCCCAAAGAGATTCTTAAAACCCAAGTTTGGCCATCGTACACAGAGAAACAATATGTGAAGGGATATCAGGTTACGAAGTGTCAGGATCCAGCTATATCTGCACTGATATACCCTAGGTTTCTAGCTGCCCATGGTTGTTACCCAAATAATGACCAAATCCCCTTATACTTCACACAGTAGATCTATGCAGAGGTGCGATTAGGGAAACAGGTTAATTACACAGATTTGACACCACATCAGGGGCAGGGGCGTGGGAGACTTGTAGATAGAGATGCTTTTCGCCGACCTGATCGTCCGAGACCAACACACAGGGTTATTCTAGGTGAGAGGTCACAGGCTATTGCTCCATCGTTGGGTTCCGTAGCAGACGATGTTGTTCGTAGCACCCAACTATGGGGTGTGATTGATAGTGTGGGGCACATTGCATCTGCTGCGATGTCCATATCTGTAGATCAGGTTGGCCAGTATTTCATGTAGCAACGGCGCTCCAGATCATCGTGTGGAGCATCTTCCAGGAGGAGCTCAGATGACTTGTACTCTGCAGCAGGGATCCCTTCACTTTCTAGCCTTGAGGGACTTACAGGAGAGATGGCACGCGTCACCATGACTAGTTTGGTCGAGGATCTTATTGATGCATATGCATTTATAGCTGCTGAGCATGGTATCCCTATAGCGGATATCAGAGATCATGTGGGTACTGTTAGATACACTCAGCGACAGGATCCTCATCACACACATCATGATAGTAGCAGTGCCCATAGTGATCCTCCTACGGACCAGTCTATTGCTGCTGAGAGAGAGGCACACTGTACAGACCCTTCAGTGAGTGCAGGGCAGCGGTTATCTGATGTTGGTCTCGAGGATGTTGAGTTTGGCATGAGTGCGACCGGTTACCTAGATTTGCTGACATGTGATGATCAGTCGGCTTCTATGCCATCACATCTAGTTTCTCCATTGCATTCATCTTTAGAGAGACGACTGTCATCTACTCATGTGGCAAATGTTCAGTTTAGCTTCGATCAGGCGTAGCAGCATATTGATACCCTGGTTGATAGGATCAAGGAGAGGGAGTCAGAGCATGTTTCGGTTCCACCGTCTACACAGGTATAATTTGTTTTAATGTCATTTAGTTAAACTTTGATTGTTGGAGATTCAAAATTTATATATAAATGTATATATAATTTTTGTCATTTTTTTTATCTAGGGGGAGATGCCTCTTATTACTCCTATAGGGAGCGATCGTGTACGACGTCGGGACTCACTCGATGATGACATCAGCAGTGGGCAGGTGAGTTTTTAATTTATTCAATTTGTGTACGTACATCTTTACGTTTTTAAAATAGATGAGTATTATTTTATCAACATTTGAAAGATGTGAATATTAATTTGTATGATCTCACTTTGTCTATACAGGGTTCTACACATCCCTCGCAGCATGATAGCTACTCAGGGCCCGATCGTACTGTTAGGAGTCATCATGATGATTCTTAGGCTCTTTTAGACATGTTACACATGTAGGGATCTCTGATGTTACATTTGACATAGTTGGACATGCATCCATGTATATTTTTTTCATGTATACATTGCTTACTTCTTGATTGATGTCATATATTTGATGTTCATGTTTGACATATATGTACATTTTTATCCTTGATGTATGTATGTACATGTGTAGTATACTAAATTGATAGATCTCTAGATTGACTATACATTTGACATAGTTGGATGCATGCATGTATATTTTTTTCATGTTTACATTACTTACTTCTTGATCAATCTCATATATTACATGTTTATGTTTGACAAATATGTACATGTGTACTATTTGATGTTTATATTTGACATATGTACATGTAATTCATACAAATTTTAGTTGAATATTAACTTTGAATGTAATTCATACAAATTTCAATATGCACATGAAATTTAAGATAATTAAGTTGCATGTACATTACAAACTTATTATTTTTAATATGGGAAGTAAAATAGGCAATATATCACAATCAAGAGTATTTATTAAATTTGTAAACAATTTAATCCTAACATAGCAATTTCACATATTGAATTAAGCTATCTAACATGCATATAAAGTATCCTAATTTTATAAATCCAAAATGAGATAGATTTAATTCTTGGCACATGCACACATACATTTTAAAAAGACAAGTTAATTTATATATATATCTACTAATAAATTTGCTCCATTCACTAAGGGCACATGCCCTAAAAAAATTTTATCAAAATTATTTTTCATACATGCACATGCAAAATTTACTGTACATCAAGTGGTTCATCTCTCTCTTTGATAATATTCACTAATTTCTCATGCTCTTCGGTATCAAGTCTCCACTTACGAATGCCACGTCCTGTCACTGGATGAAGAGATAGTTGTGTGGCAATTACAAGATGACTATATTGATAAACCTTGTTGTTTAATTGATAATCAATAAAATGAACCCCCTGTTTAATTACTTTGATTTGCTTCAAGTATGTTCCTTGCACAACAACTGACCCTGCACAGACAATTGAACAACAACATGCATTAAATAAACATGTGTATATATATGTGTACATGCATACATTGTATCATAATTTGAACAAAATTTTGAATAAGGCCATCAAATGCAAGATAAATTTATTCATCAAAACCCATAAATATAGCATGCTAACCTATAGGAAACACAATTCCATTGCTTGTTTCATTCTTTGTTAGCTTCATCCTCTCCTTTGTACAGCGTAATAGATAGTAATTCACACCTTCAACATTATCAGACTCTGCTATTACTGCAAAAACATGTCCTGTAAAAGAACATTACACCATTGTAAGTTATATAAATTTATTAGAGATACATATGGGTACCCTAAGAATTGAAAAATGCATATGTATATAAGAACACGTACCAATTTTGATCAAACCTGAAATATGGTCGTAGTCGGTGGAAATCAATGGAACATCATCATAGCTTTCATCCTCAACTTCATCATTTGTAGTGGTAACATCTAGTGGAACCAAATTCCATTCACTGACATATCCACTTTTTTGGTTAATACATTCACCGTAGTTTTCAGAAACACAATCATAACAAAAGCATGAGTAATCTCTACAATACAATGACCACACATTACTATCTGTACTCATAACCGAATGCAGGGATCTTGTTTTCTCTACCCTCTTGCATCCATGGAATGATCTTCTATCAACACTTGAATAATACACAAACACATGTAAATTTTTAAGAGTTGTTAGTATAACATATATATGTACGCATAAATTGAAACTTTAATTTAGAAATTAATGCATTTCATAAATATACCTAATATCTCCCAGAATAATCTAACTGGTATGACTCGATCCCGTAGTGAAGATGTGCTATCTTGATTTGGAGCTACAAAGTGTCTCTTGCACCACTCAACCACATCATGAGCATTATTTATACGATATCCCTGATAGTCCAATTGATATTTTCTTAAAGAATGTTTGATACAAGCTCCTGCACCATCGTGCTCTCCCTTCCCATGTCCACTCTCAAAGAAACTCCAAATATGTGGTATCTTTTGGAATCGATGATATCTACATAGCGCATAAAATGGTCTTGCTGACTTGAATTGTGTTGCACATCCATCTGACCAAACATAATGCTTTTTGATTTTTATGCCTTTATTTTCTAAATATCCAAAATATGTTTTAAAATAGTGCTCGACAAAATGAGTGTCATGCTCTTTATCATCACTGATGTAAAAGTGATATTCTTTCTTTATGACTCGTTCTTGAGTTGTACTTTCAATGCCATCCAAATCTAATTGTGCATGTCGATAACATACATGCACCATGATAGTGACCTGCTCTATATAGTAGTATTCCAATTGAAGTGCTTTTTGAGAAACAAAAGAGTAATTCTCTGCAAAATCAACAACAGATAAAACTGTTCCAAGTGGAAAAGTGTCTCTTAGTAGTTGGAACTGCTCATCTTGCCACTTAGCAAAGAAAACGTGCCGTATATATGGTTGAATCAATTTACGAAAATTTTCCATAAATGTTGCAGCATGTATCTCTTCTTCTACATATTCCAACCTTGTTGATTCTTTCCTAACTTTTGTTTCAAACTTTACATACTTGTATCTCTTACAATTTACCATCCTTGTCATGTCAGTATCTTCATCCCTAAAAGGAAATTTAGCTAAATCCCCACATGTTTCACATGTGCCTCTTATGCATTTTATTTCATGTATCTCACTATCAATTGTCTTTTCACATAAGATCGATGTTATGAATTGGCTTGGTCGTTTAGGAAAATCATTCTGAGAGCCACCACTTTCTTCTATCATCTTTCTAAACCCTTGAAAGAAGAGATCGAATTCAACATGATATCGACAACAACAAGTCTCAAAAGTTTTATTTATCTTTACAAAATATGGTTTCAATCTTTCGAACATCATTTGTCCAATCTTGACGTTAGGATTTGAATTGCAAAATGAGAGATACAATTCATGTTGTGTGGTGTCCAGCCAATGTTTTGTGTGCTACAAATATTCCTTAGGCCCTGTCCTCTTTTTCATGACATCTCTCCTATTTGATGAAGGACGAGTATGATCAGTCCAAAATGTTATAACTAAGTTCCTGACTGTTTCGTTAATCTTGTCAGAGCGAGGAGCTCGACACATTAGTGCCCAATTACCTTCCAATGTAGTATCATCCAAAATGTTTCTCCTTTTCAAGTAATGCGACATTGTCTTCCTACTATACCCGAGATGAGATGAAAGTGAGGAAATCTGTCTTTTATGATACATGTTTTTATTTAAAATTGATGTCAATATCACTCTTCTAGAAATGGACCTATCTGTAACTCTAGATGTTTTCCCAATGGATTGCAAACCTTCCTTGACACTTTCAACAACATTTTTTCCTAGGTCATCCAATTTTCTCTTTTTTGAACTTGCATCTACACCCAATAGTTTCAATGGCTCCTTTAACTCATCTTTAAGAAGTGTGATTGATAATAGTTGAGTTTTCTCAAGTGTATCAAGATTTTCAAACTGTGCAATTATATCCTTAGACTTTTTATTCAATGTCCTCTTCGTAGTATTTGTCGGTTGTTTGGCATACTCTCTCAATTTGTTCACATCCATTTCAAGTAAATGATCAATGCTTTTATGATTAATTTTTCTTTTCAACTGTTGGGCTAGGTTGACATTGTCATGTGTTTCTTTTAATTCAACTGCAAACAAAATATTTAAAAATATCTTAGGATAGCTCATCTTAAGGAGAACAAGTGATTATTTATGTATAAGCTCATAGTGTATTATAATCATTCAAATCTAGACTAAATCAAGACAATGGTACGTAACTTAAATAAAGAGAGAGATAGAGAGAGATAGAGATCTATGTGTACTTGTTTGAGATTGTAAAGGATGTTCTTGTTGAGCTTGTGATGACCCTTCTATAGCATCTATAGGATGGTCTTGTTGAGCTTGAGATGTCCCCTCCCCAGCATCTACAGGTTGGTCTTGTTGAGCTTGAGATGCCCCTTCTCCAGCTTCTATAGGTTGGTCTTGTTGAGCTTGTGATGACCCTTCTCCTGCAAATGGAGATACAGTTAGTAAGTTTAATACTTACTAGATATTAAAGTAGACATGTGTAGATCTATTAAAGATATTAAAGTAGACGTGTGTAAGTTTAGTTCCTAATAGGTCCTGATAGGTCTAATATACCTCTAATAGGTCCTAATAGGTCTAATAGGCCTTAATACATGTATAATACTATAAAAGTACATGTCCTAATAGGTCTTTTTGTCCTAATATCTATCTAATAGGTCTTAATACATGTCTAAAAGGTCTAATAGACATCTAGTAGGTCTTAATACTTGTCTGACTAGGTCTTGATACATGTCCTAATAGGTTTGACTAGGTCTTAATACATGTCTATTAGGTCTTCATACATGTCCTAATAGGTCTCATACATGTCCTAATAGGTCTCATACATGTCTTAATAGGTCTTCATACATGTCCTAATAGGTCTCATACATGTCGTAATAGGTCTCATAGGTATTAATACATGTCTAATAGGTCTCTTTGTCCTAATATATGTCTAATAGGTCTTAATACATGTCTAATAGGTCTTTTTGTCCTAATATATGTCTAATAGGTCTTAATACATGTCTAAAAGGTCTAAAAGACATCTAATAGGTCCTAATAGGTCTAATAGGTCTTAATAGGTCTAATAGGTCTTAATACATGTACAATACTGTAAGTACATCTAATATACATCCTATAATGGGTATAATAGGTTACTAATGCATCCTAATAGGTCTAATAAGTCTTAATAGGTCTTCACACATGTCCTAATAGGTCTCATAGGTCTTAGTACATGTCTAATAGGTATTTTTGTCCTAATACCTGTCTAATAGGTCTTGATACATATCTAATAGGTAGATAATAGGCCTCTAATAGGTCCTAATAGGTCTAATAGGCCTCTAATAGGTCCTAATAGGTCTAATAGGCCTTAATACATGTATAATACTGTACAAGTACATCTAATATGTCCTAGAATAATGAAACTAACTTTCCTAATAGGTTAGGTAATAGGTCTAATAGGTCATAATAGGTCTTTAGGTCTTGATACATGCCCTAATAGGTGTGATAGATCTTAATACATGTCTAATAGGTCTTAATACGCATGTCTAATAGGTCTAATAGACCTCTAATAGGTCCTAATAGGTCTAATGGGTCTAATAGGTCTCAATACATGTATATGAGACTGCAAGTACATCTAATATGTCCTAGAACATGTATAATAGGTTCCTAGTAGGTCCTAATATAGGTCTAATAGGGCTTAATAGGTAGATAAACAGGTATTCATGGATGTTCTAATAGGTTTGATAGGTATTAATACACACATGTCTAATAGGTCTAATAGACCTCTAATAGGTCAAGTAATAGGTCTAATAGGTCTTAATAGATGTATAATACTATAAGTACATCTAATATGTCCTAGAATAGGTACATAATAGGTTTCTAATAGGTCCTAATAGGTCTAATAGGTCTTAATAGGTCTTTAGGTCTTGATACATGTCCTAATAGGTTTGACTAGGTCTTAATACATGTCTAATATGCCCTTTTGTCAAGTAATAGGTCTAATTAGGTACCAGGTCCAATTGATCTAATTGCATCTAAGCTACTTGGGTTATAGGTCTAGTTGCATCTATGTCAGTACTAATATGCCAATCTAACTTAATTAGGCCCTAATAGATCTAATAGACCTCTAATAGGCCTGATTAAGTCGACTAATACAAGTGTATACATGTACATATTATTCAAGTCCTAATATATGTAGCTATTAATAAGACATGCTCTTTATTGAATATATTCTAGGTCTAATTAGAAATTGCAATATCATGTGCTTACATGAACTTCATTAACATATGTCCTAATCATCAATTATGATATATAGTCACAAAGAGAGAGAGAGAGAGAGAGAGAGAGAGAGAGAGATAGGGTCACACCTTGTCTCACATGATGATACCTTTCACGAGCTTCTCTTCGTAATCTCTCTTTAGTTTCTGGTGAGTAATGTCAAGCACTCTTATTTTGCCTTCTTTTCTGATTCCCCATCACTTTTGCATGATTATTCCACTAAAATATCACAAAATGTAGGAAAATACACCTTTAAATGTCTTTTTTATATGTAAAATATGAATTATTTTGCAGCTCTGAATTAAAATATTGAAAAAATGGCTCTTATATTTATATGCGATCATCGCTATCATGAAAAAACACCAAATTGGCCGACATGAGTTTTGAATGAAAGTTAAATTTAACTTTCATTCGAAACCAGTTAGCTTTCATTCGAAACTCTCTTGACCCAGATGTTGACGCAAATGTCAACCCGGGGTTAGCATTTTTTAGTTTCGAATGAAAGTAGTTTCGAATGAAAGTAAGAAGTTTCGAATGAAACTAGTTTCATTCGAAACTTCCTTTCTAGGACTTTTTGTCAAAAGCCAACAGAAAATAGCACATTTCTGAGTTTCAGGGTTGAAGCGCTAGGGTCAAATGAAACATTTAGAGAACGACCTTGAGTCCATACAAAAGTGCTCTGAGTCAGCTTTCTAACGACTATACTCTTGACCAGTTTTGAATTCATTAGGTGTATGTTGTTTGACGTGAAACGAATGTTGGTTTTTTGGCCAATTCAAACATATGACTTTGACATTCAATAGAAAATAGTAGAAACTATAATAAAAATTTTGAAAAATATCAGTGCCCTTCAGCTTAGAGTCTTCTTTCTACCAAAAAAAAAAAATTTGAAATCCGATATATACAAAAGAAGTTATGTGTTACGCAGTGAAAGTAGGTCAAAAAACTAGCTTGGTCGACTTTGAGCATACATAAAATATGCAAAAAATGTGATAATGTCTTGAAACCAATTGGATGCCCTCAGTATGGATGTTACCAAACTATATTCGAAAGAATCGCATTGATATCTTTTATAGAAAAAAAGTTATGCATTACGCAGTCATGGTAACTCTTTGAAAATGCCATTTTCAGCAACATACTAGTTTTTGTGGGAGAAATAAATTTTGATTTAAATTAATTTAAAAAATAAAATAAAAAATATATTTAGATTCTACATAGAAAATCCGAAAGGACTCTAGTTTACATCATTTTCTGATTTCGAACGGTTGAACGACAATATGCATCGGAATGTCAAAGTTTTTCTAAAAATTGGAAGGTCAGTGTCAATTCAAGCCAAAAAGTGTAACCCACTATTGTGGGATGACCCAGAAGAGTCATTGGGACTTGAAGTATCCTGGAGGATCATTCTCACTCCCTACTCTTGGTCTACTCGGCAGATTTATCTCCTTGTGCTTTTGGGTTTAGGAGATGGTTGAGATTTTTCCTAGTTTTGGAATATTTTTTAGTTTGGTCTTCTTGTTTAACAAGAGCTTTCATCCATGGTGGTTGGGTGTTGTAAATGCTCTTCTCTTTGGGGGAGGTAAAGGAGATCATACTTGGCATAGCTGAGCACTTGGTGGTGTTGGTAGAAGCATGAGTTATGGTTTGTATAATTGTCGCTTCCAAGAGTTTTTTAGGTCATCTATTGTAGTTGTACTTCATTATTTTTTAACTACAATATGTGGTCTTTTTTTGAGGACTTGGAAGATGTCATTTTGTAGCAGGTTGGTTGCGGTTTGTAGATCATCTCAAGTTATTGCCACACCTTCTTTATGTTGATTGGTAGATTGAGTCAACTTTTGGTTGACATTGCTCATACAATTCAGATTGGTCTATAATGATCTTCTAGGTTTTTGCACGTCAATAGTTTTTTGATGTGTTTTGTTGGAAGATGTAATTATTTGCTACATGGTGAGTTGTATGGACTCGATATGCTAGTTATAAATCTACTAATATCGTATGGTTAGTTGGATGTGATTAGCAACTGGCTGTGGTTGCTATTTTAGCTATGAAGATTGTCTATTGGTAATGGATTACCATGGTATTGGTAAAGGAAAGCAGAGTTTAAGTGGGAGGTTGTTCAGATGTGAAGTTACGACATCAGTCAAACTTTAAGTGGGAGATTGTTGGGTGTGAAGTCCGACTGTTCGCTTCATATTCCATGACTGTTCCTTTCTTCTTCCCATCTTTGTCTCTTCCTCTTCTCTTGAAGACTATTGTATAAATATGAGGGCAAAGCCCTTTGTGTAACACCCCACTAAAAACCAACTAACAAAATATGAAAACCCATACAAAAATACTCAAATAAATACCGAACAATTTTTTTATACTTCATAACATACTTCCTTTACATATTAACTTTACAATTAGGTACTGAAGTGTACTCACAACAGCATAATTACATTTCTGATAATTACATCTGAGTATATGAATATACTCTTATTTTAGATACAATAAAAATTTTCAAGTACAATCAGATTGACAACTAATTCAAAATCAGATTCATAAATATTCTATAATCAAAATCAAACTACAACCAGTCCTTAATGTTTTATCAGTAGAATACTCTTCCAAGTCCTTCTACCAATTCTATATTGAACCTGAAATCATAAGCAAACACAACCGAAAAACACAACAGGGCTTAGTCACATTGTCTAAATTGATGAAACCTCCAGTAAACCTGCATGGTAGACTTAATAACAGTATGATAAACATGTAATCCAAATAACAGATATACTAAAAGTACAATTTTCTTTTCACAATCAGATTTAAAGCAAGTACATAATTTCTTACAAACAGATATGCAGAAATAAACTCGCACAGAATATGCCAAGGTAATGATCCAGTAGTTCATGGGTGTCAACATAAGAATCTACGTTCAGCCACTCGTAGGATTCAATATGTTAGGTGAAACCATAATGTTCTTATCTTATTATATGAAACCCAACCCATGAATTTTTAAATATTACCACTTGATTAAATAACTATCATAAACTTTCCCATAAGGATCTAGACTAGTGTCGGAGGGCATCCGGCAAAATAATTCTATCACCACAAGTTACTCGATTTATGACAGCCACCCAATCTAAAGGATCACACTTGCATAATCTAAAAATACACATGATTTAACTGCTATTAATAGAAATGAACCACAGAATTCCATTTCAATTAAACAGTTATTTCCATTGCATCAATAATAAAATTGAATCCACAATCTGGAAATCTATACAAAACCATGTTTCCATATTACCATTCCATACTTAACTAAGTATCAAATCTTCTGACTAAATTATAAACATAATTCTAATTCCATCATAGAAACATCAACACATCTGATTATAAACATCATACATAATTTCTTTCACATTGAAACCTTATCTTCAACGAATTGAAATAAAATTATTCATAATCAGTCACCATCTGAATTTTATAGAAATCTTCCACAAAACTCAATACAAATAACAATCAAATAAGTTTGTTAAACTTTAACAGAATATAAAATTAAATTTACTTTAGACTCTGTACTGTTATCTATAAGTTCATATTTTTATATTCATATTCTTATATTCATGACAGCGCACATATATGTATATATCACGGCCATATATACATACATGTATTCCAGCATGCATATAATTATATACTCTCATACATAACATCCCAGAATGCTAAATAAATTATCTACTTTTACCATTAACATAGAATGTAAGAAAACAACTACACATATAATTATACATCCTAGAAATTCAGAAATTAATTAATGAATGTATCAATTTATAAGATAGTATTTTCAGACTAAAATCCGAATACAACTAGATTAACCTTACTCTTAATTTCATACCAAAGTATTAATTTATTTTGTTTAACTGAAATGATACTACCATCAAATCTTTAATCAACTACTACAAACTGTCGACACACACATATTTCTAAGCATATACATAGGCAACTATATTATGCTGCTCTACATATATAAATAAAAATATAAATTGCTAACTGTCGACATCGACATAAAGTCAACTTTTCAAAGAACTTTATTAACACACAATCTAAAATAAATCATTACATACTAATAAGAATATATAATTATATTCTCCTAACAAACAACGTTATAGTCATAACAAATACTCGAACTGTAGCTTTCATTAAGTAGAACAATAACCTCAGCGTATCTGTTTATTACAAAATATCCCCCTAAAACCACACGACACAACCCACAAACAAAATAACTTCAGACAGAGCCCCATCCGTAAGCTCCTTACTTTCAACATATTAAAAAGATCATACCACAGTATCCCTTCAAGTCATGACAGGGAAGTGATATACAAAAATAAGATTCAATAGATTCATTCTAATCTCGACATCCTCTGTCTTGACAGACCGACCCAGATGTGAAGGTAAAGTGAAGAAAGAAAAACTTCAAAACAATGATTCCTCTTTTCCAAAAAGTCCATTTACAGGAAAACTTATTCAAATCACAGACCATGAACGAATCATGCATGGCATATAAGCAATGATACCCTAAAGACATCGACCAAAGATTTGAACCACAAAACTTTCAACCACAGTTCCTTTTAACGTAACAAGTGCATTCACAGTCTTATTCTATCATGCAAATCATTCAAAGAAACAGAGAGAGATGAGTGAGAAATTGCCCCTGCCTGAGAAAATGCGAGAGTAAACACAATAGACTGCCTGAAGAGCTTCCTACCCAAACTCGCAGATAGAGTCTCCGACCTTCTCAACGCCTTGCTTCACAAGCTTCTCAAGACCAACTCTCACAACAAAATCTGAGAAAATGCAATTACAAAAACTACAGAAGAAACGAGGAATGAAATGCCGTGAGGATTTATCGAACTGGTGTAACTCAAAAATCTCCCTCATGGTTAACAGCTTCCCAAAAATTTCACAGAGAAACCCGTTCAACAAGGGTTTAATTATATTTCCCAACTGAAGTTCATCAATGGTGAATTGAAACAAAATGCAATCCATCACCAAGCAAATGACAGATTAGACATACGATGAAATGCTCATAACTGCGAGCTAATCCCAAAAACCCCACTCACTAAGCAATCTCGACACTTGGCATTTTCTGTACAGCTCGCATCCCAATACCTGCCGCATTGAAATGCCAAGATTGTCGCCATTTCAAACCACTAAACTCTGCTAAGTCCAGGCTAGTTTAGGTTAATAGTTTTGCTTAGGTACACTAACATTTAAATAATAGAACTTTTACTAACACATTAACAATAATAATAATATTAATATTTATATTAATATAAATACTAATCCTAGCTAATATACATTATAATTATTAATATTAATGCCAATATTTTTATCTTAATATTAATATTAATTACTATTAATATTTCTAACATAAAGAAAATTAACATCAATTAACAATCATCAATATTTATACATATAACTGTAACATTCATTATTATAAACATATGTACGTATATAAAAAAAAATCAACTATATGTGCATATTAAAAAACTAATCTATATATAAATATACACATATAATTATTACATAATAGCGTACACAGACTTATACAAATGAAATGTTATAACAAATATACACAAATTGATCCAAGAACATATCTGTTTTCTCTTAATATTTGTTTTCTATCACCAATCCAATTCTACAAATACGAATCAGACACACATAAAGAAACTGAAACCATTCCAATTGAACTATAAAACAAGATTATCTTTCTGAAAACATTCCTTTCTACAGGATTCCTGAATCTGAATTGATTCAAATGATAAACCCTTGATATTAACACAACACTGAACTACTTAAACCATTATTCTGAGAATCAGACTTTAGTGAACTCTGAATTCTCCAAGAGTTTGAAAAACAACAAAATGATGCCAGATAACAAATTGTCCAACAGAATCATGTTCCAAAACGAGTAACAAACCATCTAGAAAATCTAAACTAATCTCAGAGTCCGAGGTAACAGATGCAGAACTGTCAGGGCATGACACTTTGAATGTAAGTTGTAAACTATAATGACTGAATAAAACATTTGCTCTGCTCTCTGGTGGACGTAGCCAAATTGGTGAACCACGATAAAACTTGTGCCTTTGTTTCGTGTTCCCAATTTGTCTGTTAATTTTACACATACGCAAGTCTTGACCGACAGTTGGGCTGGTAGACCGTTCTGTAATGTAACGATTTCTATGCCAAACTCTACAACAAATTGCAGTGTGCATAAATGGCTGCAAGATTCGTAAAGGATGGTGTGATGAAAATCAAGTTGATTGTAAGGCAATCTGAGCTTGTGAAAAATCCAGAGTGTTGTATGTTAATTTCGTTTACTGTAATACAAGAGTTTCTTGGGTTTTTTGGGTGGTGGGTTTTTCCCGGAAGGGTTTCCCACATTAAATCTTGTGTTTCTCTGGGTATCTTGTGTTTGGTGTTTTTTCATATTTCATTTTTTTTGCACATCTCTGAAATTTACTCTTGCTAATTCTCCTATCAATTTGGTGTTCGGAAGGCATTTCCACACCTTTGCTTTCCTAACATGTGGTATTAGAGCCTGGCCAGTTGTGTTATCCTTGTTGGGTAGGGTTTGCTTTTTTGTACCAATTTGGTTTTAGTGGGAGTTTGCATATCCAAATATTTAAGCTCTAATTTTGCATGCTAGGAAGCCTATTTTGGATGCTTTCTCCCTGATCATACTAATGGTTAATAGCAATGTTCAGGATCCTTGATACAAAATACGGAAATATTTCAAAGACATCTAGCCAATAGAATGTTACCCATAGCCGTATTTTATCCCGATAAATAAGAAGTGCTACATAGTCTCTCCCCTCTAGCAACTGCTTAATTTCTCAGGATGAAAAAAAATGACATACAGTCTCTCCCTTCTCCAGCAAACTGAATCAAACTGCTTACTATTAAAAATGCACCACTCTTCTTAAATAATGCAAAATATCTCTTAATTTCTGTCCTGCTAGCTCTGTTGTAGAACTTAAAATAAATGCACCAGATTGGGGAGAAGTTATTAACTCGTTAGCAATGAATCATCGAGAACAAATGATAAAACGTAAACCCAGCAAGAGAATACAGAAGACACGTTTCTATTAGCAAAGAAATTCGACAACTCTTGCTCTCTCCTTTTTCTCCAATGTAAACTGAATGAGTTACTAATTCAACTTGTAGAAAGGTATCGGTGATTAAGAATTCTTATTTGTACTCTTTCAAACTCTAAAATAGCACATAGATATAACAGCTGCTTCCTTAATATCCCACAAAAACAGATAGTTCTACAACGTACACAACTGCTATTACTATGAAAGACAATTTGCCCCAATTTTTGACATTATAGGCAAACATTACATTAATTTGGCCCAATTTTTACCACTATAAACAAACAGTACACATATTTTTCATTATGCAGAGACTGTATATTTTTAGCTTCCTTATTTTATAAACATCAAAGAATTATATAAAAGAAGATTTGAACTTATGTGTTTTGTTCAACTTGAAATTTATAGGATCACTGGAACTTGGAAATTTTAAACTAAAAATTTGATAAATGTATTGAACTTCGTTCAAATACTTAAAAATTTTAGTTGATCAAGATCTATTTAGTTAATCAAAATATATTTGACTCGATTCTAATGCATAAAAACATTAATAAATCAAGATCTTTCTGATTCACAAATACATCAAAACTTAAATTTTAATTGAGATCTATCTGATTCAGTTGAAATACATCAAAACTTAAGAGACGGGATCTTTTTTTTCCATTCCATCTTAAATTGCCTTCCCTGCTACTTTTAGCTTGGAGAAACATTCTTAGCACGTGATATTTATTTTGTTCAAATTTTTGGGCATTTACATAAGAAAATGGAGATTAGATTTTGAAATATAAACCTGTCAATATGCTTTCATTCTAACCCCTAGTCCATTTTTTCAAGTGTACCCTCAATTTTTTTTGCTTTGTAAGCGATGGTAACTGGGTTTGGATGCTAATTTCAACAGTAGAAGCTTCCTGTTAGATATTCTTTTAATTACCTTCAAAATTTCAAGATTGCTATCCGCATGTCCAAATGGCTCATCCTGGTAAGAAGGAAATCCAAAGACCAAAAATATAATTAATCCTAGAATTTTGGACAGTCTACCGAACATCATCTTTCATGTGATAGAGTTAAAAAAAAAACAACAATTTGATTGTATTTTAGGTGTTTAAAACCCATAAAATATGGGGTCATATGGCTATCAAACATAACTTACAGGGCTCATTAGATATAAACATTAAAGAATTATGTATAATATATATTTATATATTCTGTTTAGCTTTTTCTAACCACGGCCTCTCCAAATTTTCAACAGTCAAGTGAATACAGCCTCCAAAACCCTTTTGCTTGTAAACTACGTCAAAACATGCTGGCTAGGGTCCTTAAATTCACACCTATTCACAATTGTTTCGTATTGACCTAAGAAGTTTAGCAGTTCATGCACAGTTGTTCACAGTTGCTCTAAGAAGTTTAGTAGAACTTTCATGCTTTTTTTTTTTTCATTTTCTATGTTTTTTAACAATATTTTAGATGTATAATAAAAATAATAATTAAAATTAGTTTTAATTAATATTTCTATAAAAATATATGAGGTTGGATTTTTTATAATTTACTGTTCAAAAAATAAACTCTTACCTACTGAAAAATGGAATCTAAGAGAATATTTACTTCAGAGTTGTTTCTTATCAACATAAAAAATTTAGTAGTATGCTTTTTTTCTTTTTCTATTTTCTATGTTTTTTAATAATATTTTAAATGTACTCTAAAAAATAATTACAATTAGTTTTAATTAATAATATTTTAAATATACTCTAAAAAATAATTAAAATTAGTTATAATTAATAATATTTGTATAAAAATATCTGAGGAGGTTGGACTCCTTATAACTTAATAATTCGAAAAAATAAATATAATTCTGAAATAAATGAATGGTAGAGAAAAGAGAATTTGATCTTTTCAAAATAAAATAATGACATAATTTTACATTATCTTTGTTTAGGTGTTATAGACCTCCTTTTCAGTCAATTAATCTTTCTATTCTAGAATCTTGAAGAAGACTTAGGGCAGGTCCCCATGCGGCTGCCAATATTTTAAGGAGCATTTTGTGAAGGGGGTGGCCCCATGAATACTATTTTTTCTATTTATATTTAAGAAGCTTAAAAATGTAGGTAAATTTGGGAGAGAAAAAATGTAGGTAAATGTAAAATGGAGAGAAAATAATGAAAGTAAATGAAAAAAAAGGAAAAATTTTCTATGCAGCCACTTGTCACTTTTTTAATATGCAGTTGTTGCTTATTTTTAAGTGGAAAATAGACTTAAGCAGCCGCATGGGGACATGGGGTTATAGTAGTGGTTTTCCTTATTCATGTTGTTTTTGGCCAATGTGTCAAATGCATGTTTCATAAAAAAATAATCATAAATAAATAATTAACAATATATATTATTTTTAATTAACAATTATTTTAATAAAAGTGAATCGAAAGGTTGGATTCCTTATAACTTGTTAATTAAAAAATTAACAATTATTTTAATAAAAGTACAACAAAAGATTGGATTCCTTGTAACTTGTTGATTTTAGCAAAATTTCAACCCATTGGAGTTGAATAATTAGTAATTTTTAAAATATATAATATAAAAATAAATGAATGGTAGAGAAAAGAGAGTTGAGATATTAGCCTTATCAGCACATAAAAATAATATAATTTCACACAACCTTGTTTAGGTGAGATTGGGAAATGGCATATATATTTTCATTTAAAAAGCCTTTGTATTAGGTAGTGTAGGGGAAGTATACATATCTTATAGTGAATTTACGTTAACAATGTGATGTAATATTTAGATTTAAATTAAATTAGTAGAGAATGATAAATCTCAGTGGACAATCCAATGTAATAAATTCAATTATGTAATGTGTGGAACTGTACACTTTTGGGAAATAGAAACAATTGATAAAATAATGTCTTACATATGGCAGTGTGTCCCCATAAAAGTTTGTTGTAACCCCTCACAATAGTTGGCATGTTCATCATGACAAATTCTATGATAGCTCATTAATGAGGAGTTACAAGTTGGCATTCATGACAAAGTGAAGACTATTTTGTGGAGAGAATATTGTTAGTTCATTTATTGTTATTTTGGAGAGAGAAAATGGGGTATTAAGTTAAAATTTGCAGTCTATTATTATTTAAATATTATTATTAATAGATTACATGTTTAGTTTAGATAAATAAGAATAAAAATTAAAAACTTATTATTTAAAATTGTTAAATAAATAATTTTAAAAATAATTATACTTATGAAAACATTTTATTATCTAATATCTATATGTATTTGTAAAATTTAAATAATAGTAATATGGAAGTTTTCATATAGCATATATGCATTTTCAATGGCTCTTTAAACACCTCAAGCCGACTAGGAAAATTTTCCAATGCTCTCGACTTGGTCAGCTATCGCTTCAAAGGCATTTTGGTATTGCAATCACCAAGTGCTATTCTTCAATACCTGTAGAGAATCTAATGAGAAGCTGAAACACATGAATTATATGTGACAACGACATCCTTATGTCTTGCGTAGGAGGATTCTAGTGAGAAATAACATATGCATTAATCACAATGAAAGTTCAGACTATGAAAATGTATACCAATTATTAGGTAGTATTCAACGCTCTTATGATGCTTATGGAAGGACGTAAGGAGTCGAGCAACAATCTTTATTTCATGAAGCAAACTATTAACAAATTGTGGTTGTTGTACCCAATTCTAGGTAGTTGTCATAAAGATACACCAAAGAGCAGGGCATTTTGATTCATTCAAGGAATTATGGAATGATCTTTCAAGTTACGTGGAGCAACTGAAGCCTATTGCAGACATAAATTGTACAGTGGAGAAACATAAATAAATTGAAAATAAAATATTATCTATAATATTGACGCAATCATATCAGCCCACAATTAAACATTACTTGGTGCACAAGTATCAACTTCACATTTTTGGGGGTTGTTTTGGACATTTTGACAAAAAACATGTTAATGTGGCCTTGAAACCTTAGTTATAAGTAAGAAACTCACCAAGTAAGCTGCTGTAAAAATTGGAAGTGATATGAAATTTCCACATAAGATTTTGAATAGCACAAAGTTAACATGCTCAACTTTTAGGTCCTCTCCCCTATGGATAGCCAGAAGTTAATTAGTGGATGTTATCAACATCAAAATCCTTTTTTTATTCTTTATATTGCTTTGAATTCATATAAATGTTATTTGATTCATCCTATTACCATGTTCATGGTGTGTTGAGTGATCTCTTGATGATCTCATAGTTCAATTGAATCTGTTGTGTGTTTGACAAAAAATGAAAATTGATTTCAAGCCTTTTGATGATTTCAAACCTTTTATAAATTTTATTCAACTATGTTACACATTACATTTTTTTAATTTCTTTGATTTCTTTGAAGTAAATGTTGAATCATATGGCTTCAAACTTATTACAATCTAACTCTTTATTATTATTTATGCATGTTAAATATTTTCAAATTTGATATCTCTTCACATATTTTACTTAGATTTTTTTGCATTTGATCTTTTCTATATAGACATTTTTAACTACAATATACATATTGTTGATGACCAAATTCCTAGATAGAGCAAATAACTAAACTATTCAATGTCATCTATTTAGCCAATGTTCTCCTTTACTTCAAGATAAGGGAAAATGAGGGTGGTTACAACAATTATGTCTCTAAGAAATGAAGGCACAACTCTAAGTCCTTACAACCTCACACTTCAATTGTTCTCAAAGCATTAATTCCATTGTTACACATTTCTCTTATGTAGAAATTTGGTTTGCCTCAAGAATCCAACATGCATATTGATCAACAATGTTGCTCGTACTCCATCATTTCGTTGTTATTCTTTAGGTCTTAGACAACAAACACCAACAAATGTATTATACATGACCGGCATATGCAACTACTTAAAATTTTCTCTGCACCCTTTAATATATTACCCAAGTATATCTTCCTCTTGACGTAACCATTGCACCTTATTGAGGTGCAATTACTAGTAATAGTTCTATCCAATGTGAAATAATCAACTATTATACTTATTACAAAGATTGAATTTAGGGGGGCAATTTAAAGATTATATATCTATACAGAGAGAGAGTGTGTTTGCAGTTCAAAGCTCAAATCATTGAGCAAAAAGCCACTTGCAGTTTACGTTAACATAATTCACATAGGCTTGCCATAAAATTGTTACTCTTTCACAATAAAACACAAAAATAACACATGATGTTATTGACCAGATTTATTTTCCCAATGTATTTTGCCGAAAAACGTAATTGCCAATAACATCATGAATTACTTAATTTGAATTGCTAGCTGATTACGATGCAACTGATAAGGAAAATCAGCCATTACACCAATCAATATTATAGAATGAATAATTGAACATGAGAAACATGATGATAAGAATAATAGAAAGATTTGTATGTTTTAGTATAGAAATTCGAAGACTGTTAAACCTCCCAATGTTTTGCGCAATTAATGTAGCACCGAGCAGTTTTGGTGGTGGAGGCGCATGTGCTCCAAAATTTTTGAGTTGGTGATGCAGGAGCATCCTGGGTGTAAGAGCAATCTTGCATCACCCAAAAATATTTATGTTTTTGAATTCAATAAGGGCTATCTTGTGTAGGGCTGCTATTTATGGAAACTTTCTTATTTTAGTAAGTTGGTCATACGATCTCGAAATGTTATGATTTCACATGTGGAGGTTCATCTTAGTCGTATCAGCCTGTCGGTAAAGTTTCATGGCTAGATCAGGTCTAGTTTTGAAGATATTGAAGATTTTCAGTATTAGGAACAGGGTATAGAAACTTCAGACTCAGTTTTGAAGGCTTTAGAGGCCCCAGATGAGGTCAAAAATTTGGGTGACGAGTGCTTGCGCGAGTCAGGCCTATAGAGTGCTTCGTGGCATTTCCAAATTGGGGCTGTAATAGTCAATCGGAGCAACTGGCGATGACTTATGGTCTTCAGAAGTTGGGTCACCTGAAATGGCAGAAAATGATTTTCCTTCAAAATTTCTGTTTGGGTTTCAAAAGTTATTTTGAGCTGACTTTGATGTAATAAATTGTAAAATAAAATAATTCTAAGTTTGGTCAGCCCTTTGAGCAAAATTTTTGGAACCTTCTCGGGCAGTAGAAATTGCCTATATAAAGAAGGCCCGTAGTGTTGTCTTAGGCAGTTCTAGGTAGATCTAGGTAATAATTGGAGGCTTTGTCCTACAGAATATTGTAAGGGAATGCCCATGTGGCTTTGCATATTGTAATTCTGAAAGTTTTTAATTCCACATTTGTAGAGATAATAAGAAGCCAATTTTCTGTTCTTGCATATTGTTGTTGTTTCTCTATTTCTGTTATGTGTTTGTGGTATTAAGGGGAGCACCCTTCATCAAGTGGTATCAGAGCAGGAGTTCCTGAGTGTGTAAATAGATCACTGACTGTGAGGTAGTTTGCACCAGGACCATGGTTAGGGTTTCAGTGCGCATCACGAAAATGCCTCCACGAAGAGAACGTGGCGGAAGAGCTGGTGCTGTGACACCTGAGGTTAAAGAGTTGCAAAGACAAGTGCGAGCATTGCAAGAAGAGATTCGTAGAGGAATGAATCTTAATGTTAAAGATGAAAGTGAGGATGAAGCCAAAGAAGAATATCAAGAAGGAGAAGTCAAAATTGTGAACTAGGAGGAAGAAAGACTTTTTCGAGCCATTTCCAAGATTAGGAAAAGACCTAAGATTGAGGTTCCTACATTTTTTGGAAATCTTAACCCAGAAGAATTGATCGATTGGATCAATGAATGTGAGGAATATTTTGAGTATGAAGATGTTGAGGATCTTGATAGGGTCAAATTTGGGAAGGCCAGACTAAAAGGTCATGCGAAGATCTGGTGGCAAGAGATTCAATTGGAGTGAAATAGAAGAGGGAAGGATAAAATCAGAAGATGGGATTGAATGGTGGATAAATTGAAGTGACAGTTTATTCTTATTGATTATGAGCTTGACCTACTGAAGAAAATGCAAATTTTGAAGCAAGCAGGAAAATCTGTTCAGGAGTATACAGAGGAGTTCTATCAACTCCTCATCAGAATAGGCCATGCAGAAGCTGATAAGGAGAAAGTTGCCCTATACCTTAATGGGTTAAGGCCAAGCATTCAAGAGGAGTTGAATCTGGTTCAGATGAATAGTATATAGAGGAGTTCTATCAACTCCTCATCAGAATAAGCCATGCAGAAGCTGATAAGGAGAAAGTTTCCCGATACCTTAATGGGTTAAGGCCAAGCATTCAAGAGGAGTTGAATCTGGTTCAGATGAATAGTATTGAGGAGGCATACTAGTTTACCCTAAAAGTAGAGTAAAAGTTGAACAAGAAGTTTACGAGCAGACAAAATGAAAGAGGTCATGGTGAAAGATCCGGTGGATGGTCATTTGGTGGCCGAAATGAAGATCTGAAAAAGAAGGATGAGGCTAGTAACAGCCAGAATCAGAGAGGAAATAATTTGAATCACTTCCAGGATCAGAGTAATAGAGATCAAAGGGGAAGAGGAAGAGGACAAGGATCTGGAAGAGGAGGCTTCCATGGAACATGTTTTCACTGTGGAGAAGAAGGTCATAGATCATTTGAATGTCTTCAGTGCCAAGGCAGAATAGACAAGAGAAATGAAGGCCAGGCCAGAGTTGCACATGTAGATGAAGCTGCCAGATCATCAAATTCTGAAGATGTTGAAAGAGGAGAAATGATGATTAACATAAGAGTCCTGTTGAGTGGTGAGAATGAACCTGAAAAAAGGAGGAGCTTGTTTCGCACTAGGTGCAAGTGTGAGGGTAAGTGTTGTGATGTGATTATTGATAGTGGAAGCACTGACAATTTGGTGTCAGAAGAGATGGTGACAAAGTTGAAGCTCAAGAGACAGAAACACCCACATCCATATCGGATTGCCTGGGTACAGGATCACCACAAGGTAATGGTCAATGAACAATGCCTAGTGAAGTTCAAGATTGGCGGATATCATGATGAGGTACTGTGTGATATCATATCTATGGATGTATGTCATGTGTTTTTGGGTAGACCATGGTAGTTTGAAAGATGTGTTGTACATGATGGTCGTGTGAATACTTATTCCCTAACAAAGGATGGAGTGCGACATAAGCTAAAGCCATTGAATGACATAGAAGAAAAGGTATGTGGTAGTGCAAGAATAACTTTTGTTGATGGAAGAAAATTCCTAGATGGTATGAGGCATGAGCATGTGTGTTTTTCTTTAATTCCAAAAGCTGGTAAGGAGGAAGTAGAAGATGTTCCCGTAGAAGTTGCAGATTTGTTGAACGAGTTTCAGGATATTGTATCCGATAATGTGCCTGATGGATTACCACCAGTCAGGAAGATTAGTCATCAGATGGACTTGACCCCAGGAGCGAGTTTGTCAAATAAGGTAGCACACAGAATGACACTTGCAGAAAGTGAGGAGTTGAACAGACAAGTACATCAGTTGTTACAGAAAGGATTGATCCGTGAGAGTCTGAGTCTCTGTGTTTTACCAGCGGTATTAGCACCAAAGAAGAATGGAGAGTGGAGGATGTGTATAGATTCCAGAGCAATAAACAAGATCACAATCAAGTACAGGTTTCCATTGCCACGAATGGATGATATTATGCACTGTTTGAGTGGAGCTATGTATTTCTCAAAGATAGAAATGAAGAGTGGATATCATTAGATTCGAATCAGAGAAGAAAATGAATGGAAGACTACCTTCAAGACAAAGGAAGGATTGTATGAATGGCTAGTCATGCCTTTTGGGCTAACCAATGCACCGAGCACTTTCATGCGGCTCATGAACGAGGTTTTGAAATAATTTCTAAGTAAGTTTGTCATTGTTTACCTAGATGATATTTTGATCTTTAGTAAGACATTGGAGGAGCATATGATGCATATTCGTATGGTATTTGAGAAGCTGAGAGAAGAGAAATTATTGATTAATTTGAAGAAGTGCAATTTTGTGAAGAAATAGTTAGTGTATTTGGGATTTGTAGTTTCAATAGAAGGTCTAAAAATAGACCAGGAGAAGGTATAAGCTATCCTTGAATGACCTACTCCAACGAGTGCTACTGAGGTAAGACCTTTTCATGGTTTGGCTAGCTTTTACAGAAATTTTATCAGAAATTTTAGCAGTATTTGTGGACCCTTGATTGAAACAATGAGAGGGGATAGAAAAGAGTTTAAGTGGACTAATGGGGCAAAAAAGAGTTTTCAATTGTTGAAACAAAAAGTTACAGAACAACTTATTTTAGCACTTCCAGATTTTAATAAGGTGTTTCAAGTAGATTGTGATGCTAGTGGTACTGCAATAGGTGTTGTTATGAGCCAAGAAGGTAAACATGTTGCTTATTTTAGTGAGAAGTTAAATGATGCCAAGAGAAAGTATTCCGTTTATGATCAGGAATTTTATGCTATAGTTCAGGCATTAAAGAAGTGGAGATATTATCTGCTTCCTAAGGAGTTTGTTTTGTATACTGATCATCAAGCTTTGCAATATTTGAATAGTCAAGAAAAGTTGAATCAGAGGCATTTGAAATGGGTTGAGTTTTTGCAGAGTTATACATTTGTTTTGAAATACAAGAGTGGAAAGTCTAACAGGGTTGCAGATGCTCTTAGCAGAAGGCAACTGTTGCTGATAGAAATGCAGATTGAAGTGGTTGGGTTCAAGGAACTCAAGAATTTGTATCCAGAGGATCCTGATTTTGGTGAAGCTTGGAAAGCTTGTACAGAACCTGTTACCCTAGACAGGATGAAATGGGTGGATTTCATCATCCAAGATGATATGCTATTCAGAGGGAGTCAGTTGTGCATTCCAAAAAATTCTATGAGGGAGAATCTCATCAAAGAGAAGCATAGCGGAGGATTGGCTTGACAGTTTGGTCGTGATAAAACCCTTTCTTTGGTTAGTGAGAATTATTATTGGCCATAGTTGCAGCAAGATGTGAAGAAGTTTGTATAAAGTTGCAGACTATGTCAAATGGCGAAAGGAGTAAAGCAGAATACAGGGTTGTATCAGCCATTACCTATACTAGATAAGCCTTGGAAGGATATCAGTATGGACTTTCTTCTTGGTTTGCCAAGGACTCAGGGGGAACATGATTCAATTTTTGTGGTGGTGGAAAGATTTTTGAAGATGGCACATTTCATTCCCTACAAGAAGACTAATGATGTTGTTCATGTAGCAGAATTATTTTTTAGAGAAGTAGTGAGACTACATGGTTTGCCAAAGACCATAGTTTCAAATCGGGACACTAAGTTTGTTTGATATTTCTGGCGTACATTGTGGAAAAAGTTGAAGATAGATTTGAAGTTTAGTTCATCACATCATCCGCAAACCAATGGACAAATAGAGGTGGTGAATAGGAGTTTGGGAAATTTGCTGAGATGTTTGGTTGGAGATAAGCCAACAGGATGGGATTTGATTTTACCACAGGCAAAATTTGCATACAATAATTTTGTCAACAGGAGTATTGGTAAATCACCATTCGAGATTGTATATGGACGTAGTCCAAGAAATGCATCTGAATTGAGAAAGATAGATAAAGGAGAAATAAGTAGTGTTGAAGCTGAGGATTTTGCAGAACACTTGAAGAACATCCATGAGGAAGTGAGGAAGCACATTACCAAAATGAATGCACAATATAAGGCTAAGGCAGATGAGAAAAGGAGGCATAAGGAATTTCAAGTTGGGGATGAAGTCATGGTTCATTTGTGGAAGGAGCAGTTTCCAATTGGTACATATAACAAGGTGAAAATGAAGAAGTTTGGACCATGTAAGATATTGAAGAAGCATGATTCAGGAAATGCATATGAGGTAGAATTGCCTAGTGAGCTGAATATTTCACCAGTGTTTAACATTTCAAATTTGATAGAGTATCATGAAGGAAGTGTTGAAGATGAGATCACAATGGCACAGTGGAGTATTCCAGCAAGTAGTTCAGATACCAAGGAGATTGAAGACATACTGGACAGTCGTGTTGGCAGAAGCACAAGGAACAGGACATATGAAGAATATTTGGTCAAGTGGAAAGGATGACATGTTGAAGATTCATCATGGCTGAAAAGGGAGGAGGTTAACCGTCTTGGTTTTCCTCTACACGCCTGAGTCGTGACAGGGTCACTTCTCAAATTACCCTGGGTGTCTGATGCAGGAGCATCATGGGTGTTAGAGCAATCTTGCATCACCCAAAAATATTTCTATTTTTGAATTCAATAAGGGCTATCCTGTGTAGGGCTGCTATTTATGGAAACTTTCTATTTTTAGTAAGTTGGTCATACGATCTCAGAATGTTATGATTTCACATGTGGAGGTTCATCTTAGTCGTATCAGCCTGTCAGTAAAATTTCATGGCTAGATCAGGTCTAGTTTTGAAGATATTGAAGATTTTCGGTATTGGCAGCAGGGTACAGAAACTTTAGACTCAGTTTTGAAGGCTTTAGAGGCCCCGAATGAGGTCAAAAATTTGAGTGATGGGTGCTTGCATGAGCCAAGCCTGTAGAGAGCTTCATGGCGTTTCCGAATTGGGGCTGTAATAGTCAATCGGAGCAACTGGCGATGACTTATGGTCTTCGGAAGTTGGGTTACCTGAAATGCCGGAAAATGATTTTCCTTCAAAAATTTTGTTTGGGTTTCAAAATTTATTTTGAGCTGACTTTGATGTAATAAATTGTAAAATAAAATAATTCTAAGTTTGGTCGGCCCTTTGGGCTAAATTTTTGGAACCTTCTCGGGCGGTAAAAATTGCCTATATAAAGAAGGCCCGTAGTGTTGTCTTAGGCAGTTCTGGGTAGATCTAGGTAATAATTCGAGGTTTTGTCCCTACAGAATATTGTAAGGGAATGCCCATGTGGCTTTTCATATTGTAATTCTAAAAGTTTGTAATTCCACATTTGTGGAGATAATAAGAAGCCAATTTTTTGTTCTTGCATATTGTTATTGTTTCTTTGTTTCTGTTATGTGTTTTTGGTATTAAGGAGAGCACCCTTCATTAGTTTGATTGAAAAAAGGCCCATCAAATATTGATTCCACACAAATACAAAAATCTGATTGAACCATTTGTGTTGGAGGATCATAATAAGATCAAATATATCATGAGACCCACACCTTGGAATAGCTCATCTCAGCTACGGTCTGTGACCCATTGCATTGTGTTTGGTCCCAACTCAATGACTAAGTTGTATAAAGACAATTGAGATGATGTTACTAGTTCAACTATCTTCAAGTACTTTCCACATAGAACAATCAAAATGACTGCTTGTAATCTGAGAGACTCAAGTTAAGAATCATATTTCATATTCTTCTTAGCCATCTTCTATTTTGGAAAATCCAAAAGCAACCCATTGCTATAGGACACCATAATTTGTCCTTATCCCATTGAGTGAAATGCAGTTTGGTCATGTACCCAGAAATTTCCAAATGCCAAAGTTAGGAATTTCATGTTCTTTCACATGCACTTTCTGTTTCAGAAATTTTTAGGATTAGTTCTTCTAATGTTGTCCTTCTATGTTCACATTAGTCAGAGTTTGGAAATATGAGAGGGGCAAAGTATTAGTTATTATCTATGTTTCAATTTTTTTTATTAGATTTTAGTTAATTAAAAGTCTATTAAAAATTATCTAGTGGGCTAACAGTCATTCATTTTGTGAATAAAAATAAATAATTAGATCAATTGTACAACTTTATTAGTAGGAATAGTGGAGATTATTGGGGTATTTGTGTATCAATTGTACAACTTTATTGGTAGGAATAGTGGAGATTACTAATGTATTTGTGTATCAATTGTACAACTTTATTGGTAGGAATAGTGGAGATTATTGGGTATTTGTGCATAAGTATTGGATCAACCTTGGAAAAAAATTGCTTATCAAAGTGAAGGGGTGATGGGACATTAGGGAATATGTTTAGGACAAGACTTTGAAATGACCACTTTTTGACCCTTGCATGCATAATAGATCCCACAATGTTCATCTTTCCTACCTAGATGTCAGAACAATAGCTACAAACAGTTGAGTCACATACCACCAAAAAAATTGTCAAAATCTGATGTTCCATTTAAGATTTTAGAATGTGTAAAATTATCAATAACAATTATGGCGCTCTTTCCTTGTATATTAAAAAATAAAAGATAAACATCATATTAAAAAAATCCAAATAGAATAAATCAAGATTGTACAAATTAAATTTTGAGTTTTTTAAATGGAAAAGAGAATAAAACATGCATTGAACTATAAAGAAGCATGCAATGAAATCAATAGGTAAGAGATATATGACATTCAGGTATATTATCAAAGGAATAATGAGAAAATGGGTGATTTAGGGGATAATATCATTTTCCAAACCAAATTTTTACTACTAAAAATTGGCAAACGATTCTTTGTGATGTACATGCTAGAGACAAGAGTGCAGGCTACTCATTGAACTAATCTTCCACTGATGGAATATTATATGTAGAGAAGAAAACAACTTTTCTATTTTCAAACTCTCAATGAGTCAGATAGGGTAGCTTAAATTCCCTCCATTAATCACAGCTTTGCAGAGGATTAACTTTCAGTTTGGATGTTGCTCCCTCGTGGTATTTGAACACTAAGATGTCAGTATTTAAATAATATAAACATCAATGGTGATATATATTTTGAAAATAAAATGTAATGGACCCAACCATTTTGAGTTATTATTTTAGAATAGTATATAAATTCTTCCCACCCTCTTGTTTTCTTTTTATCAGTGAAGGCCGAAGCCAAGTTTTTATATTATGCAGAAAGAAAGTACATAGTATCTAACATCTAGTAATCAAAATATTGTTCAAATATGGAGAATATATAATATGGAGCATAAGCTCTCTCCATGAAGTACCAGTATCAACCATGAAGAAAGAAAGCTGAAAGCTACTTATCCCTACCAGTAATAGACGGTTTCAAAAAAAATACACAAAATAGAAGAGCATGGGATTGGAAATCCCATACCTAATCTGAGGGAGATGATGAATCATTCTCAAAGCTGTGAGAGTGTTCATCATTGACCACCCCAACAACCTGATAATCTTCTGCTTCTGCATTTTCGTCATCCTCATCCTCTTAGACCTCCTCCATATCCTCTTGGCCCTCCTCTACTTTCTCAATTTTCTCTTTATCTTCCTCGGAATCTTCTTCTTCATCATCCTCCCTTAAATCGTGAGAATCTTTTGAGTCTTTGTTTTCAGAAAAATCTGGACTCCCCAAGCCATCCATTCGTGTTGGAGGATGTGGATGCCAGCAGGGCAAAGACTTTTTAATCTTCCCTATCTTCTGTTTATCTCACACACCTACCCGGCTTCCCTTTATGCCTTGTTGCATGATCCCAAGGCAGCTTTCTTACCCTTGTGGTCATGGGACCACTCAACTACCCCAGACCTTCCCTTCTGCCTTGTCACATGATCGCAAGGCAATTTTTCCACTCTTGTGATCATGCGACCAGACCAAATTTCTACCGCAACTACCCAGCTGTAGCATTTAATGAAGTTTTATTTTATTTTATTCCTTTCTCTCTGACATTTCATCTAATCAGATATTTTCTGGGCATTTCTAGATGTTTCCCAGAGGTTGTATGTTTTTTAAAAAGGGCAAAAAGCTCTACAATGGTTTCAATCAATGAAATGTTTTTCAGGCTTTCTCTGCTAGAGCCATACCGCCATTGAAGCTAAAGTGGGGATGACAGCTATCAAGAGTACTTGCTCTCTGATCACTATCCCAATCGATAGCCAAGTGTGCCATTCTTTTCACTTGCCAAAATAGGGAGAGATCTTCTCTAGGGAGATCGGCTAGAGGATATGTACTTGTCCTTTTGATCGATCAACCTTTATGTACTTGTCCTTTTGATCGATCAACCTTTATGTACTTGTCCTTTTGATTGATCAACCTTTTTTTTGAATCTAGCAAAAGCTTTGCCTTCCATCTTTGAAAGTGACTGAAAAGATGGATAGAAATACCCCGCAATGCATTTTTCACTTGGTAGATTTGGAAGGAATCGAAATGATGAAGAAACCACCTCCACAAATAGCCTTGAGAGCCAACCCCTCTCTGACATATTTAACTCGAGAAGGTGACGGGATGTTTTTGAGAATGAGGATTGATTTCTGAACATTTAACTTGTTCAAGTTGACAAACTCAAATGTGCGATGTGATCAATTTTGAAGTTGTACTCTGCACAATACCCTTATCTGATTTGAATTGTGAGCCAGCCATTGGAGATCCATCTGACATGTATACCATCTGCTACCTTATTTGCCAACTCATCTACTTTACTATTACCATCTCGATAGATATGATTAGTCATTGAAGATTCAAGTTTTGAAATGAAGCTTAATATATTTTCCAAATAGGATTGAAGTTTCCAATTTGAAATAGACCCTGACTTTATTGCATTTATAATAATCATTGAGTCTCCTTCTATTTCAATTCTATTCATATTAAGTTCTCTGGATAGAACTAAGCCGTGATAAAGAGCTTTAATTTCTACAACATTATTAGTATCTGGGTCTAATGGCTGTGCTAGTTGGGCTATAATTTGACCCTCAGCTAAATGAATGATGCAACCCACTCCAGAAGGGCCCGGATTTCCTCTTGAAAGCCCCATCAAAGTTTAATTTAACCCATCCTAGAGAAGGAGATTTCCAAACACATGTTAATCTGTGAAGAGAGCTCCCCTTATAGCCTCTACCAATAATGGAAGGCTTTTTCAAACCATGCCAATTTTTTAGCATCCTATCATCCCAGCCAGAATAAAATTTATGAATGGTTGAGAATGTCTGATTCTTGAAATTCATAATCTCCACTATAGCAGCCTCAATTCTATTTAATAACTGATTCGTGTCCAATTTTTTCTCTTGAAATAATCTCCTATTCCTTTCCTTCCACAATTCCCATAGAAGTATTGATGGGGATATGATCCAGAGGTTCCCACATAAGCTTTCTTTGGAAATAGTTGGCCAAGCAATAAGGTGTGATTGCAGATCTTGTGGAGAAACAATTTTCCAATTCAATTTTGAGTGTAACCAATCCCAACATTCCACTAAAAATTGGCAGGAGAATAATAAATGATTGAGATTTTCTTCCTGTTGATAGCATAGTGTGCATCTAGATGGTCCATAAAATCCCATTTTTGTGAATTTCTCAGCTGTTAGAATATGGTCCTAAAAAGTTGCCCAAAGGAATGTGCCTACTTTAGGCAAACACAATTTGTTTCAACAAAGGTGAGTGGGGATTAAGGAAGATTTCTGAGAATGTTGAGTTAATAATTTATACCCTTCCTTCACCTTGTAATTACCATACTTGGATCCAAACCAAATGATCTCATCATTTCCATTTTTTAATAGAAAAGATCTTTTTTGAAGAGCAGATTTTATCAACTGTAATTCTTGATGATTGGCCCCAATATTCATGAAGTCCTTCCAACTCCATCATCCATCCTCTTTGGAAGATGCAGAAGGAGAGATATAGTCTCTCAACATTGTTCCCCACTTACCCTGGCTAATGTGCATAATCTATTGAAGCCCAGGAATTGAATGAAGACTTTGAAAACCTCCCCAAGAATCTTCCCAAAATCTGGCCAGATTACTGCTTTTGGTGTTCCAAGAAAGGTAGGAATCAACAATATGCCTAGATTTGATAATAAAATTCTAAATTCTAGATCCTCTTGGAACATTTTTAATTCTAAATACTTCTTGTATTCCCCCTGAACCCAGGTATTTTCCTTTTAGAATTCTCACCCATTTGCAGTCTTTGTTCTTAATTAGCTTCCAATATAATTTTGCTCCTAAAGCTGAATTCTACCGTAACTGATTTTTGATCCTTGTACCCCCTGAAGAAATAGGTTTGCAAATATTTTCCCAAGAGATCAATTTGAATTTCTTGTTCTGATTAGTGTCGTGCTAGAAGAAAATCCTCAATTTCTTAATTATATCCATGTAACTAGAAGAAGACAAAGATAGGCATGATAGAAGATAGATAGGAATGGCTGGGAGAGTGGCTTTAATCAATACAATCCTCCCTACCCATGAAAGCCATTTCTCTTTCCAACTTGCTAATTTTCAGTCCATTCTTTCATTCAATGTTTTCCAAACCCCTGTGGTCTTGAGACTTTTGTCAATGGGAATTCCTAGGTAATTGCATGGAAGAGATCCTACTTTGAAGGCCAGGATGGATTCAATCTTTAATTGAACTCTCTATTTTGTGTGAAATAAAAAAATGACCGATTTGTCTTTGTTCACTGATTGTCCTGAGGCTAGAGCATATTTTTCTAAGATATTTCTGAAAGTGGATCCTTCTCTAATTGATCCAAGGCCAAATAAAAGGTTATCATCAACAAATTGCTGATGTGTGATAGGAGGCACTGAAGATGTGACTGAGATACCTCTAATACTTCCCTGAGATTGGAGATTGATGATGCTTCTCCCTAAATCTCCTGCTATAATAATATATAAGAAGGGAGAAAGGGGATCACCTTGTCTAATTCCATTTGTGCCACCAAAGAAACCATGGGGTGATCCATTAATAAGAATAGAATATTTTGGGGTTGATATACAATAGAAAATCAGATTTATCCATGCTTTGGAGAAGCCAAAGCATTGCATACATTTTGAAAGAAACCTCCAATTCACTTTGTCATAAGCCTTTTTGATGTCTAGTTTAATTATCATGCTTGGTTTTTTTGAAATTTGGATAGAATGAATAGCCTCTTGTGCAATAATGATACCATCAAAAATAGATCTACCTAGTACAAAACCAGTTTGTTCTTCCCCAATGATTTTATCTAAGATCACCTTTAGCCTATTTGCAAGAGTCTTAGAAAGTATCTTATAGATAGTATTACATAAAGCAATAGGCCTAAATTCATCCATCGAGTTAGCATTATCTGATTTTGGAAAGAGGGCAATAAAAGTGTTGTTGATTTCAATTAGAAATCTACTTGATGCTCTTGCAGATTCAAGGGCTTGAGTGAGTTCTAATCCAATCAGCGGCCAGCAGTGAAGGAAGAAAGGAGGAAACCCATCCGGTCTCGGAGCTTTATCTGGAGCCATTGAAGATAATGTCTGATGAATTTCCTCTATTTTGAATGGTCTCAAAAGCATCTGGTTGTCCAAGTCTGAGAGCAACTTAGGTATCTTGCAGAGAATTTCTTGTTGACAGGTAAAAGGAGAAGAATCTGATGAGTTCAACAGTTTAGAGAAGTAGGATACTATTTCTTGTTGGATCTCTTTCTGATTGGAGATAATTGATCCATCTTGTTTGGTGATTGGGATTATCCTATTATTATTCCTTCTACATTTAGTGCTGGTATGGAAGAACTTGGTGTTTTTATCTCCTACTGCCAACCATTTTTCTCTTGATTTTTGTTTCCAAAATATTTCTTCCTTGCTGAGCACATCCTCTAATTCCTTCAGCAATTCCTTCTCTTTAAAGTATAAATCCTGATTCATTCCTTGCATCATGATCTCATTATTTAGTTCTTCCAATTTAGACTCAATTTCTTCCTTAGAAGAGAAAATATTCTTTAAATGAGTTTTGTTCCAGGTGAGAAAATTTTGTTTGATGAATTTTAGTTTTGTAACAAAACAATACATTTTGGAGCCTTCCACCTTTACTTCCGACCACCAATTTTCAATCCATTGTAGAATTTTTTCTTCTTTCAGCCACATGTTTTCAAATTTAAAAGAGCATTTGAGAGGTTTATCTTCTTCCAACATATCTAGACAAATGGGAAAGTGATCCAATCCTGAGAAGGGGCAGATGGATGCTTTTAATCCAAAGGGAAAGGATGTGATGTCTCCCTTAAAAAGGAACCTGTCCAATTTTTTTGAAATATTATCTAATCCCAATCTTCTATTGGACCAAGTGAAAGCCCCATTGTCCAATTCAATTTCCAACATATCTTCTTTTTGAAGCCACTCTTGAAAATTAGATTGAGATTGAGAACATCTTTGTGAGCCCCCCTTTTTTTCTGAGGCATGGATGATTGCATTGAAGTCGCCTCCCATAATGAAATTGGAATCTAGAAATAGTGAGAGCCAATTACTGATATCCTCCCATATCCCTAATTTTCTCCTCCTTGTTATAGGCCCATACACATTAATAAGATATATGGATAGGTTTGTCTGTGTGCTAATGATTTTTCCCCCCATCCAACTTTGGGTATCTTTGATATGTGAATATAATACAGTTCTAGGATTCCAAATAATTGCTAAACCCCCTGAAGCCCCTGCTGCCTCAACAACTGTGGCTTTCCAATCTCCCAAGGATTTAGTGAAGACTTCTATTTGTTTTTCACTCATTTTGGTTTCTTGAAGGAAAATGACATTGACCTTAGCTGTCCAGATGTAGTGTTTTGCTAAACGTTGTTTGTTAGGGGCATTCAGTCCCCTAACATTCCAAGAAAGAAGTTTCATTGAGAATTGGGAAGGAACTTCCCCTTCCCTACATTTAAATATGCTATGATCTTAGCTTGATCTTGATCCTCACCCCTTTCTTCTCTTAGAATAGCAGCTGATTTTCTTCCTTTCCTATCCAAAACTATTTTGTGTTCCAATTGCATCATTCCTAGCAGAGCATTAGAGCCATCCAATTCTATTTTAGAATCTAATTCCTTGTTTTCTAATTTTGGTAAACCCTGGGAATATTTTATTATCTCTGATTGAAGAATTGAATTGTCTTCATTCATGACTCCATGTTCCTCTTCCTCATAATCATCTTCTAGCATTTTTTCAAATAGAGAATGTGAAGAAGAACAATTTGTCTCATAGCTCTCTGGAGCAATTCCAAATAGATCATAGACAGACAACTTAGAATTAAAATTCGGTAGTGGGTTGTGTTTTCATACTTGAACTATCTATTTTCTTTGTTGCAAGTGTTTGTTTTATAAGCTATTAATAGAATGTATTAAGTACAGGAACATAGGCTTGTTTATATTGCTCATATAAAGAGCTCGAATCTCTAGGCTTTGTTGGTGAACTAGACAGTTATTTATACAAATCGGTCAAATGCCATGAACAATCTGACAACAACATTTTGTAATGCTTTCCTGATTAGTTTTCAATGCCCTTAAAAATTTGTAGTTTTGTACTCAATTATTTCAATCGAAATTATTTCAATTTTCTCTTAATTGATGTGTGGGAGATAATACGTCAAATTATATTTCAATTTGTAGTTTTGTACTCAATTATTTCAATTTTCTCTTAATTGATGTGTGGGAGATAACACGTCTATTTATGTTTCTATACTCTTCGCCATTGAGTATTGAATAAAGATATCATTTGGTGGTATAATTTTTGTCTTATTATTCAGGGTGCATAAGATCATTTTTTATTATGTCAAGAAATGTCATATAGCTTTTAGAGGGGAGGTGTCTTATATGCACTTAAAAAAGTGTTTAAATGAATTTTGTGAGCATTTAACAACACTTCCACTCATAAATATAGGCTCAACACAAAAATTTCACTAATGTTCATGGTAGTTTTGTTAGATGTAGGGGAGGCCAATTATGACTTTCAAGTAGTAATAGAATCAGTTATCAATCATGCTAGTGTGGTAGCATTTAAAGAAGGTTCTAAAGGTTGTGGTACTTAGGATGGTTTTCATCTAGATAGCTATAAATGGTTCTCCTAGATTCCTTTCAAACCCTTGGTATGTCAATTTGTCTTTTAATATGGTCTCTAATACTTAAGACTTTAATGGTAGCAATGTTGTTGATGAAGGAACCTTTACCATGGTTAGAGATAGACATGGTTGATAAAATTTATAATCTAGTTTACTTTTATAAGATGTATATACAATATATTATGTTGGAACTACTTATTTTTGGAGAACCTTAAATGCAATTTTGGGATTTCAATATTACTAGCAATTGCACCTTGATGTGCAATGGGTATGCCAAAAAGGTATGGATGGTCAATTACAAAAAATATTTGGTCTCTTTTTTTGGCATCAGGTCGATATATAGGCCATTTAAAAAATGATGTTGTTTATACAACAATGGTCCCAATGAAAAAGTGATAGCTTTGAATCTATTGCCCCATTTTTGGTACTTATAGTTGAAAAATGGTCTAAATTAAATTATGTCATTATTAAAAAAATTCTTGTCTTAGTCATTTTCATAAGAATCGTGATTGCCTTAGGGTAAGTGCACCAAGATGGTGTGCAAAAAGGGGGTACAAGTGACCACTTTTTTCTGAAATTAGGACCTGAACTTCAAAGAGAAATTGGAGGGTCTTGCACTCAAAATTAGAAGATGTGTAAAGAATAAGAATTATAGTACTGTAAATCTAGTTTTTAAACTACTAAAGTTTTTTTTAAATGGATAATATTAAGAGGGTCAAACTCTCCGCGCACAAAAAATTGTTCTGAATTTTTTAAGAAAAATATAACATAGTTGTTTCTGTGCACTCAACAAAAGATATAGTTAGATCCATATTTTGAAAAACCGTTTGGTAGAATGGTAGGTAAGACTGAGATCTAGAAGTTGTGTATTTTTTCATAATTTTTTGTAGAGTAAATTTTTTTAATGATTTTGTGAAGTGACCACATTTTGAAAATCTGGTACCTACTCGTTCATTGGGCATAACTTGCATCAAAATAATAAAAAATGCAATATTCTTTTTTTAAAACTGTATAGATTCAAGTGTAGAACAATAATATGCAATTTTTTTTGCAATTGGTTGAGTAGATAAAAAGTTATTAAAAAATGGTTAGACATATGTCTGTGAGGCCTATCAAGACACTGGTAAAGAAAATAAAATTTTACTATGTTAATGTTGTCCAAAAATTGAAAAATTTATATGGTTAGAAAGATGAGAAGAATTGTAAGATTATGGTGGTAATTTTAGAGATGCCCACTTAATCATTTGTAAACCCGATGAGGATGAAATAGAGAATTCATGTTGGAAGATGAAAAAACATGTAAAGGGACTAAAATGGAGGGGAAATGGGCTTCCAAGCTGTAGGATCATTTACTAACCCTTTTTCCAAGCTTAAAATGCATATGAGTTTTTGTTTCCATCATAACCCGCTCAGGTTTTGAAAAGGAAAAAGTACATTTCAAAAATTTTAAAATCTATACGTGTTTTGGAAATGTAAAGACATGCAATTTATGTTTTACAGAACACATACAAATTATGAATAAATCAAAACACATGGCACTAAATTAAAATTACACTAAATTTATGTATATAATATATGTCTATGTTTGTATATATGCATATCTATAGTTGTATATACATATATTTATATAGATATATGCATAGATCTCTCTCTCTCTCTCTCCTTCTTGGGCTCCTATTTTACAGAACCCATACAGGATATGGAGAAGTAGAGTTGAACCTCTAATTTTTCATAACCCGTACTGATTATGAGAAAAATGTTAACGTTGGTTTTAGGTTTCCATGACCCATACACATTATGAGAAAATATATATAATATATTCTCAATGGCCTAGAAACCAACACTACAAGATGTTTGAAGGTCCCACTGCACTATTTGGCATCAACTTTTGGGATAGTAGCAGTCAGGTTTGCATTTTTTTGTCAATTTTGCTTTGAAATGATTGATTTGTTTTATTTTTTGGTTTGTTACTTTAGATTATAATAAAATGATGCTCATTTGTTGTTTTATTGATATTTGATTGTGGATTTTCATCATGTGTTATGTACATAGGACAATCAATATTAATGTAATGGGAAAGAACAAGAGAGGAACAAATGAACAACGCAAGGTAGCAAAGATAAGACAAAGGGAGCATATGAGGAGGTTACATGGAGGTATGCCATCTAATGCACCTAATGACAGTGATGAACATGCAACAATCCAAATTGACATGATAAATGTACCTAATGCACCAAATCAAAATGATCAACATGCACCAATTCAAATGCACGTGATTTGCAACAATTTCCTAGATGCCTACATCTAGATAGCACACATGAAATTGGTAAGACACTAGTTTCTATTGGAAAATACAAGTTAGTCACATATGGTGTTAAAGATGGAAAAGAATTAAAGAGGTGTGAGTTAGTGATAAGGGATATATGTGTAGCTTATTTTATGAAGATGTTTCAAGGGAAACTAGTTTATGAGTACATAGGTCACACACATAGAGCTAGGTGGTTAGATGAGAAATTCAAGTTGTGTAAAGAAGCTTTCCCCCTCAGTACTATTGTGTCTGTCATTGATTTTACTAAGAATTATACACTGAAACCTCAAAATGAAGTTCAACCTACGTATTACCACTCTACACAAGTTACTATTTTTGTACACATAGCATTTGTGCATGCACATGATAGCATAGAGGAGGATAGAAAGATTCTAAGAGAGTATCACTTCTATATTAGTGATGATCGTACGCATTCCTCAGAGTTTGTGCAAGGATGCTTTACATTCATCTATGATAGTTTAAGGGAAAGAGGTATAAGATACAACCAACACTTAATATGGTTGGACAATTGCACTGCACAATTCAAGAATGCAAGGATGTTCTATTGGTCTAGTAGGATGCATGTGAAAAGTGGTCTACAACATTTTTGGAATTTCACTGAGGCAGGGCATGGAAAGGGAGAGCATGATGGTGCAGGAGCATGTGTAAAAAGAGCTCTTACTAGAGAGGAATTGAAGTATGAAGGTGGGGTAGTGTTAATAGATACAAAAATAATTGTACAATGGTGTAACTCTACAATGGGATGAGGTAATGCATGTAAATCTACGGTTTCTAGATATTTTTGGTTGATACGTGAATCTAACATTGAAAACTATCTATATTGTTGTACACATACATAATCAAGTGACATGCATTCATTTAGAAGTTCAAATGCAACATCATTAGCTATTTATACTAGACAAATTGCATGTTTTTTCTCTTCATGTATGCATTTTGTGTGGGGTGAATGTGAATCAAAACTGTGGGTTGACCAATGGTCTTGTAGACCTTTGGAAATCCTAGATACATATCAACTTCCTAGAGAACTACAAATGAACCAATTTAAAGCATCAGTGGATTTTGACCATGTATCAGACCTAGTAGAACGAGGTAATTTCTCTAGATTTTGTAGGTTAAATTAATTTTAAACTCGATTTATTAGTTCTTTAAATGTTGATTTTGGTATTAACTAATCCTTCTATTAAATGCAGGTCATGTATATGCAATAATTGTAGATGAGAATAATGAAGGAACAGATTAATTTTTGTGTCATTGTATTCAGGCCAAAAATAAATTGACAACTACAGTCATTGATGGAGAGGGTATTCAGTACCCAATCAGATTCGTTGTTGTCACAAGGACATGGATTAGAAGGTACCATTGTTGTGTTCAGTTGTATGCATATCCATTAAACTCTTTTTATTACACTTTGCATTGATTTGGTTATTAAACTCTATAAAATGCAGGCATCCTATAAAGAATTCTAATGTCTAGTTATTTGAGAACTTTGAGACACATAGACATATTATTCATTACTCTAACCTTATTTCTGCAACAAATATTCAATTGATTAAGTATCACGGAAGACCTCTTAACAAGAATTTTTGGAAAGTTTCTGAATCTAACCACAAGGCAATACTTGACACAATAAGGGTTAGAGCTGATCCATAAGGTTCTCTTGACTAATTTTGGGCAATCTAGAAGAATGATTCTACAATATGGTAGAATGATTTTGATAATTTTGTGTATATCTTTGAGGTTCTCTATGTGCATATTTAGAGGCCAAATTTTGTACTTCAAAATGACAATGAGATGTAATGTGCATAAATAGATGCCAATTTTTGTATAAAAAAGGGCTACCATGTGCATATTAGATGCTAAGTTTTATGTAAAAAAATGGCAATGAGTTTTCATGTGCATGTTAGATGCCAATTTTTGTATATAAAAGGTGCAATGAGCTTCCATATGCATAATAGATGCCAATTTTTATGTAAAAAAAGGGCAATGAGCTATCATGTGCATGTTAGATGCCAAATTTTATATATAAAAGGTACAATGGGCTTGATTTTCAAATATATTATTGAAATACATGTATTCAATCCCCTCAATCCCTACCTTTGAAGAATCTGACATTTACTTTTGAACTTTATCTTTTATTTTATACGTTCAACAATAAATAAGTGTGAAATCTATTTTAAAAATTCTTACTTAAATATTAATTACCATTAAGAACATGGTCAGATATATCTTTAAAAAAACTATTCTTTAAATGCCATAACATGGACGTGACTACAAAAGCTCATATCATATGAGCAACATTGGTTATCTTTCAATCTATTCGCCATGGGATTGATTCCTCTGCTCCATTAGCTCCGGTTGGCTGGGTAAACATTAGTGACAACTCTATCTCACACATAGAGTCTTTTGATGTTTGTGAGAACACCAGACCAGAGTGTCCCTAAGGATCACTAAGCAACATTGGGCAAAGATCTTTCTTGGGGCATATCTCGGAGCTCATGAGATGTATCAATGAATCATCAGGTGCTATAGGACCATGTTATGGAAGCATACAATTACCTATCTCAATTTTGGGAGATTCCCCTTCATTTTAATTTGGCATCCCTATCTTAGTTTATGTCAAAAGTCACAATGTTGCTCAATTGAAATAAGAAACAATGGCTATCTTTCAATCCATTCATCATGGGATCGAATCATCTGCTCTTTTAGCTTCATTTGGCTAGCAAACTCTAGTGACAACTCTTTCTTGCACACGAACTCCCTCAAATTTTTGCGAGCACACTGGACCAGAGTGTCCCTAAGGCTCACTAAGCAACATTGGGCAGCGATCTTTCTTGGAGCATATCTAAGAGATCGTGCGATGTATCGACAAATTTTCAAGTTCTATAGGACCATTTTATGGAGACATACAATTACCTATCTTAGTTTTGGGAGATTCCCCTTTATTTTAATTTTGTATCCCTATCTTGGTTTATGTCAAAAGTTGCAATGTCGCTCAATTGAAATGAGCAACATTGGCTATCTTCCAATCCATTCATCATGGTATCAAATCATCTTTTCCATTAGCTCTATTTGGTCTAATAAATTCTAGTGACAACACCATCTTACCGAGGAGTCCCTTGAACATTCGTGAGCACACCAGACCAAAGTGTCCCTAAGGGTCACTGAGCAACACTAGGCAATGATCTTTCTTGGGGCATATCTCAGAGCTCGTACGAGGTATCGATGATTCATTAGGTGCTATAGGATCATGTGAAGGAGGCCTACAATTATCTATCTCAATTTTGGGAGATTCCCCTTCATTTTAATTTGGCATCCCTATCTCAATTTATGTCAAAAGTTACAATGTTGCTCAATTGAAATGAGCAACATTGGCTATCTTTTAATCTGTTCATTGTGGGATCAAATCATCTTCTCCATTAGCTCCATTTGGATGGGTAAATGCTAGTGACAAACCCGTCTCGCACATGGAGTCCCTCAAACATTCGCAAGCACACTGGACCAAAGTGTCCCTAAGGGCCACTAAATAACATTGGGAAGAAATATTTCTTGGGGAATATCTCAGAGCTCATGAGAGGTATCAAAAAATAGTCAAGTTCTATAGGACCATGTTATGGAGGCCTATAATTACCTATCTAAGTTTTGGGAGAATCCCCTTCATTTTCATTTGGCATCCCTATATTGGTTTATGTCAAAAGTTACAATGTTGCTCAATTGAAATTAGCAACATTGGATATCTTTCAATCTATTTGTCATAGGATCAAATAATCTACTCCATTAGATTTGATTGGTTGGGTAAATGCTAGTGACAACCCCATCTCACACATGGAGTATCAAAAAATAGTCAGGTGCTACAGGATTTTGTTATGGAGGCCTAAAATTACCTATCTCATTTTTGGGAGATTCTCAGTTGTTTTAATTTGGCATTTCTATCTCGGTTTATGTCAAAAGTTGTAATGTTTCTCAATTTAAATGAGCAACATTGGATATCTTTCAATCCATTCTTCATGGGATTGAATCATCTACTCCATTAGTTTAAGTTTGTTGGGTAAATGCTAGTGACAACCCTGTCTCACACATGGTGTCCCTCAAATATTCTCGAGCACATCATACCATAGAATCCCTAAGGGTCACTAAGCAACATTGGGCAGTGATAGTTCTTGGGATATATCTCAGAGCTCGTGCAAGGTATCGATAAATAATTAGGTTCTAAAAGACTATGTTATGGGGGCCCACAAATACCTTTCTCAGTTTTAGGAGATTCCCCTTTTTTTAATTTGGCATCCCTATCTTACTTTATGTCAAAAGTTGCAATGTTGCTCAATTGAAATGAGCAACATTGGATATCTTTCAATTTGTTCACCATGGGATTGAATCATCTTCTCCATTAGCTTTGGTTGGCCAGTTAAATGCTAGTGACAACCCCACCTCAACCATGGGGTCCCCTCAAACATTTGTGTGCACACCGGACCAAAGTGTCCCTAAGGGACACTAATCAATATTGGTAAAATTGGGTATTTCACACTTTCCACCAACTTGTTCCAAAACACAATCCACAAGAAATAGAAACAACATAAACCACCTATTAATATACATCTTCCTATGACCCTTATTTGGTCAATTAGGACAATTTGACACAATAGACAAAATTATTACATATTTTGGCTTTTCATGCCCTATTACATCAAATTAAGTCACATATAATTTTGATTACATTATCCATGCCACAATGACCTTGATAAACATGTTTCAATTCTATTATATTAAATAATGAATGTAAACATGTTTGATTAATTATAAAAAATTAAGTTTTGAAGTACAATGATATGCACACAATGAACAAATTGGATCGAATATCAAGTTTCATATATATAAAAATGAACAATAATTGTGTACATATCAAAAAATTGCATGGATGCCAAATCAATAATAGTTACAAAAATGTGGCATGTGCCATGTCAAGGTCGATATATACAATACAAATGTTGAATATATACAAAAATTGGTCATTCAATGACCACAGCTAGATCTAGATATCTCTACCAATATCTATGACTGTGCTAGATCATCAAAATTGATCCTCTTCAAAGAAGTAAATGGCTTTTTGGGTGTCTATACAAGAACAATTAAAATGCTAAATTAGATATCTTATCTCCAAATACTATAAAAATAACTAAATACTAGACTGTAATTTGTTGGCAATTGAATTGTTGATTACCTCATCTCTTTCTTCTGCACTTGGGTTGTGTAGTAATATTGATGGGCTCCTTTTTGGGAAAGGACTCTTAGAAAAATGGAATGGTAAAGGGTCTATAGGAAGTCGTGAATGGAGTTGTAATAGGTAAAAGACAATTAACACAAGTTAATAACCCAAAGTTGATGACAAACACTACAAAAGTAAAAATGCATGTACTCATATACTCTCATGTACTCTTAGGAGGGATTGTCGTTGATGAGGCCACTATGACCATTTTCTGTATGAAAATAATAACATATATCATAGTCACAGAGGAAGGATTTCTAAGACATTTTGAACAAACATGAATGCAATCGAAACTGAATATAAACTTGTTACCTCTTCCTACTCCTGAACATTAGCAACATCCGATGCATTCATTAATTCTGTAAAACCAATTGTTTTTGTATATAGAACAAATAAGACACGTGCATTGATCAATATACATGTATATCTTTAATCATAATAAATTTCAACAAAAAAACTTAAATTGTACTAAATTACCTTTTGTACTTTGGGTGTCCTCGAGGATTTCTTTTTTCATCTCAATTTTTTGGAACCAAGTGGGGTAATCTAGTAGAAACAAATATTATAACACATAGGTTCAATTAAAATTATAAACTATAGGTGTAAAAAATATGATACCGCAAAGCTCTCTACGCCAAAGTCAATCACAGAAAGAGTCACATCATCAACTTTAGACATATCAACCCCATACAACCCCTATAAAACATCAAGTAAATATACACATTAAGAAAAGATATCTTGACAACAAGAAATTATTCTATTTTTATGAATATTTAAAAACTATACCTCAAGTCTCAAAGCTACGCGTGCATGTCTAGTCGAACGAGCACTTTGTGGTGTGCTCTATGTATCACCTACATCACCCTGCAATGAATATTATTCATACATCAATTTAATTTGTTCTCTAAATAAACATTTATTTAATTTTATAAGATTTAGGTGATTAAAATTAATAACATGACAAAACACAAATAAACATACTTGCGGCTATCTCATAGAAAATACCATCATCAATAGGTCATTTATGAGGGCTACATCCTCAATAAAAAACACCTGGCATCTACTCCCACAATGTGTACACGAATGGGATGTTGAACCATCCTCATTCGCATCGATATCTACCTTGACACATATACCCTAACAGCTGGGGCATATATGATTAATGGGATGGGTTGAGACAAATGGATCATCTAATGATTATGGAGGTGGTGCAGGTGTTAATCCACCCTCTGGATTGAGTAAGTGTGTGCCATGCTCAATAATGACATTAGTCAATGATGTAGTTTCCTAAAGGATCTGTAAATAAATAGACTCCTTCACTACATCTGGAACCGCAACATGAACTATTGGTTTTTTACCTAGACACCTCCTATTTTGTGGTTCTACCACCCTATAGGCCCCAACTCTATCCTGCGTAGAGCCTCTCCCTCTACCTTGGAACTTCCAGATGTCAAAGTAATTTGGCTTCTCATTGAGGATAAACTTACAATATAGCTTTCTCAAAAAATATAAAGGCACCTCCCAATTATTACAGGGTGCTTGGTCAAAGACCATATATGATGAAGGGTGCTCCCCTTAATACCACAAACACATAACAAAAATAGAGAAACAACAACAACAATATGCAAGAACAGAAAATTGGCTTCTTATTATCTCCACAAATGTGGAATTACAAACTTTCAGAATTACAATATGCAAAGCCACATGGGCATTCCCTTACAATATTCTGTAGGACAAAGCCTTGAATCAATACCCAGATCTACTACCCCCAAACTGCCCTAGACAACACTACGGGCCTTCTTTATATAGGCATTTTCCATCGCCCGAGAAGGTTCCAGAAATTTAGCCCTAAGGGCGGACCAAACTTAGAATTATTTTATTTTTCAATTTATTACATCAAAGTCAACTCAAAATAACTTTTGAAACTCAAACAAAAATTTTGAAGTAAAATTATTTTTTGCCATTTCAGGTGGCCCAACTTCCGGAGACCATAAGTCATCACTAGTTGACCCGATTGACTATTATAATCCCATTTTGGAAATGCCACGAAGTGCTCTACAGGCCTAACTTATGTAAGTGCTCATCACCCAAATTTTCAACCTCATCCGGGGCCTCTAAAGCCTTCAAAACTGAGTTCAAAGTTTCTGTACCCTGCTGCCAATACCGAAAATTTTCAATATCTTCAAAACTAGACCTGATCTAGCCATGAAACTTTGCTGGCAGGCTAATATGACTAAGATGAACCTCCACATGTAAAATTAGAACATTCCGAGATCATAACACCAACTTACTCAAAATAGCAAGTTTCCATAAATAGCAGCTCTGCACAAGATAGCCCTTATTGAATACAAAAATAGAAATATTTTTGGTTGATGCAAGATTGCTCTTACACCCAGGATGCTCCTGCATCAGACACCTGGGGTAATTTGAGAAGTGACCTCGTCATGACTCAGGTGTGCAGAGGAAAACCAAGACGGTTAACCTCATCCTTTGTTAGCCATGATGAATCTTCAACAGGTCATTCTTTCCATTTGACCAAATACTCTTTATATGTCATGTTCCTTGTGCTTCTACCAACATGACTATCCACTATGTCTTCAATCTCCTTGATATCTGAATTGGTTGTTGGAATACTCCACTGTGCTGCTATAACCTCATCTTCAACACCTCCTTCATGATACTCTGTCAAATCTGAAATGTTAAACACTGGTGAAATATTCAGCTCGGTAGGCAATTCTACCTCATATGCATTTCCTGAATCATGCTTCTTTAGTATCTTTCATGGCCCAAACTTTTTCATTTTCAGCTTGTTATATGTACCAACCGGAAATCACTCCTTCCGCAAATGAACCATGACTTCATCTCCAACCTGAAATTCCTTATGCCTCCTTTTCACATCTTCTTTATCCTTATACTGCGCATTCATCTTGGTAATATGCTTCCTCACCTCCTCATGGATGTTCTTCAAGTGTTCTACAAAATCCTCAGCTTCAACACTACTTATTTCTCCTTTATCTATCTTTCTCAATTTTGATGCATTTTTGGAACTACTTCCATATACAATCTGGAATGGTGATTTACCAGTGCTCCTATTGATAGAATTATTGTATGAAAATTTTGCCTATGGTAAAATCAAATCCCATCCTCTTGGCTTATCTCCAACCAAACATCTCAGAAAATTTCCCAAACTTCTATTCACCACCTCTGTCTGTCCATCAGTCTGTGGATGATGTGATGAACTGAACTTCAAATCTGTCTTCAACTTCTTCCACAATGTACGCCAGAAATATCCAACAAACTTAGTGTCTCTATCTAAAACTATGGTCTTTGGCAAACCATGTAGTCTCACTACTTCTCTGAAAAACAATTCTACTATATGAACAGCATCATTAGTCTTCTTGCAGGGAATGAAATGTGCCATCTTCAAAAATCTATCAACCACCACAAAAATTGAATCATGTCCCCGATGTGTCCTTGGTAAACCAACAACAAACTCAATAATGATATCCTCCCAAGGCTTCTCTGGTACAGGTAATGGCTGATACAACCCTATATTCTACTTCACTCCCTTCGCCATCTGACATACTCTGCAACCTTGTACAAACTTCTTGACATCTTGCTGCAACTGTGGCCAATAATAATTTTCACTAACCAAAGCAAGGGTTTTATCTCAACCAAAATGTCCATCCAATCCTCTGCTATGCTTCTCCTTGATGAGATTCTCCCTCATAGAACTTTGTGGAATGCACAACTGACTCCCTTTGAATAGCATATCATCCTGGATGATAAAATATAGCCATTTCATCCTGTCTAGAGTAACAGGTTCTTTACAAGCTTTCCAAGCTTCACCAAAATCAAGATCCTCTAGATACAAATTCTTGAGTTCCTTGAACCCAACCACCTCAATCTGCATCTCTGTCAGCAATAGTTGCCTTCTGCTAAGTGCATCTACAACCCTGTTAGACTTTCCACTTCTGTGTTTCAAAACAAATGTATAACTCTGCAAAAACTCAACCCATTTCAAATGCCTTCGATTCAACTTTCCTTGACTATTCAAATATTGCAAAGCTTGATGATCAGTATACAAAACAAACTCCTTAGGAAGTAGATAGTGTCTCCACTTCTTCAATGCCTGAACTATAGCATAAAATTCTTGATCATAAACAGAATATTTTCTCTTGACATCATTCAACTTTTCACTAAAATAAGCAACAAGTTTACCTTCTTGGCTCATAACAGCTCCTATTACAGTACCACTAGCATCATAGTCTACTTGAAACACCTTATTAAAATTTGGAAGTGCTAAAACAAGTTGTTCTGTAACTTTTTGTTCCAACAATTGAAAACTCTTTTCTGCCCCATTAGTCCACTTAAACTCTTTTCTATCCCCTCTCATTGTTTCAGTCAAGGGACCACAAATACTGCTAAAATTTTTGATAAAATTTTTGTAAAAACTAGCTAGACCATGAAAAGATCTTACCTCGGTAGCACTCCTTGGAGTAGGCCATTCAAGGATAGCCTGTACCTTCTCTGGGTCTATTTTTAGACCTTTTGTTGAAATTACAAACCCCAAATACACTAACTCTTTCTTCACAAAACTGCACTTCTTTAAATTAATCAACAATTTCTCATCTCTTAACTTCTCAAACACCATACGAATATGCATCATATGCTCTTCCAATGTCTTACTAAAGATCAAAATATCATCTAGGTACACAATGACAAACTTACCTAGAAATTCTTTCAGAACCTCGTTCATGAGCCGCATGAAAGTGCTCGGTGCATTGGTTAGCCCAAAAGGCATGACTAACCACTCATACAGTCCTTCCTTTGTCTTGAAGGCAGTCTTCCATTCATCTCCTTCTCTAATCTAAATCTGGTGATATCCACTCTTCAGATCTATCTTTGAGAAATACACAGCTCCACTCAAACAATCCATAATATCATCCATTCATGGCAATGGAAACCTATACTTGATTGTGATCTTGTTTATTGCTTTGAAATTTGTACACATCCTCCATTCTCCATTCTTCTTTGGTGCTAGTACCACTGGTATATCACAGGGACTCAAACTCTCTCGAATCAACCCCTTCTGCAATAACTCATGTACTTGTCTGTTCAACTCTTCACTTTCTATCGATGTCATTCTGTGTGCTGCCTTGTTTGGAAAATTGGCTCCTAGAATCAAATCCATCTGATGATTAATCTTCCTTACCAGTGGTAATCCATCAGGTACATTATCAGATACAATATCTTGAAACTCATTCAACAAATCTGCAACCTCTACAGGTACATCCTCTACTTCTTCTTTACCAGCTTTTGGAATTAAAGAAAAACACACATGCTCATGCCTCATACCATCTAGGAATTTTCTTCCATCAACAAATGTTATTCTTACATTACCACATACCTTTTCTTCAATCTCCTTCAATGGCTTTAGCTTATGTCGCACTTTATCCTTTGTCAGGGAATAGGTATTCGCATGACCATCGTATACATCACATCTGTCAAACTTCCATGGTCTACCCAACAACATATGACATGCATCCATAGATATGATATCACATAGTACCTCATCTTGGTACCTGCCGATCTTGAACTTTACTAGGCACTGTTCACTGACCATGACCTTGTGGTCATCCTGCACCCAGGCAATCCGATATGGATGTGGGTGTTTCTGTCTCTTGAGCTTCAACTTTGTCACCATCTCTTCTGACACCAAATTGTCAGTGCTTCCACTATCGATAATCACATCATAGCATTTTCCCTCACACTTGCATCTGGTGTGAAATAGGCTCCTCCTTTGTTCAAGTTCATTCTCACCACTTAGCAAGACTCTTCTGTTAATCAATGGTTCTCCTCTTTCAGCATCTTTAGAATTTGATGATCTGGCATCTTCATCTACATGTGCAACTTTGGCCTGGCCTTCATTCCTCCTATCTATCCTTCCTTGGCATTGAGGATATTCAAATGCCCTATGACCTTCTTCTCCATAGTGAAAACATGTTCCACGGAAGCCTCCTCTTCCTAAACCTTGTCCTCTTCCTCTTCCTCTCTGATCTCTATTATTCTGATCTTGGAAATGATTGGAATTGTTTTCTCTCTGATTTTGACTGTTACTGGCCTCATCCTTCTTTTTTGGATCTTCATTTCAGCCTCCATATGACTATCCACCAGATTGTCCACCACGACCTCTTCCATTTTGTCTGCTCTCAAACTTCTTGTTCAACTTTTCCTCCACTTTTAGGGAAAACTGGTATGCCTCTTCAATACTGTTCATTCGAACCAAATTCAGCTCCTCCTGAATGCTGGGCCTCAACCCATTAAGGTAACGAGCAACTTTCTCCTTATCAGCTTTTGCATAGCCTATTCTAATGAGGATTCGATAGAACTCCTCTGTATACTCTTAAACAGATCTTCCTACTTGCTTCAAACTTTGCATTTTCCTCAGTAGGTCAAGCTCATAATCAACAAGAATGAATTGTCACTTCAATTTATGCACCATCCACCCCCATCTTGTGATTTTATCCTTTCCTCTTCAATTTCACTCCAACTAAATCTCTTGCCACCAAATCTTCGCATGACCCTTCAGTCTGGCCTTCGCAAACTTGACCCGATCAGGATCCTCAATATCTTCATACTCAAAATATTCTTCACATTCATTGATCCAGTTGATCAACTCTTCTAGGTTAAGATTTCCAGAAAATGTTGGGACCTCAATCTTAGGTCTCTTTCTGATCTTTGAGATGGCTTGGAAAAGTCTTTCTTCCTCGTAGTTCACAACTTCAACTTCTCCTTCTTGATCTTCTTCTTCGGCTTCATCCTCGCTTTCATCTTTGACATTAAGATTCATTCCTCTGTGAATATCCTCTTACAATGCTTGCACTTGTCTCTAGAGTGCTCTAACCTTAGGTGTTACAACACTAGCTCTTCCACCACCTTCCCTTCGTGGAGGCATTTTCATGATTCTCACTAAAACCCTAACCACGGTCCCGGTGCAAACTGCCTCATAGTCGGTGATCTGTTTACACAAAAACCCTAACCCACGGTCCTAGTACAAACTACCTCACAATCAAAAATCTGTTTACATAGTCAGGAACTCCTACTCTGATACCACTTGATGAAGGGAGCTCCCCTTAATACCACAAACACATAATAGAAACAAAGAAACAACAACAACAATATGCAAGAATAGAAAATTGGCTTCTTATTATCTCCACAAATGTGGAATTACAAACTTTCAAAATTACAATATGCAAAGCCACATGGGCATTCCCTTACAATATTCTATAGGATAAAGCCTCGAATCAATACCCAGATCTACTACCCCCAAACTTCCCTAGACAACACTATGGGCCTTCTTTATATAGGCATTTTCCACCGCCTGAGAAGGTTCCAGAAATTTAGCCCTAAGGGCCGACCAAACTTAGAATTATTTTATTTTTCAATTTATTACATCAAATTCGGCTCAAAATAACTTTTGAAACGCGAACAAAAATTTTGAAGAAAAATTATTTTTCGCCATTTCAGGTGGCCCGACTTCCGAAGACCATAAGTCATCACCAGTTGACCTGATTGACTATTATAACCCCATTTTGGAAATGCCACGAAGCACTCTACAGGTTTGATCTATGTAAGCGCCCGTCACCCAAATTTTTGACCTCATCTGAGGCCTCTAAAGCCTTCAAAACTAAGTTCAAAGTTTCTGTACCCTGCTGCCAATACCGAAAATCTTCAATATCTTCAAAATTAGACCTGATCTAGCCATGAAACTTTGCTGGTAGGCTGATATGACTGAGATGAACCTCCACATGTAAAATTAGAACATTCTGAGATCGTAACACCAACTTACTAAAAATAGAAAGTTTCCATAAATAGCAGCTCTGCATAAGATAGCCCTTATTGAATACAAAAATAGAAATATTTTTGGGTGATGCAAGATTGCTCTTACACCCAAGATGCTCCTGCATCAATTTACCAACTATCCCAAAATGTAGCTCTCATCCTATTATGAACACACCAATGTATGGAAAAATGATTCGTAGTAACTTTTAGGGAGTTACTACTAATATGATCAGTGAAAAGAGCACATATGTCTTCTTTAAGTATCTTTTTTTTTCACTTGATCATATGACAACTCGTCAACATAAAATCCACAACATCTATCCCTCCATGAACCCCATATTGTAACTTCCTTAGAAACCTCATTCACACTATTGGTCATTCTTTCTAAGGAAGTGGCGAGGGCTGAGTGGTGCTCAAAACTAGAGGACCTCAACCTATTAACCAATATGGATATTTGGGCACTATTTGTTTGAAGATTGTTAGAGTTTTAGGTGACTCTACAACACCCCCAGGATAGAATGCAAGGCCAAGATAACTTCTACAAGAGATTAGCAATATAATTGCATTAAGATGCAAGAATGATATTATTGATAATGGACATGATTAAAATGTATATAATAGGCCTCCCTATAAAAGAAAGGTGATAAAAGACAATGATAAGGAGCTGATAAGCTATCACCTATGCTAGGTGTAGTCACATGTCCAAATGTGGATCATCTTCTATTATGCAATGAAGTATGTGCCATAGGATGAGGATGATAATGTGATATGAGCACTAAAGGTGGATCCCACACCTAAAGTAGAATTTCTCCTACACCATGTGCTTAATTGAGGTGAAAACTCCTAGGTGTCTAAATGAAAAACTAGTATGCAATGCATTAACCTAAGTAAGATTAAGTAAAGTGTAATTAAGAATATTTAATTACACCAACACCCCCCCCCCCTTAAGTGCAACTTAGGGGAATGCACTTAAACTCACAATGCAAGATGGTTCATGGCTACTAGGAAATGTTAGGTACCCATGTACAATATGCAATGCAATACATGAAATGCAAAACTCTCAAAAAGTGGAGAAAGAGGGAAAACCTCATGGAAAACCCCACCCCCCCCCACCCCCCCCCCCCCAAAAAAAAAGAGAAAGAGAGAGAGAAGAAAACAAGATGCATAGATGGATGGAGTACTCAAGAACCCCCAATAACTACATACATCATGTATATACAAAGAATTATCCCCTCATAAGAAGGATAGTTGGAGACATGATATCCTCTCCATAATTAATAATTTCCTACAAAAATGGTGAGTTCTTGAAGACAAATTATAGTCCAATGATTAAAAACAACATTTCTCCCCCTTGGGAAGAAGATATACCAAGTACAAATGTAGGAATGCTTCCCATTCTGGATAGGAACTAGGAAGTGGAATCCAAATGAAGTATGATGATGCCATGAACCAATACATATCAGAATGAAAGAAAGAGGAACTCCAAATATGCATCTTTGAAGACTTAATAAGAATATCCAAGCTCAAAGAATCTATCACATCATATGACAAACCAAGTGAAGAAGAAGAATCATGAATGCCAATCTTTGATGAAGGTGAATAAGTATCTCCAATTGTGATGAAACTGTCATCAAAGAGAAGAGAAACCCCCTCAAGTATGTCTCCCAAATCTAAAATATGAGACTCCACAAATAATGAGCCAATGTTTGGAAAATAAGAATCCTAATCATGAAGACAAATAGATATATCTTACAATGACTCACTAGAATCACCAACAAGAGATGATTGTTTGATCTCAACTGGAGAAGTGGGAGCTAGAGGAGGAGTCATTGGATCATCCTTACTCTCAATATATGCATTAGAATCAATCTCATATAATGTATCATCATAATAGGGAATATTATATGCATCATCAAGTGGAATGAGACAATCTACAACAGGATCATTTGGGAATGGAGGAACATGTGGATCTCCAAAATGCTTGCAAACAATTTTCAAAATTGTGTGTGGAATTTGAATATGCTTGATTTTGGAGTAGATTGAATGGTGAAAATATGAGAAAAGACTCATACCAATCAATCCTTTAATATGACCATTTTTATCTATTTTCTTCCACTTTGTCTTTGGCTTAGGATGAGTCCATAAAAATGAGGCAAGAGATTAAGCCATCTACAATGTGTGATGATTCCTTTTTCCCATGACTCATAATTATCCCCAATCAAATCTATTATAGAAGGATGTATACCATATCCCATGATTACATTAAAGATATGCTTCTCACATTACAAATCGAGATCAACAAATTATTACACTCCACAATCAAGTTATAATAGACTTAGATCACTATGCAAAAGACCAAGCTAAGGCTTATGTAGTACAATTACAAAACTAAGACAAATTATGAAAGTAAAATTTCTAATCATAGCCACTGAAATCTAATTTCAGATCTGGAAAATACAGAAAAAAATTATGCACTTTCAAAAAAAATGCACCTAAAAAGGAGTTCATATGAGCCCGAACAAGGCCTTGGAAGTTGCAAAAATTGAGATTTGCAATTTTCAAAAAACATTAGGAATAGAGATCAGAAACCACATGCACCATTGTGTAGATTGTGAAATTATGCCCCAAAACAAAAAAAAACATTTCTCGAAAAAAGGAGTCCAGATGACTAAGATATCGTTGTTTGAAAATTGTCTCTAAAATTATTTTTCCTAAATCGCCGCCGCCGCACTTCCAAAATTTAAATGCCTCTAGATTTGGCCTTGGGTGTCCAATTTGAATGAAACAAAATTCAATTTAAGGGTTTTTGGACCTCCTTGGTGTGATGCCAACCTCTGATTTGTACGAACAAGCTCCAATATTGACCTATAATAGAAAGCCACAAAATACAAAACCTCACATTTTCTCCAAATAGACTATGCAATGGTGATGTCCTAATACCTTATTCTACAGCCACAACTGAATCAAGCCAAGATTTATATTCTTGAGAAGAGGTCTTCACACCTTGAGAGCTTTGATAGCATGTTAGAGTTTTAGGTAATTCTACAACACCCCTAGGATTGAATGCAAGACCAAGATAACTTCCACAAGAGATTGGCAAGATAATTGCATTAAGATGCGAGAATGATATTATTGATAATAGACATAATTAAAATGTACATAATAGGCTCCCTATATAGGAAAGGCGATAAGAGAATGATAAGGAGATGATAAGCTATCACCTATGCTAGGTGTAATCATATGTCCACCAAATGTGGATCATCCTCCATTATGCAATGAAGTATGTGTAGGATGAGGATGATAATGTGATATGAGCCCTAAAGGCGGATCTCACACCTAAAGTGGAATTTATCCTACACCATGTGTTTTATTGATGTACAAACTCCTAGGTGTCTCAATGACAAACTACTATACAATGCATTATCCTAAGTAAGATTAAGTAAAGTGTAATTGGGAATATTTAATTACACCAATAAGACGATTGAAAAGGTCCTCTTGTGTGGCATCAACATGACCTGTTGGAGGATGTAGGGGGTTTGAATTTGGGTTTGGCGGTGGGTTTTCTTGTTGTGGGGCTGCATTTTGAGGATTCTCTTGTTGTTCATTTCCAACATTATCAAGATTTCCAGGTGTTTGAAGAGGTATTTGTCATCTCTTTCATGGTTGGGGATTTTTTCTAAATCTAACATCAAAATAATTTAAAAACTTAAATCAATTCAACAAACCCTACTCAATCAAAATTTAAAAAAAAAAATTAAAAAAATAAATTCTTACATATTTGACAGTGTGACATGGTTGCAAAATGATCAATATGGCAATAAAATTCAATTACAACAAGAACCCGCTTGGGTTTTGGCATTTTCTCTTCCTCCTCTCTCCTCCAAACTTGATTTCGGTGTGTAGAAAATCAGTCAAAATGCGGGTTTTTGAAAACTTGTCTATGATAGTCATAACATGTACGGGTTTTGTAAAGCATTTTTTTCTTTACAAAACCAATACGCATTTTGAAGAACATAAGTTTTTTTATTTTTTTTTGAGGCTTGGAAAAGGCTCGGCTTTTCCAAGCCTAGTTTTTCAAATTTTGAATAATCGGAGCAGGTTATGAAAAGTTTGGGTTTTTTTCAAGGAGGTGGCCACTTTTTTAAACACTATTTTGAACTTCTAAGCTTCTAAAAAGAACACTTAGTTGGATAAAAGTAATTTTGAAACAAAAGAAAGAAGAGAAAGTTAAGTGTGAAAGAAGTGTTTTCGGAACTGGACGTCCAACTTGGAACTAATCATAAAATAACAAAGGTTCCTTTTTTTAGAAAAGCCAAAGTAGAAGATGAGAAGAATTACGTGTTCTAGAAGCATTGTTGAAACTTGAAGCTTGGGTTGGAAAAATTAAACAAAGAATAAAGCACCATTCCCAAACAACAATAGAAGAAGACAAAAAAAGAAGGAACTTCTGGAAGTACCGTCAGAACCCAAAAATCAGCATTGAACATAGAGAGAATAAAAGAGAGATAATGTGGCACTTCCATTCATCATTGGATTTTCCAAAATTAATTGAAAGGAAGCATAAATAGAAACAACTATGGAAAGTGGAGGAAAATACTCTAGCACCTTGACATCATTCATGTTATATTTCTATATTTATCTATATATGTTCATAGACTTTATTTTATGTTATGATTTTAATTAGAAGTTGAAAAGGCAATTTCATGTAACTATCTCAGGGAGACAAAGGGACTATATAGTCTATTTTGACACTCAATGCAAGGATTGACAATTTTGGTTTTAATTCCCCCTTTTTATTTGACAATTGAGTGTGACTCAAATTTGAATTTTAATGTTTTTATTTAGATTTAGTTCTTGCTCTATTAATGGAAAAATAAAGAAAATGGAGTGAATAGAATGGGTCGGTTGTTGATGTTCAACTTTGTTTGGAAATTAATCATTTCAATAAGTGTTCTTTGAGACATCGTTTACTCTATTCTGTTTCTTTCTATTATGTTAGTAATTTTTTTTCCTACAATTTAGAATTAACATCTGGTTTTCATCTTTGTGTGAAATGTTCTATCTGGTTTTATATGGTGATATTGCTATCAGGATTCAACTGTGTAGTTTTTTAGTCAAACTCATTGACCCATGATTCATGAGTCAATGAAGATTTTCTTTTGTCTTTACATGGATATCTCATGATGATGGATATTCATTAGATGCCTCTTCTACTCTCTGGTTAAAAGTATACCCCCATTTATTTTGAAGTCGTTAAGGAGATAGGACGGAGGTGGGGGTGGGGGGATGTAGGTAGAGGCATGGGTCCTAGGGGAGGATTAAGTAACTCATTAAAGTCAAACTCATCCATAATCATGTATATAAATTAACCTGCATTGAATATTTATTTTTAAATTAAATTAAATTACACACGTACATATATAAAATTGAAACATTTAAAGAACTAAAAAATAATTTAATTTACACATGATTTAACATATTTCTAGAGATTTTAATTTCTAATCTATCAAAAAAATAACGAGAATAATTTATCAAACATTATTTCTTGAAAATAATATGTAAAACATAACTCTATAGAATTTAATATAATCTATCAAACATATTGAGCATATATTTTATCAAAAAAAATGGGACTTAATGTGTCGTAATGGATCGTAATAGGTCCCAATGTGTCGTAATAGATCTTAATGTCTCATAATGGGTCCTAATGTTTCCTAATGTTTTCTAAGGGGTCCTAAGGAGCCCTTGGACTACTCAAGACCCATTACGATCCATTATGATACATTAGGACCACTTAGAACCCATTAGAGTGTTGTATGCTAGTTAATGCATTCTAAGGGGTCCTAATGGATCCTAATAGGTCCTAAGGGGCCCTAGGACAACTTAGAACCAATTAAGACCTGATTAGGATGCCTTAGGAAACTTGTTACACATTGTTGATGTTTTGTAGCTTCAATCGAATAAACACTATGAGTCAATACTAGTGAAGATATGTGTATGTGTGTGTGTGTGTGTGTGTGTATATATATATATATTGGAAAAATTGTCAGCGCTCCCCTCGGGATTCGTGGCATGGCCTAACTACCTCTTGTGTCTTCTATAAGTCTAGTGATTGTATCGGGCATTAATTAATAGGTCGATCTTTTGGTGCAACGGCAACCAATACTTGTAACAATATATATATATATATATATATATATATATATATATATATATATAATCATAATTGCCATTATTTTAATTACATATTAATGAATAGACATGTCTCATGAAGGGACATGTCTCTTCTTGGTTCATTCTCAATATAAATGCAAGACATTGTTGCATTTGAAAAACACAAACAATGAGATAGTGCTATTACATTTGCAATGATCCTAAAACTTTAACATGGTATCAGAGCCAAGTTGCAAATGTAAGAGAGTAGTTTGTTGATGGTGAATGTGTGACTGTCATAAAAAATACAGTCTCAGTATGAGGACCATATCTCACAAATTCACCGTTGGATTTTGGTGAATTTTTGATATGTTGGTGATAAACAAGTTTATAAGAATCGCACTAGTGCGATTGGAGATAAAATGTCAGATTCAAAAGTTATGACTGAATGTGTACAGGTCTATGCAAAAAACTATAAAAGAGTGAGGTTCCTTCTTTAAAAGCCTAACCACTTGAAGGGAGATCCAATCAAATTGAAGGTTTTCATAGTGTATAATGTATACACCTAAAAATGGTCACCTAGACTATTAGCCCCTTTTGCTAAATCATAAATTGCTTATTCTTGATCAAATCCTAGTTCTATCATTTATTCGATTATTTTCTATGGGCTAACCATTTTATCCTAAGTCTTTATTTATTTAAAAGGAATATTTCCTCCCCTTTTAAATAAATAAAAAGCCCCCACTTTTCCTCTTATCCTAAGTTGCACAAATAAAGCATTATTCTTATTTTATAAAAAGGAAAAAAGCACTTTTTATCTCATATGGACACAAAAGTCAACTCCTATTTTCTCATTGGAGGATATGTGTGCACATGGATTGCTTCTCTTTTAAGCTCCACCATTGATTAAATCTTTTGCCTCTTAATCTCCATGGTCCATTCCTTCTCATTTCCTTTAAAATGAGAGCTCTCTTCTTCATTCTAGATCCCTAACTTTTTATGCTAACTTTATGTTGCAGGTTTTTTAGGTCACTTTGGAGCTTTTGAAGATTTGGAGCATTCTTAGCATCTACATCTCATTCTTGCATTCTACATCTCATTCTTGCATTCTTAGCTTAGCTTCATATTTATGCTTTCTTAGATTAGCTTTATTTCTATGCTCTAGATTAGCTCACATAGATTAATTAGCTTGGGTTGTAACACTTGCATATTTCCTTTCATAGCTTAGCTTGCATTTCCATTTCTAGCATAGCATTGCATTGCATTTTCATTCTTGATTCTTGAGGATATTGGCATTCTTGCCCTTGTCTTCATTGAATCTCCCATTGCATGGTTTACTAGCAAGGTTATAGGCTAAATAGCTCTAGCTGAGAACATTCTTAAAAACCCTTGCACTCCATGCCTAGGGAGCTATGGATCGATTTGTGAGGGCTCATTCTTGAGTTTCCTTGCATATAATGATTCATAGAAGTGTGACACATTTATAGCACACATTTTTGGCGCCCACCGTGGGGCAGAGTAGATAGACTTTGTCCTTTAAATTCTGCATTTTCGTCAATTTTCATCAATTTTTCGGCAAGTTTTTAGCGTATTTTTTGTTCTCTGGTTTTTGTCTCGGAATATCGCATGATACTTCTCAGTAAATCACGCGATATACCTCTATATGCGTGTGCGATACTTCTCTTGTCAGAAGTAACACTTGGCTATAATAGAGTATATCGCCTGGTGTCGGGCGAAATATCGTGCGGACTGATAAGTATCACCTGGTGTCGGGTGAAGTATCGCACGATACTGTGTCTGTACTTGGAAGTGACCTATTTTTGAGTTATTTTATCCATCTTGCAAGTTTCAGGTTCTTAGCTATCTTTTTGAAATTTTCTAAAATTTCTAGTGTTTTCAAATCCGTGCCTCTGGAAAATGGGTGCCCATTTTTTTTGAAATTTTGCAAATGGTATCAAAAGTTTAAGTGTGATAAATCGTTGGAAAGGTCTTTCTGAGCCTAATCCAACCATGATGGTTTCATTTTCAGATTTTATCATTTGATCAGTTATTTTTTGCACATTATCTAATTTTTTTTTATGTACTAATCATTGTTAGATTTTGGATTTTGATTCTCCTAACTCTTGTTGGTCTAACAAGTTGTGGTTGTAGGTGCTTCTTGCTTGAAATTTGCTAAAATCGCATGTCAAAGAGGGCTACTAATGGTTTTTGCAGGGCTGCCCTAAGCATAAAAACCAAATCAAGTGCTTGTTTAATTGCTTTCTTTATTAAGTGCGGCATATACTAGTTGTTTCCTTTCATAGGCACTTAATACCTTGTTGTAGAAATTTTGAGGTGGTAGGAGAGTATGCTCTTCACCCTTGTGGTGAAACAGAAATCTTGACCCATCTTGGGATTTTGAAAGCAAGGGGGTAATTGAATCTTTGCTTGGTGTGTTTGGGAGAGATTCTTGAGACAGGGGAGTATGCTCTTCACCCTTGTGGTGAACCAAAAACCTTGAACCTCAAGAATTAATCCACTCTTTGTTTAGCTTAGGATCCTTTAGCGGGCCTACTCTTGAGCAATCAAGAGGAACGACCCAAGTGGGGACAACCTTGTCATCATTTTCTTTGGTGGCGAGTGATTCCAACTCACTATAATCTCAAGGCTATCGAGGACACAAAACCTTGGTAGACATAGTACTTATCTTCGCTTGATGTGAGTAACTTGTGGGATTGTGACCATGAGGAAAGCATTAAGCAAGAATGCTTAAGGTACTCTTGAGGCTGTGAGGTCCTAGTCCTTTATGAGGAGCAAGAGGGGTGCTATGAATGGAAATCCTTACTATGAACCATTAGATAGAGGCCACCTTATTTTAGCCGCTTAGCTTCTTGGTGCAAGGATTGATCCAAGTGGACCTACCCGGATCACCCCAAGATACTCACCATATGTGCTCCTTTGGTTGTGTTTTTGACACCTCCATGACAATGCCAATATCTCTTGTGGGCAACCACTTGGTGTGAGGCAAGGGAGCATCAAGTTGTGGGCCAAGTTGTTAAGTAATGAGCCTTGTCCTTCTAGGTAGTAATTGCTTGAATTGTCTTCGATTGTGCTATACCAGTGTAAACGTCCTCAACATTCAAACAAATGGTAGCGTTCATAAGGTTTTCTATTTTGATATCACAAGTGCTTGTCTTGGCAAGGTTGCTTTTGCCCTTGTTTCAAGTGTTCTATGACATGTTTGATCCTACACTGTTTGCAAACCTGTCTTTTATCTGCTGCTACTACTTGTCAAACTGAGAAATTGCACTATCCAATCTTTGAAATTGATCAAAAAACTTTAAAACTGAGATTTTTATGTTCACTGGTCAAAGAATCACCCAATTCTGCAACAGTATCGCACGCCTTACTGTGAAATATCACGTGATAGTTCGCGCCCTGCTATTTTATCGCGCGCTTTACTGAGGTATATCGCGCGATAGTTCATGCCTTCTGGACTATCGCCTTGCTAGCCTGGAGTCTATCACCCAACCATACTGTAGTCTATCACCTGGCTTAAGGTGAAGTATCACCCGAACTGAGAAGTATCACCCTATCTGCCTGGAAAGTATCGCCCAAAATCTTTCTGTTGTCCTATCCTTGCTGCAATCCGGAGTTGCTAAACTTGCACTTTAACCTGTCGTAGAGTGTCTTTTTCTATTCTTACCTGAAGCTGGTATGTTATCTGCATGCTCAGATTTGTTCTAGACTGAAACAAATGAGTTAAAACTATTGGATTTGATCTTAACAAATGCTACTCTTGATCACTTGTCGCATCACGGTTACCTCTCTAGCTACTTGCTTATTGAGCTTCTTGCTCACTACTCGGCTTTAGTCAATTGATTGCTATAAGTGCTTGAGCACTTTTGATGAGCCATCTCTCTCTATTGTTCTACTTTTACAAGTGATCTTTATTAGCTTTTCTTATCTCAAATCTGAGAAACTTTGTCTCATTCTATTAGTCAACCAACATCTCTTTTCATGCCGGTTACAACTCGGTCTCAATTTGAGCAGGAGAGTCATCCTCCGTTCAATTATACACAGTTACCTTCTCCAACTAGACGTTCAAAAGCACCCATTAGCAACAACAGTTCTAGTTCTGACCAATCTGAGAATTCTAAGGCTACACCGTGGTATAAAGGAGGTTTCCTCTTTTCCGCATTCAAGAGCCCCAAAAAAATAGACAGTGTCTCACTCACTTTGACTGAACAAGAAAAGTTTCAACTCTTGCAAGAGCACTTTGAGTGTAAGCATAATCAAGCACGCTTAGAAAAAGAACACAATCAACAAAGGATGGATGCTACTAGGTGCATGACTTATAGAGGGACATTTCGTGAGCAACCTGAGACTAGTAATCATGAGCATAGACCTCTTTTTAACAATGGCAACAATGGCAACAACACGCCACCAAGATCTCCTCCAAGGCCAACTTTTGCTATGCCTTCTTCACCACCTAGACCTCCTCCCTCTCAACATGAGGCAGAGGCTAATGATGAGATTTCTAGTGAGGATCTTATGAGATGTGAACAAGATGTGGATTTCCAATGAATGATGCATAAGCTTTTAGAGCGTAATGGCGATCAATATTTTCAATATATGACTTCTAGAGGATACAAGCTTCCTCCCGGCTATGATGTCAAACAAATTGTCCAACAAAGAGTACCAACTGAATTGGAAGTCCTTCAAGAAGAATTATGTCGGACAAATCAACGCCTTACTTAGATGGCATTAGAAAGAGAGCCTCCAAAGGTCTCTTTTGTAGAATCAATTTGTGCTCTTCCTTTTGATAAAGATCTATACATGGTCCCATTTCCTAAGGATATTGAGGTTCCTAAATATGACAAGTATGATGGAAATGGTGACCCTCATGACCATGTGCATCATTTTTATGCTCTTAGTATGGACTTTCTTCATGAAGACACATATCTTCTACGCTTATTCCCTCGAAGCTTAAGAGGCCAAGCTTTGGAATGGTTTGTGAAATTGACACCACCTCTTAAGACTTTTGATGAGTTGGCTCAGCGATTTACCCAACAGTACTCTTACAAAATCCAACAACCTGTCACTATGATAGATCTCGGTAATCTAAGACAACATCAAGGTGAGCCATTTGCAACTTACTTACAACATTGGAGGTCATTGTATTCTTGATATCCTCGTCAGCTACCTGAAAGAGAAAAGATTGACATTTTCGTCAACACACTTGTGCCTGAGCTATTTTATGATCTAAGGAAGAAACTGTTCTCCTCCTTCCATGACATGGTTGAAAGTGCATATCGGATTGAGGATGTAGCTATAAGAAAAGGGGATATTGTTATTAATAAAGATGCTAAAGGAAATGGTATAGACAAGAACAAACCTTGGAATAAGAACAAGTATGTTGTTAATGATGGGGTTGTTGATGCTCCTAAAGTTAAAGATCCCGCTTTCAATCTCTCCAACGCTATCTATGCAGCAAAACAACAAGAAGCTAGCAACACTCACAATGCTCCTAAACCTCAATATGCAGATAAGCCTAAGAATTCATTTTGAAAGCGAGTCTATACCAAGTTGGCAGAACCTTACGATGTGATCCTTAAGACTTTGGTTGACAATGGATATCTTATGCTTCCTGATAAACCTGGTAACTGGGATCTGATAAATAAGCCTGATTGGTGGAGAGAGGATCATTACTGCCATTATCACAGAAACAAGGGACATCTAATAGACAATTGTTTTAGGCTTAAGGATGATATTCAGGATCTTATTGAGAACGACACAATCTCCACTGACGGCTTAACTAAAAATTCTGATCACACAGCTTTCAAAGATCCTCTACCTAAGCATGATAAGGGGGAAACCTCTCAAACACATAAGAAGAATCATGATGCAAAGATCAATTACATGTATCCTTCTAATACGCTTGTGATTAACATGGTAGAGCTCGTTGAGAGTGTTCTAATGATGAGGTCTCAAGCTGATAATAACACCAATCATGGTAAGCCAAAGTTAGTCTTGCAAACACATGGTAGTTCATCTTCCCGAAGTGAGACACCGAATGCTATTACTAGGGGGCAAGCCAAGATTGTCCTTAAAACTGCGCAAGATCCCAAGCAAGCTTTGCCTTCCAAACAAGTGGCTCCTTCAGCCACCCCTAGCTATGATCTTGTCCAACATTTGCAAAAGACACCAGCACAGATATCTATCCTTGAGTTGCTTCGGTTATCCTCTTCACATAGAGAGATTCTTGATGAGGCTCTATGTACAACACGTGTTCCCAATGACATTGATCTAGATCAATTTCAGGCTATGGTCAACCACATTTCATCTCTGCTATCTCTCTCTTTTTCTATAGAAGATGACATATCTATTGCTCACCCGCATAATCTAGCTTTACACATTGAAGTTCTAGTCTACAATACCCGAGTCCGCCGAGTCCTGATAGACAATGGTGCAGGGTTAAATATTGTTTCTTTCAATGTCATACAACAATTGGGTTTGTCAGAATTTGTTGTGGATTCTAAAAAGAAGATTACTATAAAAGCTTACGATGAAGTGGAAAGATCTTCCAAAGGTCTTGTCACGCTGCCTATCCGAGTGGGCCCTATCATGAAAGATATTAGCTTCCAAGTATTGGACATCCCACTCGCCTATAACATTCTTTTGGGTCATCCTTGGATCCATAACATGAAGGCTACTCCTTCCACTTATCATCAGTGCGTCAAATTTCCATACAATGGCATTGAGGTTGTGATTCCTAGAGACCATACTATTGCTATTAATGCTCTTGCTGCTGCTGAAAAATTTGTTCCTCACAATGAACCTTCTGTTGATCCTAGTACATCTCTAGTTGCTGCTGAGAAATCACTTAAGATGATGAGCCTTGGTATGGGTGAATATACACTGGGTTCCTTTGCTTCTATACCTATTTCTCCTAGGTCATATGGGAAACCTTCTGATCCGATGAAGCCTTCCACTTCTGCTATGGTGATCTTTGATACTTTTGTTCCTCCATCCATTCCTTTAGAAGCAGAAAGAGAAGAACAAGCTATTCAAGAGTGGATCTATAGAGAGGATTCTAGAAATACTCCCATGCTCAGTAATTCAGACATAGATACAGACGAGTCACCACTACACACTATGGCTCACATGGGAGATGATCTTCCTTCTACTTCAGTTCTTTGGGGAGAAAAATGTATATCTACTGATGATATGGATGTTGATATGGTTCATTCTTGTAGTAACGATCTTGACGTGGTTGATGGGTCTTGTGTGGGGTCTGATGAGTTTGTTCCTCGTATTGCCTTAGTGGACCACGCTGGTTCTTCTATGACAAGTCTAGATTTGGCTACTTTTGGAGCTTACCCTATAGGCTCAACCTCTCGTGTCACCAGAGATGACATCCTTCACATAAATACTATTGAACCAGTCACTTCATTTCATCTCACATCAACACCTATTACTTCTTCCACCAAAGAACTAGCAACAAAAAAGATTGAATCAGTAATCAAACATCATAGTCATCAAGTCAAAAGAAAAGAGAAATGGTCAGATGGTGAAAACCACATTGTGGTGCTATCTGAACCTAAGAAAAGTAAAAATAAAAATCTGCTCAAAAATATTGATTATCAAATAAAAGATGACAAGCTGATTCTCTACAAAAAAATGATGCACTACTTCAAGCATGATCTCATATCTATTACACTTCAACCCATTCCTAGAGCTAAGAACAAAGTTGGTAATGCCTTGGTTACTTCAACATCCATCTTACAAATGAAAAAGCATAAATTTCACTTCAAGTTCCTAGTGGATGAATTACGCTATCCTGCTCACAAATCTTACAATCCTACCATCTTTTCATATCTTCCACCTCATATTCCTCTTGCAAATCCACCACACCATTCCTTCCACCATCCCTTACACTTTGCCTTTGTCTCTGGTGACTTGTATAGGAAGGGTCTAGATGGAACTCTCCTTAGGTGTCTAGAAATAGAGGAGTCAGAAAAAGTGCTAGCTGAAATCCATGATGGCATATGTGGATCACATTCTAACAATCCTTCGCTAGCTCAGACATTGCTTAGGGTTGGTTATTATTGGTCAAACTGGTTGAGAGCTCCTATAGTCACAGTTGCAGCATTTGGGCCTGGGGCCTATCAATTCTCTACATCAGAGGAAGCAGATTCTTGATGCCCATTTCTATCTGGGGCATTCTTTGTACATATTTTATGATCCTGAAAAAATACCAAAAAAATTGATATATGATGCTGAAAAAATCCTAAAAAGCATAAAAAGTACTGAAAAAATGAGCATCCTAGTGAAAACCTAGCAATAGGCGCTTTGATGTCTCACCCAAAAAAATCAAAAAATTCAAAAAATTGAAAAAATTGAAAAAGTGCCTTGGTGAAAACCTGGAAACAGGCGCCTTGGTAGCAAAAATACAAACAAAAAAAAATTTTATAAAAAGTCCTAAAAAAATCTATCAAGTGGTGAAAACCTTGAAACAGGCACTACTTGAGACCCTCTGCACCTATGTCTATCAGTCTTGCGTGGTGCTCCTTCGCTTCACTTCTCGCTTTGCCTCTCCTAGCCTGGAATTGACTCTTGTCTCCGTCTAGGGGGCATCTGTTGTTTTAAGCTTATCTTGGGTCTCTTTATGCATCTGGGTTTCTTAGGCATCTCACAAATGGTGTTTTTCAACACCACCCCAACTGTGTTTTTCAACACTACCCTAGCGTCGAGTGTTTCTTAACACTTATCAGATGTCCTACCCGCAGTCTAGATGATGCAATATTTCTCACTGGTAGATGCGATACTCAAAGTTTGACTCTATGACCTACACACACGCACTTGACTTGCTGAGATTTGTTTGATTTTATTTCTTTGTGTGCTGTCTATGATGATTTCTTTGCTGGGTGGTCTCTCCCTATGATTGTTTTCGATGATGCATAGCTAGAAAACTGAGGGAATGAGAACATGTTTTATTGCTTTTTCTGCTTGTGGGTATATTTTGTTGGTCCTAACTATCATGAGCATTTATGCTGGTCTTACTTGACACTATGGACCTACAAGGTATTATCCTTGACTATTTTGCAAGTGCATGCTTATAGTCATCCTGACTTTCTTGTGTCTCGATGTGAGCATAATCTTGCTATATCAAACTTAGGTGATCTCACTGCATTAGTCATCTGGACCTACATGTCTTTGATGCCTAGGTGGGATTTCCACATTTCTATCTGATATAGATCATATTCAGATCCACATAGTTATGCTAGTGTGTATTGTATGATCTTGCGACGCTACCAATAATGCTCGATGATGATAATTAGATGTCTATTGGCTTCGTAACCTTGCAAGTAAACCACTTTTCATGTAGCTTGCATTCTTAGGTTCATGTTAGTTTTGCATCTTGCATATAGAGAGAGCTCTCCTTTCATCTTTCATGGACTTGTTAATCAACTGCGCTCACCTTTTGCTTCTTCCTGATCATGTCTTTCACTTCTTGTCTTTCATATCACATCATTTTCCTTTCATTTCAGGATCCAAACCGAAATCCGAGTTCACCTTGATCACCCAACTCATCTTTTCTCCTTCTTCCATGTGCTTGGCTAACCTTTTGAGGCCTAATCCTTCGATCTTCGCTGGGGCATTCTTCACCTCTTCATCTCCATCTCTTTCAAACTTCTACTCTTTCATTCACTTTCAAATCCCAAGTTCAACTCCTCTCTCCATGGTGTTTTCAGGTTGAGGGACCGCTTGGTTCGTGCCCCGGGTCCCATGTGTGGGGCATATCTTCACTGCTTGATGGTTATTCTATTCTCTCTCTTCGATTATGATTTCTAGTGATTTGATCATGCTGCTCTTGCTTCTGCTTTCCCTCTACCTGGATTTCACTTTCAATCCCGAGGGGGCAGACACATCATATCTTATTGGCTATCTCTTTCCTAAGTGTTCAGTACTGTCGCTACCAGGCTGACCATGCAGGATTTGCTATCTCTCTGCACTTCATTCTTTGGAGTCGGATCACTATTTGCTTGCCTTCTTGGCTGATCTATTCTTTGACGTAATGTGTTCCCAGATCGATCACACATTAGTCAAAGAGGGGCAAATGTATACACCTAAAAATGGTCACCTAGACTATTAGCCCCTTTTGCTAAATCATAAATTGCTTATTCTTGATCAAATCCTAGTTCTATCATTTATTCGATTATTTTTTATGGGCTAACCATTTTATCCTAAGTCTTTATTTATTTAAAAGGAATATTTCCTCCCCTTTTAAATAAATAAAAAGCCCCCACTTTTCCTCTTATCCTAAGTTGCACAAATAAAGCATTATTCTTATTTTATAAAAAGGAAAAAAGCACTTTTTGTCTCATATGGACACAAAAGTCAACTCCTATTTTCTCATTGGAGGATATGTGTGCACATGGATTGCTCCTCTTTTAAGCTCCACCATTGATTAAATATTTTGCCTCTTAATCTCCATGGTCCATTCCTTCTCATTTCCTTTAAAATGAGAGCTCTCTTCTTCATTCTAGATCCCTAACTTTTTATGCTAACTTTATGCTGCAGGCTTTCTAGGTCACTTTGGAGCTTTTAAAGATTTGGAGCATTCTTAGTATCTACATCTCATTCTTGCATTCTACATCTCATTCTTGCATTCTTAGCTTAGCTTCATATTTATGCTTTCTTAGATTAGCTTTATTTCTATGCTCTAGATTAGCTCACATAGATTAATTAGCTTGGGTTGTAACACTTGCATATTTCCTTTCATAGCTTAGCTTGCATTTCCATTTCTAGCATAGCATTGCATTGCATTTTCATTCTTGATTCTTGAGGATATTGGCATTCTTGCCCTTGTCTTCATTGAATCTCCCATTGCATGGTTTACTAGCAAGGTTATAGGCTAAATAGCTCTAGCTGAGAGCATTCTTAAAAACCCTTGCACTCCATGCCTAGGGAGCTATGGATCGATTTGTGAGGGCTCATTCTTGAGTTTCCTTGCATATAATGATTCATAGAAGTGTGACACATTTATAGCACACATATAAAACCTTTGGATATTCAAGACATATGAATAATTATAGTGATGTTCGAGAACAACAACATCATTTTGTGAATTTGCATGATATTTTCTATACAAGCTTGCCTTACAGAATGAAATACTTGAAAATTATAAAAGATAAGTATTTCATGTTTTATTAACGAACATAATTTTTGAGTTTGTAATTCATGCTATACTATTGGTTAGTAAAATATTGTGTGCTTCTATCATTGGTATTTACAGTTGAGATATTTTAGTGAGCTATTTGTAATCTCTCTCTGACATACCTTCAGGACAGAAGCACAAGCTAATTGCATTCGAGGGAGAAAGAACTTGATGCTTGAAAACAAATTCATGATTGAGACTAGATGAAAAGGGATTCTAATATTTCAAAAGAGGTCAATAAGTTGATAAAATTGAGCTTTAGAGGGAGTAGATGGTTCATTCAACGTGTGACAATCTTGATCATATTGATTTAGAGGGATTTCACTATTGAAGGTGAAACATTTATGATGTAAACTTGATATAATTGATTATTATACTAATGAATCATGAATGTTTTTAATGGGCCTATCCCCTATGTAAATTATGAGGAAGTGACAACTTCCAAATGATTATCACTTGTATTTGTAAAAGTTATTGTAAGGTGACGATCTTACAATAACTTGACCTTCTATTGTGATAGACATCTTATGATGGATGACACTAATCATAATAGATAGAACTTGTGGATACAATCATCGATTGAGGAAATCCACATTAAAGCTTGAGAAGCTTGTGGATAGAATCATCGATAGAGACCATCCACACTAAAGCTCATGAGTTTTTGGATAGAATCATCGATGGAGGCAATCCACACGAGAGCTTGTGGACAGAGTCGCCAATTGAGGCAATCCACCCAAGAACTTGTGGATAGAATCACCAATAGACGCAATCCACACTAAAGCTCACACTACTACATTTTGGGCCAAATTTTGATAGAAGTTTCCGACGAGTAACTTTTTCTTACGAATTTGGTGTTTTTTTTTGTAATAGGCCCTGATGATGTCGATATTCTAATGGGTGTTTAATTGACCATCAAAATTCTGACAGATTCGAGGTATACATTAAAAAAAAAAGTGAAACATCCTCATCATTTTTATTTCGATTGTAGAGCGAGAGAAAAGGAGGGATAGTTGAGTGCGGGAGAAGGTATGTGATTTCTTCATCTTTCAAGCCTCTAGCATCATATTCGAATGCATTTCATTTTATTGTTGAGGGAGTTGCTCTCTGAAATGACCACATTCTAATGGTGTCATGCCCTAGCCAATGCTTTATCTCTATTATTTGATGTTATTGGTGCTTGTGCTCAAGGATATCGATTCATTATATTCAAATGTTTGGATTCACGTTTGTTGATATTACTGGCATATGTGTTTAATAACATCATTGTATATTGTTGTCACCGAAATGACCGCATTCTACTAGTGTCATGCCCTAGCCCGTGCTTTAACTCCATTATTTGATGTTATTGGTGCTTGTGCTCAAGGATATCCATTTTTTTGAAATGTTGACTGTGGTTATCAAATGGACAGCCTGTGAGCTTCTAGCTAGGCACCATTTGTATTGATAGCTTAGGGCATCAAATGTATTGTATCATTGATAGTTGAGACTTTGTTAAGGGAAATAGGACAAAGAACAATTCTAATTTAGTTTCTCTATTTTGATCCCTAAGTGGCTTACAACCCTAGAGAAGTATATGTAGATTTATGGATCCAGTTGTAGGATACATAGCAGCTATAATTCACAAGAAATCCATGCATCCAATTTTAATAGCAATTAATATAAAGAACTAGGGTCCTCCAATGGCCCAATCATCCAGACCTTGACTGTCCCCTCAACCAGTGACCCTTCAAAACTAGGTTATCATGCAATCAGTGAGTGATCCTTCATTCTCCTGGTCTGCCATGCATCTAAACATATTGGAAATACACAATACAATGATAACAAGTCTTTCACAATCCCCCTTCCCCCAAGGAACACTATCAACCATCCCTTCCACATAGCATTTCACTATTTTATGAGTGGATTGTGTAGGAACAATTAACATTAAATAAGGAGCAAACTCCTCAACACATCTTGGAAACCATTGAATTCAATAATAAATGAAACCTAACACCAACACTATTCCTTTCATAGTTGCAGGAAATATGGGAACTATTTTTGACAGATATTGTACAAATGAAGAGAATACTTCCAAGAGGAAATGCTTCAATGTGGAACAATTGAAGTACAATATTTTACTGTTATATGCATATCTACAATGTTTTTGATATATTTCTAAGATAACAAAACCATAAAAAGAATAGCATATAGAAGAAAGTAAAGAATAATGATCATATTTTGAGATATTGTGGAAACTTAAAGGAAAGAATGCTTGGTGGGGTTATCATCAATCAGTGAGTGATCCTTCATTCCCCCCTCTTCCAATGACCCTTCAAAACTGGGTTATCATGCAATCAGTGAGTGATCCTTCATTCTCCTGGTCTACCCTGCATCCAAACATATTGGAAATACACAATACAATGATAACAAGCCTTTCAAAATCCCCCTTCCCTCAAGGAACACTATCAACATCCAAACCTTGACTGTCCCCTCAACCAGTGACCCTTCAAAACTAGGTTATTATCATGCAATCAGTGAGTGATCCTTCATTCTCCTGGGCTGCCCTGCATCCAAACATATTGGAAATACACAATACAATGATAACAAGTCTTTTACAATCACCCTTCCCTCAATGAATTACTATCAACATCTAGACCTTGACTGTCCCCTCAACCAATGACCCTTCAAAACTAGGTTATCATGCAATCAATGAGTGATCCTTCATTCTCCTGGTCTGCCCTGCATCCAAACATATTGGAAATATACAATACAATGATAACAATTCTTTCACAATCCCCCTTCCCTCAAAGAACACTATCAACAAGTGACCCTTCTTCTTATCAGCCATATCCAATGTTTCATTGAAGTCATGGCCAAGAATGAAGGTCACCTTATCCATACCATTCATAGTTTCTGAAATGTTGTTCCAAACTCCTGAAAACTTTTCTATTGCTTCTTGTTGCTTCTTTAAATACTTCTTCTACCACAATGTCCTCCTGCCCCATCTTCTTGATCTTCCTGGCTAAAGATGATGAATCCACACACAATAACCCAAAATGAAGGGTTTTGTATCCTTTAATGAATCTCAGTCATTGGTAATGCATGGACGGTCAAACCAGTAGTCTCCAAAGAATTCAATAAGTGAATATGAATGTTTGAAAACTTTCCTCTCAACTTCTCCAACCACTCCTAATCGGTTAGAGGGATATTTCTAGAATCTCCACCATTCCTATCCTTACCAACAATTCTTAAACATACTTTATCTGATATGATAATAATATGCTAAACTGAACCAATGGCATGTTCTTCATCTAGTACAACAAAGATTTGGCTATCAAATCTTCCTTTGTGCAAGCTGAGCACGAGAGAAGGTATGTGATTTCTGTCTTTGATTGGTATCTTTGACAGGAAACGTCTTTCAAGCCTCTGGCATCATATTCAATTGCAAATTTCAAATGCATTGCATTTTATTTGATCATGAATGCTCACTGAAATGACCGCATTCTATTGGTGTCATGCCCTAGCCCGTGCTTTATCTCCATTATTTGATGTTATTGGTGCTTGTGCTCAAGGATATCGATTCACTATTTTCAAATGTTTGGATTCACGTTTTTTGATATTACAATTCATCATATCAAATAAAGTATGTTTAAGAAGTTTGAGTCTCTAAACACTCAACTAATCCCTCTAACCGATTAGGAGTGGTTGGGGAAGTTGAGAGGAAAGTTTTCAAACATTCATATTCACTTATTGAATGCTTTGGAGACTACTGGTTTGACTGTCCATGTGTTAATGTTTAGAAGAGATATTTAAAGACATTCTTACATGTTTGGAGAGGTTTAAGAGGCACTTATCATGACTGTACCCTCACAAACAGCAACATAGGCTAGTTTTACTAAGTTTCCTTTCTCTATTTTGAGGTTTCCTTTCTCTGCCATAGGGGTACAGTCAAAGGGTTCATTGTCAAAATGATCCTTTGAATGGTTACTATGAATATGAATGATTTGATATAGCATATTGCTCATTTTACTTGAAGTTTGGAATAGCTTGTGCAAGGGTGAAAGTAGTTTTGATCATTTTGGTCGTGACTGTTCCTCTACACAGTCAGAAAATGTAACTATCTAATGATTATATGTAATGTTGAATGGATTAAATGCTTTATTCTTGGTAGAAGTGAATGGAAGGAATAGTGTTGGTGTTAGGTTTCATTTATTGTTGAATTCAATGGTTTCCAAGATGTGTTGAGGAGTTTGCTCCTTGTTTAATGTTAATTGTTCCTGCACAATCCACTCATACAACAATGAAATGCTATGTGATTGACAATTTCATGCAACTAATCCTTTGGCGTGTATTAAATACAATCTAGTCACTTATTGAATGCTTTGGAGACTACTGGTTTGACTGTCCATGCATTACTAGTGTCTGAGATTCATTAAAGGATACAAACCCTTCATTTTGGGGTTATTGTGTGTGGATTCAAATGTAGGTTTGATTTGGTTAATGTCTAGAAGAGATCAATAAATTATTTAAAGACAATCTTACATATTTGGAGAGGTTTGAGAGGCACTTATCATGACTGTACCCTCACAAATAGCGGCATAGACTGATTTTACTAAGTTTCATTTCTCTATTTTGAGGTTTCCTTTCTCTGTCATAGGGATACAGTCAGAGGGTTCATTCTTGAATGGTTACTATAAATATGAATGGTACAATTTTTTTTTCTATTTTTTCCATTCGATAAACATAGTCAACATTTCAAAACAGTGAATAACATCAAATAATGGAGATAAAGCATGGGCTAGGGCACAACACCAGTAGATTAAAACTAAACCAATGACATGTTTACAACAAAGAAATAGAATGATAATAATAATCTAAAAATTCTATTCTGTTTAATACACGCCAAAGGACCAGTTGTATGAAATTGTCAATCACATATTAGCATTTCACTGTTGTATGAGTGGATTGTGCAGGAACAATTAACATTAAACATAGCCAGTGTTCTCTTTACTTTCTCAAATCTCTGCAAGTCAAGAACATTAGAGTTGTATAATACATTTTTAGTATCCTTTTTCCATGGGTCCTAGGTCTTTGGGTCCATGGAAAGGAAATAGATTACAAAATACAATTCAAAACAAAGGAAAAACTTAGCAAATCCAGTCTAACTCGCTATAGATGAAGGAACAGTCATGCTAATAATTCCTCTAAGTCTTCCAAAACATTTATTGAACTCCCCTAAAGTCCTATTGGATCCCCAAATTTCTTAATCCAATCAACTTACATCAGGATCATGAGAAACTTCAAAGGATGAAAAACATTACTTGGAATAGTCAAATCATTATGCTTTCAAATCAATTACCTATCGACATGTCCCTTGCGAGGGATAGAATCCAAACACATAAAGAACATGCACATAAACACGGCAACTGAAAAACTTAAATGGAATACACCAAGAAGTACCAAATGATGAATGCTCAATTGTTGTAATGGAAAAGCATCAAAACCATCCATTTCTAGAACTTGATTTTATAGTCTAAATATTTTTCTATAGTCGTAATGATTTTTCTAGAACTTGATTTTGTAGTCTTAATGATTTTTCTATAGTCCTAATGATTTTTCTATAGTACTCTTAATGATTTTTCTAGAACTTGATTTTGTAGTCTTAATGATTTTTCTATAGTCCTAATGATTTTTCTATACTCTTAATGATTTTTCTTTTGTCCTAATGTTTGTTGCTCTTGATAAATTAGGCCTTGAATTTCAATTTTTGTTCACTATTTTATTTCAGCTTGATATTTCATTCATTTTTCATATACACAAAGACTACACATGCTGATAAAAAAATGAGCTATTTGATTAAGGTTAACTATTCATGATTGTAAATAGTCAATATTTCTGATGGTACTCCTTGGTGTATTTCATTTTAAAATAATCATGTTTCTATGGCTATGATAAATGTCCCTTTGTGTTGAGAAAATTAGATTTGAAAAAATGGTTGCAAACAAATCATCCTTCTTCCACCAACATTCTAGTCAATGTACAAGTAACGAGTCATTCCATTCAAGAAAGACCATGTCTGACAATATCAACATAGAACAAAATAAGGAGGATGCAGAATTTAGTGATTGTATCTTCCATTAGAGCCACTTCATATGCACAGGTGATGCACATGCATATTTTCTTGAGCGTTATTGGGAGCTTACCCAGCAACACATGTACTATTGTGAAAATCACCACAAATCTATTTGCTGTTGGGTCTAGCTCCTAGTATTGCTTGGTCAAATATGCATGTTTTCACCTGTGCATATACCTTCTATGATCAACTCTTATATGTGTGTACTCTAAAAAGTGCACTTCTCTAAGTCATTATATCCAAGGGAATCCATGAGAGGGAAACCTTGAGAAAGTGACCTAGAGCTCCCTAGGTATGGAGTGCAAGAGTATTTTAAGTTTGTTCTCAACTAGAGCTATTAAGCCTATAACCTTGCCAGTAAACCATGCAATGGGAGATTCAATGAAGAAAAGGGCAAGAATGCCAATATCCATAAGAAATCTAAATGAGAATGCAATGCAATACTATGCTAGAATGAAGATGCAAGCTAAGCTATAAAAATAAAAGATAGAAGTATTACAAATCCTTTCTAATTAAACTATGTGAGCTAATCTATAGCATGAAGGAAACTAGATTAAGAATGCAATGATAATAAAACTAAACTATGATGCAAGAATAAAAATGAAATGATGGTGAAATGTTTCAATATGAGAGATCTAAGAATACCATAGCTCCAAAATGCCAAGATTGAGAAGCTCCAAGACTCCAAGATGCTAAGATGCCAAGACTCCAAGAGGATGAATCATGCAAAAGATAGATTATTTGCAAGAGATGGAAAAGATGAGTGATTAAGAATGAGGAGAGAGTCTCCTTGTAAAGGATTTTAGAAATGAACGGACGGTCAAGATTAAGAGGCAAAAAAGAATTATCAAAGGTGGAAATTAAATCTTGGTTGATCCATGTGCTCAAGATTCTCAAGAGGCAAAATCAATGGACATGGTTAAGAGGCAAAAAAGATATGTGGAAGAGATTAAGAGGCAAAAAGATATTCCACTCACCTTGAAAAGTGTGCATTCATGTGAAGACAAAAAGTCTTTTTATTTTTATTTTTATTTTATTATTTATTTATTGTTTTTAGAAAAGTGGTTTCCATTAAAAAGATTTTTTTATTTAATTAAAAGAGATTTTTAATTAATTAAAAGGGAGCATGTTCTCTTAATTAAATAAGATTTTTATTTTTTTATTTTTTTTCTCTTTTTATAAAATAAGAATAGTGTTTTATTTGTACAACTTAGGATAAGAGGAAAAGTGGGGGCTTTTTATTTATTAAAAGGGGGGGAAATATTCCTTTTAATAAATAAAGACTTAGGATAAGATGGTTAGCCCATAGAAAATAATTGAATAAATGATAGAACTAGGATTTGATCTAGAATAAACAATTTATGATTTAGCAAAAGGGGCTAATAGTCTAGATGACCATTTTTAGGTGATTACATTTGCCCTTCTTTTACTAATGTGTGATCGATCTAGGAACACATTACGTCAAAGAATAGATCAGCCAAGAAGGCAAGAGATAGCCAAAAAGGCAAGCAGATAGTGATCTGACTCCAAAGAATGAAGTGCAGAAAGATAGCAAATCCTGCATGGTCAGCCTGGTAGTGATAGTACTGAACACTTAGGAAAGAGATAGCCAATAAGATATGATATGTCTGCCCCCTCAAGATCGAAAGTGAAATCTAGGTAGAGGGAATGCAGAAGCAAGAGCGACATGATCAAATCACTAGAAATCATAATTGAAGAAAGAGAATAGAATAACCATTAAGCAATGAAGGTATGCCCCACACATGGGACCCAGGGCATGAACCAAGCGGTCCCTCAACCCAAAAAAACCATGGAGGGGGATTTGAACTTGGGATTTGAAAGTGAATGAAAGACTAGAAGGGTGAGAGAGATGGAGATGAAGAGGTGAAGAATGCCCTAGTGAAGATCGAAGGATCGGGCCTCAAAAAGTCAGCTAATTGTGTGGAAGAAGGAGAAAGGTGATTTGGGTGATCAAGGATTTCGGTTTGGATCCTGAAATGAAAGGAAAATGATGTGATATGAAAGACCAGAAGTGAAAGACATGATCAAGAAGAAGAGAAAGGTGAGTGCAGTTGATTAACAAGTCCATGAAAGATAAAGGAGAGCTCTCTCCATATGCAAGATGCAAGACTAACTAACATGAACTTAAGAATGCAAGCTACATGAAAAGTGGTTTACTTGCAAGGTTACGAAGCCAATAGACATCTAATTATCATCATTGAGCATTATTGGTAGCATCACAAGATCATACAATGCACACTAGCATAACTATGTGGATATAAATATGATCTATATCAGATAGAAATGTGGGAATCTCACCTAGGCACCAAAGACATGTAAGTCAAGATGACTAGTGTAGTGAGATTACCTAAGTTTGATATGGCAAGATTATGCTAGCATCATGACACATGAAAAGTCAGGATAGCTATAAGCATGCAATTGCGAAATAGTCAAGGATAATACCTTGTAGGTCCATAGTATCAAGTAAGACCAGCATAAATGCTCATGACAGTTAGGACCAACAAAATATACCCACAAGTAGAAAAAGAAATAAAACATGTTCTCATTCCCTCAGTCTTCTAGCTATGCCCCATCAAAAATGATCATAGGGGGAGAACACTCAGCAAAGAAATCATCATAGACAGCATGCAAAGAAATAAAGTCAAACAAATCTCAGCAAGTCAAGTGCATGTGTGTAGGTCATAGAGTCAAACGTTGAGTATCACATCTGCAAATGAGAAATATCATATCATACTAGACTGTAGGGTAGGACATCTGATAAGTGTTGAGAAACACTTGATGCAAGGGTAGTGTTGAAAAACATAGTTTGAACCAAGTTGCCCAAGAAACCCTGATGCACAAAGAGACCCAAGATAAGCTCAAAACAATAGATGCCCCCTAGACTAAGACAAGAGTCAATTCCAGGCTAGGAGAGGTAAAGCGAAAAGTGGAATGAATGAACACCATGCAAGACTAATAGACATAGGTGCAAGGGTCTCAAGCAGCGCCTATTTCTAGGTTTTCACCACTTGATAGATTTATTGCAATTTTTTTAAGGACTTTTTATAATTTTTATTTTTTTTTGTATTTTTGCTACTAAGGTGCCTGTTTCCAGGTTTTCACCAAGGCACTTTTTCAAATTTTTTTTAAATTTTTTTTTGAATTTTTTTATTTTTTTGGTGAGACATCAAAGCGCCTATTTCTAGGTTTTCACTAGGATGCTCTTTTTTTTCAATACTTTTTATGCTTTTTAGGATTTTTTCAGCATCATATATGAATTTTTTTGGAGTTTTCAGGATCAATAAAAATATGTACAAAGAATGCCCCAGACAGAATTGGGCATCAAGAATCTGCTTCCTCTGATGTAGAGAACTGATATGCCCCAGGCCTAGATGTTGTAGCTATGATGATAGGAGGTCTCAACCAGTTTGACCAATAATAACTAGCCCTAAGAAATGTCTAAGCTAGTGGAGGATCGTTAGAATGTGATCCACATATGCCATCGTGGATTTCAGCTAGCACTTTTTTTGACTCTTTTATTTCTAGACACTTAAGGAGAGTTCTATCTAGACCCTTCCTATACAAGTCACCGGAGACAAAGGCAAAGTGTAAGGGATGGCGGAAGGAATGGCGTGGTGGATTTTCAAGAGGAATATGAGGTGGAAGACATGAAAAGATGGCAGGATTGTAAGATTTGTGAGCAGGATAGCGTAATTCATCCATGAGGAACTTGAAGCGAGATTTATGCCTTTTCATTTGTAAGATGGATGTTGAAGTAACCAAGGCATTAGCAACTTTTTTCTCAGCTTTGGGAATGGGATGAAGTATACCAGATATGAGATCATGCTTGAAGTAGTGCACCATTTTTTTGTAGAGAATCAGCTTGTCATCTTTTATTTGAGAATCATTATTTTTTAGTAGATTTTTTTTTTTAATTTTCTTATTTGTGAATATAGCCACAATGTGGTTTTCTCCATCCGACCATTGCTCTTTTCTTTTGACTTGATGACTGTGATACTTGATTGTTGATTCAATCTTTTTTGTTTCTAGTTCACTGGTGGAAGAAGTAATAGGTGTTGATGCGAGATGAAATGAAGTGATTGGTTCAATAGCATTTATGTGAGGGGTGTCATCTCTGGTAACAAGAGAAGTTGAGCCTATAGGGTAAGCTCCAAAAGTAGCTAGATCTAGATTTGTCATAGAAGGACCAACATAGTCTACTAAGGCAATACGGGGAACAAACCCATCAGACCCTTCGTGAGACTCATCGACTACATCAGGATGGTTACAAGAGGTATGAACTACATCAACATCCATATCTATCATGGAAGAATCTTCTGGAAGAGGCTTAAGATGTCGAGAAGTAGAGATAATCATGTCATTATGTGAGAGATCACCTCTTTTTAGCAGTCATGCAATGTTGCGATGTTGTCTATCATAGTGCAATGAGTATTTAGGCACATAGGTTCTAGACATAGAGGCCTCAGCCATATCATCAGTAGATATACATTCTTCTCCCCAAAGAAGTGAAGTAGAAGGAAGATCATCTCCCATGTGAGCCATAGTGTGTAGTGGTGACTCATCTGTATTTGTGTCTAAATTACTGAGCATGGGAGTATTTATGGAATATTCTCTATAGATCCACTCTTGAACAACTTGTTCTTCTCTTTCTGCTTCTAAAGTAACAGATGAAGGAACAAAAGTATCAAAGATCACCATAGCAGAAGTGGAAGGCTTCATTTTATTAGAAATTTTCCCATATGACCTAGGAGAAACAGGTATAGAACCAAAGGAATCCAGCATATATTCACCCATACCAAGGCTCATCATCTTAAGTGTTTTCTCAGCAGCAACTAGAGACGTACTAGGATCAACAGTAGGTTCATTGTGAGAAACAAATTTTTCAGTAGCAGCAAGAGCATTAATAGCAATAGTATGGTCTCCAGGAATCACAACTTCAGTGCCATTGTATGAAAATTTGACGCACTGATGATAAGTGGAAGGAACAACCTGCATGTCATGGATCCAAGGATGACCCAAAAGAATGTTATATGTGAGTGGAATGTCCAATACTTGGAAGTTAATATCTTTTGTGATAGGGCCCACTCGGATAGGCAATGTGACAAGACCTTTGGAAGATCTTTCCACTTCATCATAAGCTTTTATAGTAATCTTCTTCTTAGAATCCACAGCAAATTCTGACAAACCCAACTGTTGTATGACATTGAAAGAAACATTATTTAACCCTGCACCATTTTCTATCAGGACTCGGTGGACTCGAGTATTGTAGACTAGAACTTCAATGTGTAAAGCTAGATTATGCTGGTGAGCAATAGATATGTCATCTTCTATAGAAAAGGAGAGAGATAGCGGAGATGAAATGTGGTTGACCATAGCCTGAAATTGATATAGATCAATGTCATTGGGAACACGTGTTGTATGTAGAGCCTCATCAAGAATCTCTCTATACGAAGGGGATAACCGAAGAAACTCAAGGATAGATATCTATGCTGGTGTCTTTTGCAAATGTTGGACAAGATCATAGCTAAGGGTGGCTGAAGGAGCCACTTCTTTGGAAGGCAAAGCTTGCTTGGGATCTTGCGCAGTTTTAAGGACAATCTTGGCTTGCCCCCTAGTAACAGCATTCAGTGTCTCACTTCGGGAAGATGAACTACCATGTGTTTGCAAGACCAACTTTGGCTTACCATGATTGGCTCTATTATCATCTTGAGACCTCATCATTAGAACACTCTCAACGGGCTCTACCATGTTAATCATAGGCGTATTAGAAGGATATGTGTAATTGATCTTTGCATCATGATTCTTCTTATGTGTTTGAGAGGTTTCCCCCTTATCATGCTTAGGTAGAGGATCTTTGAAAGCTGTGTGATCAGAATTTTTAGTTAAGCCATCAGTGGAGATTGTGCCATTCTCAATAAGATCCTGAATATCATCCTTAAGCTTAAAACAATTGTCTGTCAGATGTCCCTTATTTTTGTAATAATGACAATAAGAATCCTCTCACCACCAATCAGGCCTATTTATCAGATCCCAGTTACCAGGTTTATCAAGAAGCGTAAGATATCCATTATCAACCAAAGTCTTAAGGATCACATCATAAGGTTCTGCCAACTTGGCATAGACTCACTTTTGAAATGACTTCTTAGGCTTATCTACATATTGAGGTTTAGGAGCATTGTGAGCATTGGCAGCTTCTTGTTGTTTTGATGCATAGATAGCATTGGAGAGATTGAAAGCAGGCTCTTTAGCTTTAGGAGCATCAACAACCCCATCATTAACAACATACTTGTTTTTATTCCAAGGTTTGTTGTTGTCTTTTCCATTGCCTTTAGCATCTTTATTAATAACAATATCCCCTTTTCTTATAGCTACAACCTCAATTTGATATGCACTTTGAACCATGTCATTGAAAGAAGAGAACAGTTGTTTCCTTAAATCATAATATAGCTCAGGGACAAGAGTGTTGACGAAAATGTCAATCTTTTCTCTCTCGGGTAACTGACAAGGATACCTAGAATACAATGACCTCCAACATTGTAAGTAAGTTGCAAATGGCTCACCTTGATGTTGTCTTAGATTACCAAGATCTATCACGGTGACAGGTTATTGGATGTTGTAAGAATAATGCTGGGTAAATCGTTGAGCCAACTCATCAAAAGTCTTAAGAGGTGGTGTCAATTTCGCAAACCATTCTAAAGCTTGGCCTCTTAAGCTTCAATGGAATAATCATAGAAGAAATGTGTCTTCATGAAGAAAGTCCATACTAAGATCATAAAAGTGACGCACATGATCTTGGGGATCACCATTTCCATCATACTTGTCGTATTTGGGAACCTCAATATCCCTAGGAAATGGGACCATGTATAGACTCCTATCAAAAGGAAGAGCACAAATTGATTCTACAAAAGATACCTTTGGAGGCTCTCTTTCTATTGTCATTTGGGTAAGGCGTTGATTTGTCCAACATAGTTCTTCTTGAAGGACTTCCATTTCAGTTGGTACTCTTTGTTGGATAATTTGTCTAACATCATAGCTGGGAGGAAGCTTATATCCTCTAGAAGTCATATATTGAAAATATTAACCGCCATTACGCTCTAAAATCTTATGCATCATTCATTGGGAGACCACATCTTGTTCAAATCTTATAAGATCCTCACTAGAAATCTCATCATTAGCCTCTACCTCATGTTGAGAGGGAGGAGGCCTAGGAGGTGAAGAAGGCATACCAAAAGTGGGTCTTGGAGGAGATCTTGGTGGCGTGTTGTTGCCATTGTTTCCATTGATAAAATGAGATCTATGCTCATGATTACTAGTCTCAAGTTGCTCGTGAAATGTCCCTCTATAAACCATGTGCCTAGCAGCATCCATCCTTTGTTGATTGTGTTCTTTGTCTAAGCGTGCTTGGTTATCCTTATGCTCAAAGTGTTCTTGCAAGCGTTGAAATTTTTCTTGTTCAATCAAAGTGAGTGAGACACTGTCTATGTTTTTGGGGGTCTTGAATGCGGAAAAGAGGAAACCTCCTTTGTACCACGAGGTAGCCTTAGAATCCTCAGATTGGTTAGAACTAGAACTGTTGTTGCTAATGGGCACTCGTGAGAATCTAGTTGGAGAAGGTAACTGTGTATAAGTGAATGGAGAGTGATTCTCCTGCTCAAATTGAGACTGAGTTGTAACCGGCATGAAAAGAGATGTTGGTTGTCTAATAGAATGAGACAAAGTTTCTCAAATTTGAGATAAGAAAAGCTAATAAAGATCACTTGTCAAAGTAGAACAATAGAGAGATGGATCATCAAAAGTGCTCAAGCACTTACAGCAATCAATTGACTAAAGCTGAGCAGTGAGCAAGAAGCTCAATAAGCAAGTAGCTAGAGAGGTAACCGTGATGCAACAAGTGATCAAGAGTAGCATTCGTTAAGCTCAAATCCAATAGTTTTAGCTCATTTGTTTCAGTCTATAACAAGTCTGAGCATGCAGATAACAAGCTAGCTTCAGATAAGAACAAGAAAAAGACACTCTACAGTAGGTTAAAATGCAAGTTTAGTAGCTTCGGATTGCAACAGCAACAAGACAGCAAAAAGGTTCTGGGTGACACTTTCCAAGTAAGCGGGGTGAACTGTCGCACGACAATTCTCAAAATAGGATGTGACACTATTCCAGGGTCATATGACTCTATGACCAGTGAACATAAAAATCTTAGTTTTGAAGCATTTTAAAAGATCAAGTAAGTATATCAACAGATTTTTATCATTGATCAAGCACATAAGACAACAATCAAGGAGTTCAAGCAAGCAATTGTCTTCAAACAATGAGCAAGGGGCAAAGCAACCTTGCACATGAACAAGAATAGTGACTTAGTATTTCTACTCATTAAAGATTCTACTTGTGTATGTTCTTGAAAATGTTTTAGCAAGCACTTAGAACACAACAACAACCTATCAAGCTGTCTACATGGATATAATGGCTTTGCTAAAGGGAGTCCTCGATATATACAAGGTACGTGAGGCCCAAATCTGTAGATGAGAAGAATCTAAAATCACACAGCCGGGGGGAGACAGTAACCCAAATCTCCTCCTTCACTTCTCAAAGGTATAAAGTTCTTTGAGGATTAGCCAAGAGTGATATCAAACTCAATTCCCAAGAAAGGTGTCTTTCAATTCACCTCCCGCTATTTATACTCTACCAGAACATAGGAGTTAAGGTCGTCCTTTGAGGCGGTGTGTCCCCAAGCAGGCCTTCTAGAAATAAAAAGGTAAGAAATTCACTATCAAAAGTATTTAAAGCACTAAAGGTGGAACACTTAACTCTTCAAGTAAATGTGAAGTGAGTCCAAAAGTGGAACATTTAACTATTCAAGTGAATGTGAAGTGAGTACACAAGGTGGAACATTTAACTCCTCACACAAACTCAAAGTGAGTCCACACCTTAGAAAACTAATGAGATCAAGAAAGCATAAAAGGGAGAACTTTGTGGAACACTTAACCCTCTTTTCAAGTAGACCCCTCCCCTATGTATGAATGATGACCTTGCATCCAAAGGGTGGTAATGAGGGGCGATTAAAAATAAGTGATTCCAACACCCAATTTACTAACAAGATCAATCAAAAGTACTCCAAAGTTGCTTATCAATACTACTCACAAATGGAAAAGGGTTGAACAATGGAATATTTAACTTTCCAAGAAAACATAGAGTGAGTCCACAAAGTGGTGCATTTAACTCCCTATGTAAACAAGGAATGAATCCATGCCCTTAATCACTCAATGAGATATTTGATATTGGAACCAAGAATTACTTAAGGTTTAAACACAAGAATTCACTTACACAAACTTGTAAAAACAAATCTATGTTCTTTCATTTCCCATTAAGAGCATCAATTGAAATGTGTTCTATGAAAGCATGTAAACACTCAAGCCAAACACATGAGAGGTTCAATTTTAATCCCAAAATCCAAATGTTGTAGAGATGGAACAAAGTACCTCAAGAAATTTTAAACATTTTCCATGAAATCAAGAGCACCTTCAAAACAACTTGTTAGACCAACAAGAGGTTAGGAAAACTAAGCCAAAATTAATCCAAAAAATTGACGGAAATGCAAAAAATGAAAGGACAAAGTTAAGTTACTCTGCCCCATGGTGGGCGCCAAAAATGTGTACTCTAAAAAGTGCACTTCTCTAAGTCATTATATCCAAGGGAATCCATGAGAGGGAAACCTTGAGAAAGTGACCTAGAGCTCCCTAGGTATGGAGTCCAAGGGTATTTTAAGTTTGCTCTCAGCTAGAGCTATTAAGCCTATAACCTTGCTAGTAAACCATGCAATGGGAGATTCAATGAAGAAAAGGGCAAGAATGCCAATATCCATAAGAAATCTAAATGATAATACAATGCAATACTATGCTAGAATGAAGATGCAAGCTAAGCTATAAAAATAAAAGATAGAAGTATTACAAATCCTTTCTAATTAAACTATGTGAGCTAATATATAGCATGAAGGAAACTAGATTAAGAATGCAATGATAATGAAACTAAACTATGATGCAAGAATAAAAATGAAATGATGGTGCAATGTTTCAATATGAGAGATCTAAGAATACCATAGCTCCAAAATGCCAAGATTGAGAAGCTCCAAGACTCCAAGATGCTAAGATGCCAAGACTCCAAGAGGATGAATCATGCAAAAGATGGATTATTTGCAAGAGATGGAAAAGATGAGTGATTAAGAATGAGGAGAGAGTCTCCTTGTAAAGGATTTTAGAAATGAATGGACGGTCAAGATTAAGAGGCAAAAAAGAATTATCAAAGGTGGAAATTAAATCTTGGTTGATCCATGTGCTCAAGATTCTCAAGAGGCAAAATCAATGGACATGGTTAAGAGGCAAAAAAGATATGTGGAAGAGATTAAGAGGCAAAAAGATATTTCACTCACCTTGAAAAGTGTGCATTCATGTGAAGACAAAAAGTCTTTTTATTTTTATTTTTATTTTATTATTTATTTATTGTTTTTAGAAAAGTGGTTTCCATTAAAAAGATTTTTTTATTTAATTAAAAGAGATTTTTAATAATTAAAAGGGGGCATGTTTTCTTAATTAAATAAGATTTTTATTTTTTTATTTTTTTTCTCTTTTTATAAAATAAGAATAGTGTTTTATTTGTGCAACTTAGGATAAGAGGAAAAGTGGGGGCTTTTTATTTATTAAAAGGGGAGGAAATATTCCTTTTAATAAATAAAGACTTAGGATAAGATGGTTAGCCTATAGAAAATAATCGAATAAATGATAGAACCAAGATTTGATCTAGAATAAGCAATTTATGATTTAGCTAAAGGGGCTAATAGTCTAGATGACCATTTTTAGGTGATTACAATATGCACAGGTGATGAACATTTAGATTTGCCTAAGCAGTACTTTGAGTAGTCCTCCTACACATGTACTATTGTGAAAATCATCACAAGTCTATTTGTAGGAGGGCTAGTCAAAGTACACATGTTTGGAGGTCTGAAGGAAACAAGAGAATTTGAATAGTCACGAGTCTTAAGATTGTACTTAATATAGCCAAGCTTCATTCAAACATGAAACAAACCATTCTTAAACCAGATTAAACTAGTTAACCAAAGGACGTACACAACCTGTGCGTGTTGATGACAATGAGGATGTGCATCACAGTAATACAAGTAAACATCTTAAATTGATTGGTGTAGTAATACAAATTTAATTGCAATTGGTGTTTGGATTAATGTAACAAATTGACCTCGATGTTGATGATGTGACTAGATCAGGTAAAGAGCTATATGATTATGAATGTTGTCAATGTCTTTATTACCAAGGAATCACCACCCACCATTAATGAATATTAATGATCATTGTTTCCTAAGGGTAATCATTATTTGTGTATGTTGATCACCCAAGTCTTTGGCTGTGATTTGCATGTTGTGCGGTTTGTCAGAAGTGGGGGTATGACATGCTGGTTGGATTATAACATATTGACACTTACACCATGAAGAAGACAAATGATTAAATAGAGAGGACCAACTGAACCATCTTGTGGTCATTCTATATCACATTGAGAAACAACATCAAGACTTGAGAATCAAAACAATCAAAAGTTTCTTCAAGACAATGAATGATCAACAACATTCCATCAGAAAACAAAACACTAATCTATGTTATCATTAAGCCATAAAATATGTCTATGTTATGATTATGTTGATGTTGATGTTGATGTCTATAATTTATTTCACTTACTGATGCTGCCTAGATTGAATTTTGAATTGTCGGGTTGGAGAATGCTTTCAAAGTTTAGGGTCTGTTCCACATGATACTCTTAGTGACAGCTCAAATGCAACTCAACATATTTTTGATGCTGAGCAACCCATTGCAGAAACTCATCCGCAAGTGAAATTTAATGTTGTGAATCTTGGCATTGTTAATGTTATTACTTTTCCTCATGTTTCATATTTGTGAAAATGTTTCTTGGCACTATCTTCTTTTTCAATTCCTATATTTGTAGCTTTTTAGATCATTAACTTAAGCATTACATGTCTTTGTTCAAAGTTTATTCTAACACTATATTATATCTTATTCTTATTACAATGTTCTTTGTTGTGGGGCAGGAGGTCAATCTTCATTGTCTTCATTCTGGGGGATAGTGAAGATTTCTCTGACAAATAGTAGGTCTTCTTTAGTATCTTATAATAACATGCTAAATTGATAAAGGTGTTATGGGCATTTAATCTGCAATTACTAATAGATTAAGCATATTATTACTATGCTTAATGTTCTATTTAAATGAATTTAACACAAAAAACAAATTTACAAAACTAAACCAATGGAATGTTTACAACAAAGTTGTGTTGAGGAGTTTGCTCCTTGTTTAATGTTAACTGTTCTTGCACAATCCACTCATACAACAATGAAATGTTATTTGGAAGGGATGGTTGATAGTGTCCCTTGAGGGAAGGGGGATTGTGAAAGACTTTTTATCATTGTATTGTGTATTTCCAATATGTTTGGATGTAGGGCAGACCAAGAGAATGAAGGATCACTCACTGATTGCATGATAACCCAGTTTTGAAGGGACACTGGTTGAGGGGACAGTCAAGGTCTGGATGATTGGGCCATTGGATGACCCTATTTCTTTGTATTAATTTCTATTCAAATTGGATGCATGGATTTCTTATGAATTATTAGCTGCTATGTATCCTGCAACTGCATTTGTAAATCTGCATATACTTCTCTAGGGTTGTAAGACACTTAGAGATCAAAATAGAGAAACTAAATCAGAATCATTCTTTGTCCTATTTCCTTTTAACAAATTCTCAACTATCAATGATACAATACATTTGATTCCCTAAGCTATCAATACAAATGATGCCTAGCTAGAAGCTCACGGGCTGTCCATTTGATAACCACAGTCAACATTTCAAAAAAATGGATATCCTTGAGCACAAGCACCAATAACATCAAATAATGGAGTTAAAGCACAGGCTAGGGCACAACACCAATAGAATGTGGTCATTTTAGTGACAGCAATATACAATGGCATCATTAAACATATATGCCAGTAATATCAACAAACGTGAATCCAAACATTTGAAAACCAATGACATGTTTACAACAAAGGTCTAATAGAACTCCCAACAATTCTTAAACATACTTTATCTGATATGATGAATTCTTAAACAATTAAGGTTGGAGTAGACATAGTTATCACACTTTTTTTTTTGTGGTACAAGGAAAATTTGGCTAGGTCAAATCTCCCTTCGTGCTAGCAGTCTACAAAATTAGACCTTTATTAACAATTGATCATATCAGATAACTAGTATGTTTAAGAATTGTTGGGACTGATCCTTTGGCATGTATTAAATAGAATATATAGAATTTTCTGCATATTATTATCATTCTATTTCTTTGTTGTAAACATGCCATTGGTTCAGTTTTGTAACTTCACTGTTGTATGAGTGGATTGTGCATGAACAGTTAACATTAAACAAGGAGCAAACTCCTCAACACATCTTGGAAACTCCATTCACTTCTACCAAGAATAAAGCATTTAATCCAATCAACATTACATATAATCATTAGACAATTACATTTTTTGACTGTGTAGAGGAATAGTCACGACCAAAATGATCAAAACTACTTTCACCCTTGCACAAGCTATTCCAAACTTCAAGTAAAATGAGCAATATGCTATATCAAATTATTCATATTCATAGTAACCATTCAAAGGATCATTTTTTCAATGAACCCTCTGACTGTACCCCTGTGACAGAGAAAGGAAATCTCAAAATAGAGAAAGGAAACTTAGTAAAACCAGTCTATGCCGTTGTTTGTGAGGGTACAGTCATTGCCTCTCAAACCTCTCCAAACATGTAAGATTGTCTTTAAATACTTTATTGATCTCTTCTAAACATTAACCAAATCAAACCTACATTTGAATCCACACACAATAACCCCAAAATGAAAGGTTTTGTATCCTTTAATGAATCTCAGTCACTTGTAACGCATGGACAGTCAAACCAGTACTATTTAATACACGCCAAAGGACTAGTTGTATGAAATTGTCAATCAGATAGCATTTCACTGTTGTATGAGTGGATTGTGCAGGAACATTTAACATTAAACAAGGAGCAAACTCCTCAACACATCTTGGAAACCATTGAATTCAATAATAAATGAAACCTAACACCAACACTATTCCTTCCATTCACTTCTACCAAGAATAAAGCATTTAATCCATTCAACATTACATATAATCATTAGATAGTTACATTTCCTAGCTATGTACTAGAGGAACAGTCATGACCAAAACAATCCAAACATTTGAAAATAGTGAATCGATATCCTTGAGTACAAGTACCAATAACATCAAATAATGGAGATAAAGCATGGGCTGTGGCATGACACCAGTAGAATGCGGTTATTTCAGAGAGCATTCATGATCAAATAAAATGCAATGCATTTGAAATTTACAGTCAAATATGATGTCAAAGGCTCGAAAGATGAAGAAATCACATATGAAGAACATGTCGTTGGTTTATTTTTGTAAATTTGTTTTTTGTGTAATTAGTAATTGGCAGATTAAATGCAGATAACACATTTATTAGTTTAATTAGCATGTTATTATCATATCAAATAAAGTATGTTTAAAAATTGTTGGGACAGGTCCTTTTGCATGTATTAAACATAATAGAATTTTCAGCATATTATTATCAATCTATTTCTTTGTTCTAAACATGCCATTGGTTTAGGTTTGTAGATTTGTTTTTTGTGTTAAATATATTTTTTGTGAGGAGAGGTCTTGTTCTGAGGAGATTGATGAAGATTGTGCACATCAAAAACCAATTCATAAGGTACCAATCCATGTTTCCTATTCTCTTATATTTTTGGTGTGGTAAATCTCCTTAAAATTTTCATGTCCTTTCTTTTGATTACTATGGATGAGATATATATCTTACATTTAACATTCAAATTCTTTACATTTTAGAACATGTGGTGTGTTTTTTGAGGATTTTACCAAATCAATTTTTAACATAAACCAAAAACACCAAACTAATATCTTGCCCTTGCAACGTGACAAAATATTTGCATTTGACCAATAACTGCAAGCAATTGAACGATAAATCCACATACCTGTATCTTTGTAAAATACCTGGAACATCAAAAAGATGGCTAAGTGGCTACCACCATGATTTTTATCTACTAAATATGGGAAAAAAAACACCAAGAAGAATCAAATAGAAAACATGATTGGTCATTTCAGAGAGCATTTGTGATCAAATAAAATGCAATGCCTTCTCTCGCGCTCGATCAGCTTTCACCCGCTCATTTTCTCCCACTCCTTTTCTCTACAATCGAAATAAAAATGATTTGGCTATTTCAAAATAGTGAATCGATATCCTTGAGCACAAGCACCAATAACATCAACTATTTTGATATGTGGGTACCATAATATTGGCAAGAGTTCTTTTATTAATAAGATTACTCTACAAGCTTGAAGAAGCGATATATTTTGGCAAATGAAAAGTGGAAAGATGATGATGTTCCTGAGATCATGGATGGACACAATGTTGCAGATAGAATGGGAAGACATCTTTCAAGCCTGGCCCTGGATCCTTCAATAATTGGGGTAGGATCTAGACCTAGGCTAAAAGGATGTCTTCCTTTTTGTTGTGGAATATAGGCTCTGCTGCTACAACAATGACAAACTATGATGTACATATCACAACAGCTGAGAAACATAAATGTAGGCATCATGGTCACAATTTTTTGGAGACACAACATAATTGAGTGCTATTCCTAGATGATGCAAAGCAACCACTACTTTGCATTGTCTTGGAAAACCACTCAATTATGTTGTGTCTCCAAAAAATTGTGACCATGATGCCTACATTTAAGTTTCTCAGCTGTTGTGTTCCATGACCCCTTTATGACCCTTTACGATCCCTAAGAATACATCTTAGAGGTCTTAAAATTTCGTAAAGGGTCATAAGAGGCTCCTAGGAGGGGCTAGGTGAGCTTCCACCTTCACGTGGTTGGCCCTGTTAAGTAGAGAATGTTAAACTATTCTTGAAACAAATAGAAGCTCGATAATTTAAGGTCTCAGTCCATGAAGATGCTAAAAAAATGATGAGAATCAATGATGGAGAGTTTTTAGATTATGAGAAGACGTATATGGAGTGGAGGCTAGATTGAGTACCAGTGCAAAATTGATGATTTAGTAACCTACATCTATAAAACTTTCACAATTATCCCTTCTTTGGCCTCCACTCATTCCTCTTCTCAAAAATGGTTATCTAGAAACTTTGGATAGTGTTTCTCATCCATGCATGAAATGTGCTAGTGATCATATAAAATTACTTTAGGCCTCCAGTATTGATGAGATGTACAAATGTAAAACATTTTGCAAGACTGTGATCAATTTGTGCAGTGTACATAAATGCAAGGCAATGATTATTCTCGATGATCGACAGGTAGCTAGGACAGTAGCTAGGACTAAAGATAACACAGCTCAAGAGACCATCATAGGTTGTCTCTTTCTTCGGTCTATATTATTGCCAGAATGTTTTACCTTTCATTAGCTCATCAAATCTAGGGATTTGAAAGAATTTAATAGAATATTTTCATGACAACTTATATTAAGTTGACGTTGCACGAATTTATCTACTTCATGCACTTGTATACTATGAAGATGGCCATGCTTCTTTATCACCCTCCTCATAGTCTACAAGTGCGCGAAGTAGATAAATTCATGCAACATCAACTTAAATAATATACATTGTAATGAAAATATTCTATTAAATTCTTTCAAATCCCTGGATTTGATGAGCTAATGAAAGGTAAAACATTCTGTCAATAATATAGACCGAAGAAAGAGACAACCTATGATGGTCTCTTGAGCTGTGTTAACTTTAATGTGCCTATCCGTTAGTTTTTCAATAATTTATAATTAATTTTGATGGAAGCGATATGCTTTTGACAGACAAAATGTTGGAGAAAAATAATTTATGACATTTATTGCAACAGTAATGCTATACGTTCAACAGGGAAACCTGTCGAAGAAATGTTGCACAACTATTGCTCTTCCGATAGTTTAAGTGTCGTAAATAAAAAGTTTTGATAGACCCTTTGATATTAAGGCCATATCACCGATAGGTAGATCTATCAGAATTTTGTGCAAACTATCACTATTCCAACAGTACTAATGTCAAAAATATATTTTTTGATAGTTTGTTCCGACAGAGACTATATATTTTTGATAGGTCTTGTTATCAGAATTCTGATGGATGAATCGTAGGAAATGCCATAACGTAGCTGTTGTCATGTGCAAGTTTTCGACATGACATGGTGTAAGTAAACCGATGGGTATGTATTCTGTCACAATTTCCAACCCAAAAATGGTGACGGACACAGGTGTTGAAATTCTGACAAATGGGCATCAGAATTTGACCTCAAATGTACTAGTGTCGTGAGCTTGTGGATAGAATCACTGATGGAGGAAATCCACACAAGAGCTTGTGGATATAATCGCCAATTGAGGCAATCCACTTGGGAACTTGTGGATAGAATCACTGATAGAGGTAATCCACACTAAAGCTTGTGAGTTTGTAGATAAAATCACCGATGGAGGCAATCCACACAAGAGCTTGTGGATAGAATTGTCAATGGAGAAAATCCACCCAGGAACTTGTGGAGAGAATTGTCAATGGAGGTAATCCTCACAAGAGCTTGTGGATAGAATCACTGATGGAGGCAATCCACCTAAGAGCTTGTGGATAGAATCATCGATGGAGGCAATCCACACGAGAGCTTGTGGATAGAATCATCAATGGAGGAAATCCACATCTTGAGACTATGTTTCTATTGACTACATATTGAGGATGATGCCTTTATTGCTTACATCATATGATTGATGGTGTCAAGTGTCTTAAGTGTTGACATTGGATTGATTTATCCTCCCTAGCTAAGAGGGAGTGTTGATGTCTTGTTGCTTCAGTCGAATAAACACTGAGTCAATACTAGTGAAGATATATATATATATATATATTAGAGAAATTAATATAATACTCAAGAGATATTATATATATATATATATGTATGTATGTATGTATGTATGTATATAATCATAATCATCATTGTATTAATTACATATTAATGAATAGACATGTCTCATGAAGGGACGTGTCTCTTCTTGGATCATTCTCAATATAAATGCAAGAGATTGTTGCATTTGAAAAATACATACAGTGAGATAGTGCTATTACATTTGCAATGATCCTAAAACTTTAACACACATTAGAACCCCCTAGGATCCATTAAGACCCCTTAGGACCCATTATGAGCCCTTAGGACCCATTAATGTGCCATATGAGGGTTAATGTGTTATAATGGGTCCTAGTGTGTCCTAATGTGTCCTAAGGGATCCTAGGACCATTTAGAATCCATTATGAACCCTTATGATACATTAGGACTCATTATGTATTCTAAGGGTCCTAGGGAGTCTTAAGGGGTCATAAGACCCCTTAATGAGCTCGAGGACCATTTAGGACCCATTAGTTTTTGATTTGATAGTTATAGTGTCAAAAGGGTTCCTAATGGGTCCTAGGACCACTTAAGTCCCATTATGACCCCTTATGATACATTAGGACCACTTAGGACACATTAGTGGTTTTTATGATCGTTAATACATTCTAAGGAGTCCTAATGGGTCCTAATAGGTCCTAGGACCACTAAGAACCAATTAGGACTCGATTAGGACCTTTTAGGACACTTATTATGCATTAGGAGCCATTATATATCATAAGGGTCGTAATGGGTCCTAACAAGTTTTAATGGGTCTTAAGGGTTTCTAGGACCACATAGGACCCATTATGACCCCTTATGATACATGAAGACTACTTAGGACCCATTAGTGTGTTGTACAATGGTTAATGTATTTTAAGGGATCCTAATGGGTCCTAATGTGTTCTAATGGGACATAATATGTCCTAATGGGTCCTAATGTGTCCTAATGGGTCCTAAGGGGTCCTAGGACCACTTAGGACCTGATTAGGATCCTTTAGGACACTTATTACTATATGCACCCTAAAATAGTCACCTAGACTTTGGGGCCCCATTCATCAATTTATCAATTTCCTAAATCAATGCATTGTAATATTTTTAATTCAAATCAATTTCCTTGATCAAATCGTAATTAATTCAATTATTTTAATATTTCCTAAGGTTTGATCATTTTATCCTAAGTTTTATTTAATTAAGAGAACATGCTCCCTTTTAATTAAATAAAAAAATCTTTTAATTAAATAATAAAATCACTTTATCCTAAGCTACATTTAATTAAAGGAACAAATCTCTTTTAAAATAAATAAAAAAATCTTTTAATTAAATAATGGAAACCACTTTTCTATAAATAATAAATAAATAATAAAAGAAAAAAAAATTTGTCTACACATTGAATGCACTCTTTCCAAGATGACTGGAATCTCCTTTTGCCTCTTAAACTCTTCCACACATCTTTTTGCCTCTTAATCATGTCCATTGATTTTGCCTCTTGAGAATCTTGAGCACATGGATCAACCAAGATTTACTATCCATCATTGCTCATTTCTTTTTGCCTCTTAATCTTGTCCGTCTATTCATTTCTAAAATCTTTTATAAGGAGTCCTCTCCTCATTTATGCATGGAGATTTTAGAGATCATAAATTTATGTTATTGTTATATAAGTTTGGAGAGCGATTTTGGAGAATAATTTGAGCACTTGAGCTTGAACATTGCAACTTCTCTTTTCTTATCTTCTTCTTTCATGCCTCCATGGAAATCCATTTAGATTACTATTGCACTTACATATTAGATTAGATTCATATTTCCTTTCATAGAATAATCTTGCACAAGCATTTCCTTTCATAGATTAGTTTTCTTTTATGCATTGTTATCATTTAGAATAGATTCCATTTTCATTTGCATGCATACTTGATGATCATGGAGACTAGCATTCTTATTTTTCCTGTTTGAATCTCTCATTTTATGGTGTACTTGCATGGGCACAAACTAGGTCTAATATGAGGGTCTTCATCATAAACCCTTTCACTCGATGAATAGAGAACTATGAGTCACCATTTGAGACCTCATTCTTGAGAAATCTTGGATTTAATGACTCGTAGAAGTGTGTCAACATTTTGGCACACATTTTTGGTACCCACAACGGGGCAACCCACCTTTACATGCTAGTTTTGGTTATTTTTTGAAGATAAAAACCCTTGTGCAAATTTACAGATTTGCTTGGAGACTAAAACTCTAGATTTTTAAAGATTTGATCACATCTCCCAAACAACTTAGAGTTTTAGTCTGAAATTCTTTTTGCAGGTTGGCAACATATTAGAGAAGCTTCAATAAAAAATTCAGAATTTTTTGAGGTATTTTTTTAAAAATTATATTTTTTTCTTTATTTGTCATAAAAAATTAATTTTCAGTGCAAATCATCATATGTTTCAGAAATTTTTACATTTTTGGAAAGATCTTTAAATTCTATAGTGGTTTCATTCTTTGTGTTTTAAATTTGGATGCAATATCATAGCTCAAATAGTCAATTTACAAAATTTGGTCTATTTTGGTAAAATAGGTCTCTAGGGCACAAATGAAGAGATTTTTTTAAAATTTTTACATTTTTGGAAATCTCTCTATTTTTTAGCAGGGACCTCTATTTTTTATTTCTATTTTTGTGGCCAAAATCATATCAACAGAATTAGATCTTGTTGACTAGGTCAAATGCAAAAAAAAAAAATTGTGATGAGTGTCCACTTATTTTTCATGGTTCAATGCATGATATGAGTTGTCATTTGGATTATTTGCTAGCTATTATTGCTCCTAATAATTGATTTTCAGATCTAACCCTAGGGTATGCATAAGTTGGATATATGTTGCATATCTTGTTTGTTTATTTGTTTGTCTTGCTTGTTGGAGAGTTTGTGGCTTGCTTACATAGAAAAGCTCAACAAAAATAAAAATAAGGTAAAATATACTAAGCGCGTTGCTTTGGACTTGAGGTATTTTTTTGCATCTCTATAACATTTGGATTTTGGAAATTAAAATGAACCTCTCATGTGTCTTACTTGAGTGATTTATTGCTTTCATAGATCACACTTCAATTTTTCTCTAAAGGAAACAATGAATCTAGATTTTCTTTCTTGCATATATGTCTCACATAGTAATTAGGCCCTATGAACACTATTTGTGGTGTTCTTGAGAGAGTGGGCTTCATTCACTTCTTTTGCATGCGAATCTCTTCTCAGGGTGAACCCACAATAGTGGGTTACACTTTTTTGCTTGAACGGACACTATACTCTAAATTTTGAATAAAAATTTTAGATTCGAATGCATATTGTCATTAAACCGTTAAGAATCAGAAGATGAAGTAAATTAGAGTCTTTTAAGATTTTCTATCTAGATTTTAAATTTTTTTATTTTATTTTTTTTTGAATTGATTTGATTGGTTTTTTCTTTCTCCCACAAAAATTGGTATGTTGCTAAAAACGTCATTTTCAAAGAGTTACATTATTTTCATAGAGCATAACTTTTTTTCTAAAATAGATATCAATGTGATTCTTTCAAATTTAGTTTTTTAACATCCATATGGAGGGAATGAAATTAGTTTTATGACATTATTATGATTATTTCATATTTTATTAACGTTTGAAGTTGACTAAGCTGTAATTTTGACATACCTTGACTACATAGCTTATAACTTTTTGTGTATTTGTCCAATTTGATTTTTGTTTTTTTTGATAGAAAGATAACTTCAATACCTAGGGAAGATATATTTTTTAGATTTTTTTTTCTCTCATTTACTATTTTTTCGTAAGCATCGAACATAGAGGTGGAGATACGGTGAAATATCTATGTTTAGTAAAACTAAAAATACAAAGTCATAATAAACTTAATATATATTAACATTATAATAATTGGAAAGAGTTTTCTCAGTAGTACCTTACTACATACATAGGTTTTTTGAATGAATTCATTTGATCTGCCAAAAGATAAAGTTGAAGTGATTTTTTATCAGCATTTTAATAAGTGTGAAGGAGACTCCATTGTAGGTATGAATGAGGAGTATATATGTTATATCAATATTTTTTTTATCTAAGAGGCTTTGAGCTAACCATTTCTAATTAATTTCTTCAAATTGAACCTCTCAAGGCTTAAATAATCATATTTTATTAAAAATGTGTCATTTCAGCAAAAATCAGCATGTCTAAAAAAGTGTAACCCACTATTGTGGGGTCACCCCTCAAAAAGAGATCCCCTTGTAGGTAGCGAAGGAAGTTGTTATTATCTCACGGTCTTACTTGATTTAGTCCTCAACTTTGATCAGTACGATCTCTCTTGGACCCACTTAGGGAGCTCGACAGACATTTTTGTTAACATCACTTTCAATCTTAACGTGTCAAATAATTTTCTTGCTATGTTTGGGTGAGGTGAAGAGGCTAGAGGATTATGCTCTACTCCCTTTTTGGGTAGTATCAAAAACTCAAATCCTTGAATCCGAGCTAAGTCCCCATGTCCTTTTTTTGAGTCACCTTGTTAGAGAGGGTTAACCATAGTGGACATTCCCTTTATTGGGTCAACCATGTCGATGAAACCTCAAGTGGTAATAGCCATTTTCGCCGTGGTAGCAACAACCGCTATATAAATGTCCTTGTGGAAGAAATCTCCACGGGTGTAATTTCTTGTTGGGCTGTCAGATCTCCTCAGCATCTCTAATTTATTAAATTCTTGGAATGTGTCAAAACCTTGATGTGCCTAGATTGGAGTTATCCCTCTTGAGATTGCAAAATTTGCAGAGTTGATCATTACTACGAACCATAATGCAACCAATTTTTTCTTTCTAGGACTATGTGCATGACTAAAAAACATTTTGAGAACATACACAAGTAGAATATTTAGGGAGTATAATACTACATCACTATTCATGTTCATGCGCAAGGTTTCTTTTTCCCTTGCTCATTGTTTGAAGACAATTGTTTGCTTGAACTCACTAATTAGTTAGGAGAACCAATGAGTCTTGCATGCCTGATTAGTGATAAAAATCTATTAATGCATCTAGTTGGTCACATTAAACAAACAAATCTGAGTTCCCGAGTGATAAAAAATTCAAAGATCTCCTCAAAAATGCTATGACATGTTGCTGAACATCCAAATGAACTTATATGGTATCAAGTTACACAAAATGACTCTCCCATGTCTTCTTTCTTCCACATCTCCCATGTCTTCCTAGTCTCCCATTTTCATCCTTTCTCTTCTTCCTTCACGCTTCTTCCTCTTCTTCCTAAACTCTTCACATCTTCTTGATTCTTTTCCTCTTATTATCTAGTCTACCTTCTTCTATTCATCTATTTTATCACTTCCATGCTTGATTCCTCCTCTTCCAGAACCATGAATTTCAACTATCTTGTTATGGAACCTCTTTTGAAAATAGATGATCTCAAACTCATTGCTCAATTTGAAGAGTATTATTCCTCCAAAAATCACATGGGTAACAAATTTAAATGATAAAAATAAAAGAAAAATTGATTGAATCGGACGCCTTTGCAAGGATCATACGCATGATCCTATCACGACCTCCTTCTCCAAAACATTTTTCATCTTCTAAGTCTTCTCGTCCTTCCTCATCTTCCAAGTATTACCATGAATCTTCTAGACATTATTCGCATTCCTCATTATCCAAGTCTTCTTCCTCCACTAGGTCTTCACTTTCCTCTTCTTCACGATCTCATTCCTCTTCTACTTCTCCCAAGAGTCTTACTTATATTCTCAAGACATACCATAATGAGCAACATGACAATCCTTGTGATACCTCTTCCACGAAGAGTGACACACCCATCTATGATGACTATGATGATGGAAAATGTAGTGATACCTATAACACCTCTATTCCTAAGAGTCCTCCTAGTCATGTGCTCATGCTTATTGGAAATGGGTCGTCACATTGGATAGATCGTGATGGTGATCCATATGATTCTAATTTTGAAAGAGACTTTGATGATTTTTTTGAACAATACCTAGATGATACATCTACTTCTATCAAGGAAGAGAAATATTTTCATGTTGATTATAAATTTAAATACTATAAGAATCTCTCCTCTAAGAACTCTCATGCTGAAAATAAAGACTACACTCTCGAGCAAGATTATGTTAATGATAGACCTTTATCTTATGATGGTTCCCTTCCATCCCCTACTTCCTCCAATACCCATACATTTCCTAAAGCTTCCATTAAGTCTTTCAAATCTTTCACAAATCCTTCATCCAACAAAGGTCCTAATACTTTTCATGTGGTTCCCTATAGTTTTCCTCAAGGGCTACCTCTTAAAGAAACTCAAACTAACCTTCACTTGGCTGCAAATACTTTCAATAATGCTAAACCTAAAGAGCCTAAGCCTTTATATGCTATAATGCCTACTTCAACTAGTCCTTCACCATCTCTTCCAAAGTCTTCCATACAATTCCAACATGCTTCATTGTCCTTAGAAGTGACTCCATGTCAAGAGGACTCTAAAAATGATAAAGAAAATAACATAAAGAAAGATCAAGATCAAGAACCCTCCATGTCATCCAATCCTTTTCATGATGTCTCTTATCTATTTCATGGTTCTTTTCATCCTGCATGCCCTTTCTCATTCATTCCACCATGTCTTAAGTCTTCTCCTAAGCAAGATCAAGCTACTAGTTACATCGTTGAGCTTATTAACAATCACAATAACCTTAATACACTTGCGCTTTCCAAAGATGATACTTCCATTAAGGTTATTAAAAATAGTGTTGTTACTTCCAATGTTAAGCCTATTGAAAATCAAGAGAAAAATCATATGCTTATGCTATCCAAAGCTCCTTGTCAAGATCAAAGTCTTCCACCTTCTTGTTCTACCACTCCATGTTCGCTTCCACTTTCTACTCTTCCTAAGTCTTTTCAAGCTCCGAACAATCCTATCAAAGAAGTTGCTCCTATTCAAGATGTTCATGATCCTATTACAAATCCTAATGCTCACTCTAAAGATGCTGATGTCCTTGGTTTTCATATAGATGCTGATGATCTTATTGATTATCCTTGTGTATCTTCCATGTCCATCATTGGACCTCCTCCACCAATACTAAGGGCTTCATGTCTTCCTTTCATCTTGGGCCCTTATGTCCCTTCACTTTCCCCTCCCAACTCTTCTAATTCACCATCCATCTTGGGTCCTTACATCCCTCCATCTCCTATCTTTCCTCAAGATCAACATAGATGCATATCCTTGAATCCTTTTCATCCACCCACCCATCTAAACCAATCATATCCTCCTTCTTCTTCTACAAGTCCCAAGTCTTTTGGAAGTAACTTGAATGTTCAATACAAGAAAAATAAGAAATACAAGAATCCATTAAAAAAGATCACCATGTCTCCTCTAATCAACATGGAGACATAAAGTCAAAAGAGATATCTAAGAAAAACACTACAAGACAAGTATGGGTTCCAAAATTCATCATTGAAGATATTCTCTCTAAATCATCAAAAAGAAATGAAAATCCTATGGCTATATGGATTCCAAAGTCTCTCTTGAAAGAGTGTGATGCTGAGCAACAAGTGAAGTTGACATTCAAGCTTCCAAAGGCTTCCACTTCATCTTCTTCCAAAAACATTCTTCCATTCCATGCACCTAAACCGCAACCTCTGCTATCCATTCACCATATTCCTTCATGTATTCCTTCATTCACATTTCCTCCATCCTCTTGCCACCCTTCAAGGTGTGTGTTGATGCTGATCTTGCCTTCCTTTCCATCTACCCTTTCACAATCCTTCCATTCATTATCCTTCTACCTTCTATCTTTTTTCCTCATTTTCCTATTCCTCATATCTTCCAACCTCACTTGCTTTACATAAAACCTTTTCCTCCATTTTTCTCTTACATCTTCCTTTCCCTATCAGCATCTTTGAGCATATCATTTTGAATTTTTGGCATATCATGGTTTATCCTTTCAAGGAACATTATCTAAAAAGCTTACCTTCTTCCAAAAACAAAAATTAAAAAAATAGAAAAATGAAAAAAGAAATAAAAAATTAAAAAATTAAAAATGTGCCTTGGTGGAAACCTAGAAACAGGCACCTTGTTAGCAAAAGTAAAGAGAAATAAATTTTTCCTATGGTGAAACCACTCCCTTGTGGTGCCTTGGATAAGTACCTTGATGAAAACCTGGCAATCAAGCATCATGCGTAGTTCTTCAACATATTTCATCCATTCTGTCTTCTCTCTTTGATCTTGACAATGTTGACCTATACACGAACATTTGGCTATCTTGTGAGCTATCTTATGATGATCTTGCTTTCATTTCATTCATGTTTAGCCTTCATATTTATTTTCCTCCATTCATTCTAGCCTTTCGCTATCCTTTTCCCGTTTGGTCTTGATCTAATAGAAAAGAGTAAAACATGATGCTATGAAGCCTCTTGACATGTCTACTCCTTTGGACTACATCCTTTCATTTTTTTTCATTATACTTTTGTGACTTATCCTATGCTGGTCTTTCATTGCTTGTCCAAATGTGCTTTACATGACAATTTTTCCTTAGCTTGGATACTCTTGAGCAGTTTTCCCTTGAAGATTTCTTCCCTTCATTCTCCTTCATTCTCTTGTCTTCCATCTCTTCCACCAGCTTACTAATCCCTTTTGTTCTCCACCTTGCTAGACATTGGGACTACACGATGTGATTTTTCTTGGGGGTTTGATGCCCATTTTGTCTGGGGGCATCCTTTGTACATACTTATTGATCTTGAAAAAATTCAAAAAAATGGTATATTGTCAAAAATTCTAAAACTCTGAAAATGTCCTAAAAAATGACCATCTTAGTGAAAACCTAGCAATAGGCACTTTGATGTATCTTAAAAAAAAAAATACAAAAATACAAAAAAATGCCAAAAAAAATTTAAAAATTAAAATATTCAAAAAAAAAATAGAAAATGTGCCTTGGTGAAAACTTGGAAACAGGCACCTTGGTAGCAAAAATACAAAAAAATTATAAAAAGTCCTGAAAAAAAATAAAAATAAAAATTTGCAATAAAATTCAAGTGGTGAAAACCTGGAAACGAGCGCTACTTAAGGCCTTTGCACCCCTATTTCTTAGCACGTGTCCTCGACACTTAGCCTTTCTCCATCATGCCTTGTCCTTGTTGCCTTGGTTTGGAATTGGTCTTTGTCTAGGGGGCATAACTGTGTTGGCTTTGGTCTCTTGGATGCATTAGTCTTTAGGACACCTCACAAACTATATTTTTCAACACAACCCCTGACATCAAGTGTTTCTCAACACTTCTCAGTTTGGTCTTACCCAGTTTTGTCATGTGATCTTACCTACTTGCAAGCACTTGATCCTTATCCTTGGAACTCAGTATTAGTGAACACACTTACTTTTTAAAACACAACACTTAATGCTTGAGCTCTATCATGATCTTTTCTTTGTGTGCTGACTGTTATTGATTTTCGTTGAGTGTCCTTGTCTAATAAGTCTCTTCGGAATGCATAGCTAGAGGACTTGGGGCATGGGGCATATTTTTATTTACTTTCTACTTGTGGGTGTGGTCTTGAAACTCTTGAGTGTCTCTTGTTGTTCCCTTGAAACACTTAGGAGATTTGAGGCATCATCCTTGACTTTTTTTTGCACAATCGTTCTTATGGTCATCCCGACGTCTATGCCTTGATGCAAGCGTAGTTTTGCTACATTAAATTGGGTAAGCTAACATCAAAGTCATCTTGACCTTTATGTATTTGATTCTTATGTTATAATCTTTCCACATTCCAATCCAATATAAATCACATTCATATCTTCATAGTTGTGCTTGTGACTAGTGATAATTGTGTGATTTTCCAATGTCTGTTAATAATGGCCCAATGATGAAAATAAGTTCCTTAACATTCTCTAATGAATGACGAACACAAAATCCTATGTTACAGTTTCTCTATTGCAAGTACACATTTGCATTTTCATGTAGCTTGCATTGTTAGACTTCATGTTAATTTGCATTTTTAGGCTGCATTAGGAGTTTTAGAGGGTTTTCCTTCATCTTTCTTTTGGACTTTTAATCAACTGTGGTCATATTTTGATCTTCATTTCCTTATCTTCTTTCGTGATCTCAATTGAAATTTTCTATCTTAAACAGTTGATTGATTTTGAGGCATTCTCTTTCTTGAAGCAAATTTTCTTTCTTCTCTTCATTTCTTTTCACCTCTTCCAAACTTCTATCTTCCATTCGCTTTCACCCCACTTCTTTTTCTATTAATTCAACCTTGGGGCATAATCTTTCATGCTTGGTGATCTACCTTGGTTCTTTGATCCTTATATCATTCATCTTACATCAAGAACCTTACTTTTAGTTTGATTTGATCAAATTTATCAATTTGTTGTTTCTCCTCTATCTCATTTCGATTTCGATCACGAGGGGGCAGTACCTATCAAAATTCAATCCTTGATTCAGCTTTATCAATCCTATCAATTACTTCTCTTGGGGAAACCTTGCTTGAGACTTGACAATTACCTATTTATAGGGGTGTTGGCCCTTCTTTTTCAATCAACTTATCTTTGTCCTGATGTGTTCCCGTCCATCGATCACACGTCTGGGTTGTTTTGTGATTCCAAATTGATCTCACATTTCAACTTCATTCTTTGACCACATGTGTTCCCATGAAGATCACACATTAGTCAAAGAGGGGCAAATGTATGCACCCTAAAATGGTCACCTAGACTTTGGGCCCCCATTCATCAATTTATCAATTTTCTGAATCAATGCATTGTAATATTTTCAATTCAAATCAATTTCCTTGATCAAATCGTAATTAATTCAATTATTTTAATATTTCTTAAGGTTTGATCATTTTATGCTAAGTTTTCTTTAATTAAGAGAACCTGCTCCCTTTTAATTAAATAAAAAAATCTTTTAATTAAATAATACAATCACTTTATCCTAAGCCACATTTAATTAAAAGAGAAAGTCTCTTTTAAAATAAATAAAAAATCTTTTAATTAAATAATGGAAACCACTTTGCTAAAAATAATAAATAAATAATAAAATAAAAATAAAAATAAAAAGAGTTTTTGTCTACACATTGAATGCACACTTTCCAAGATGAGTGCAATCTCCTTTTGCCTCTTAATCTCTTCCATGCATCTTTTTGTCTCTTAATCATGTCTATTGATTTTGCCTCTTGAGAAGCTTGAGCACATGGATCAACCAAGATTTAATCTCCACCATTGCTCATTTCTTTTTGCCTCTTAATCTTGACTATCCATTCATTTCTAAAATCCTTTATAAGGAGCCATCTCCTTCTCATTTATGCATGGAGATTTTAGAGATCAAGATTTATGTTATTGTTATGTAGGTTTGGAGAGCAATTTTGGAGAAGAATTTTAGCACTTGAGCTTGAACATTGCAACTTTTCTTTTCTTATCTTCTTCTCTCATGCCTCCATGGAAATCCATTTAGATTACTATTGCACTTGCATATTAGATTAGATTCATATTTCCTTTCATAGAATAATCTTACATAAGCATTTCATATATTAGTTTTCTTTTATGCATTGTTATCATTTAGAATAGCTTCTATTTTCATTTGCATGGATACTTGATGATCATGGAGACTAGCTTTCTTTCTTTTTCTCTTTGAATCTCTCATTTTATGGTGTACTTGCATGGGCACAAACTAGGTCTAATCTGAGGGTCTTCATCATAAACCCTTGCACTCCATGAATAGAGAGCTATGAGTCACCATTTGAGACCTCTTTCTTGAGCAATCTTGGATTTAATGACTCATAGAAGTGTGTCAATATTTTAGAACACAATTACACATTACGACCCCTTAGGACTCATTATGTATCATAAGCATCATAATGGATCCTAAGGGGTCCTAGAGAGTCTTAATGGGTCCGAGGACCACTTAGGACCCATTATGACCCATTATGATACATTATGACTACTTAGGACCTATTAGTATACCATAGGATGGTTAATGTGTTCTAAGGGGTCCTAATGGGTCTTAATGTGTTCTATTGTGTCCTAATGAGTCCTAATGTTTCCTAAGGGTCCTAAGGTGTCATAGGACCCATTAATAGGCCCTAGGACCATTTAGGACCCATTAGTCTTTGATTTGATAGTTATTGTGGTCTAAGGGATCCTAATGGGTCCTAATGTGTCCTAAGGGGTCCTAATGGGCCCTAAGTGGTCTTATGACCACTTAGGACCCATTATTGTATTGTATGACTATTAATACATTCTAAGGGGTCCTAGGACCACTTAGAACCCATTATGACCCATTATTATGTATTAGGACCACTTAGGACCCATTAGTGTGTTGTACAATGGTTAATGCAATCTAATAGGTCCTAATGTTTCCTAATGTGTCTTAATGTGTCTTAATGTGTCCTAAGGAATCCTAGGACCACGTAGGTCCCTTTAGGACCCCTTATAATACATTAGGACCACTTATGATCCATTAGTGTGCACTATGATGGTTAATGTGTTCTAAAGGGTTGTAATGGGTCTTAAGGGGTCCTAATGGTTCCTAATGAATACTAAGGGGCTCTAAGGGGTCATAACACCCATTAATGAGTCCTAAGGGGTTGTATAGGGCCTTAGGACTCATTAATGAGTCCTACGACCCCTTATGATACAAAGTAGGTGCTAAGGGGTCCTAATGCATACTAAGGGGTTCTAAGGACCCATTAATGAGTACTAAAAGGTTGTAAATGGTCTTTGGACACATTAATGGGTCACAAGGGATCCTAAATGGTAAGATATGATCCATTAATGGTTCCTACTATCCCTTAGGACCCTTTATCATACATAATGGGTCCTAATGTGTAGTAAGGGGTTGTAGGACACATTAATGAGTCCTATGGGGTCCCTAATGGTCCTGCAACTTATTAATGGGTACTATGGCCCATAAGGACTCCTAATGATACATAATGAGTCTTAAGGGGTCCTAATTTGCATACTAAGAGTTCTTAGGAGACAATAATGGGTCCTAAGGGGTCTTAATGCATACTAAGGGGTCCTAGGACACATTAATGGGTCCTAAGGGGTCCTAATGGGTACTAAAGTTTCTTAGGATACATTAATGAGTCATAAGGGATCTTAGATAGTCTTAAGGGGTCCTAATGTTTTCTAAGGGGTTATAAAGGTCCTAAATGTTCATATGATCCATTAGAACCCCTCATGATACATGGTGGGTCCTAAGGAGTCTTAATGTGTACTAAAGGGTTCTAAGGGGTTATACAACCTGTCAATGAGCCCTAAGACCCCTTAGGAAACCTTATGATACATTATAGGTGCTAAGGGATCTTAATGGGTACAAAGGGGTCCTACAAAACATTAACGGGTCATAAGAGGTCCTAAATGGTCCTATGACTCATTAATGTGTCCTATAACCCCTTAGGACCTCTTCAGACCACTTACAATCTATAATGGGTAGTAAGGGGTCCTTATGCATATTAAGGGATCTTAAGGGGTACTAAGGGGTCCTAATGTGTATTAATAGATCATTAATAGTCCTAGGATATATAATGGGTGCTAAGAGGTCCTAGAATACATTATGGGCCCTAGGATATATTGATGTTTACTAAGGGGTAGTAAGGGGTCTTGGGATATGTTAATGGGTTCTAAGGGGGAATAGTCACACTACTACATTTGACCTCATTTTTCTACCAAAATTTTTGACCATCAATTAAAATAGTTTAGGTTGGTCGAATTATAGAAGGAAAACTTTCTTATTTTTTTAATCCATGCCTGTGTTGGTCAAAATTTTGACCAATACCATGTAGGTCAAAATTTCAACCAACACGGGCATAACTTTAAAAATAAAAAAGATTACGTATCTCATTTCATTATTTGGTTTTAACTTGGAGTGCATGAAGGAGTTGGAGCCTATGATTGTTTTAACTATTATTTGGTGAGAGTTTTAGGAGGACCATCTACGAGATTTCCACTGTTATTTGGTGTAAAAGGAGGACTACCTGCGAGGGTTGCCACTGTTATTTGGTGTAAAAGGAGGACCACCTGTGAGGGTTGCCACTATTATTTTGGTGTAAAAGGAGGACCACATATGAGGGTTGCCACTGTTATTTGGTGTAAAAGGGGAACCACCTGTAAAGATTTCCTTACTCTGCATTTGTCTGGCATTGTTTTATGCATCTATGCTATTGGTAATTTTTGGTTACCTACTTAGGGCCCGTGAGCAATGTGCCAAGGCATCATGTATTGTGTATTTGCTAGCACATTTTTTTTATCACTATTTATATACATTTGATCCAAACTCAATGACTTGGCAAAAACTTGTAAAACCCTAAATTTATGAGTCAGCGCATCATGTTACAGTGTAAATGTACTAGTGTTAGGTTTATGATTGCTACAGATCCTTCAATATTGATCATGTTCTTTGTATTTGTGTTGTCACAATGAACTGTTAGGAATAAGGTGTCTCAACCTTGGATAATTCCTATTCTTATTATTTGTTTTGTAAATGTATTTTTTGCAAATAATGTAATTAAGTGTGAGTGTACATGTCTAGTTGGCATGTTGATGTGTCACTCCACTTGATGTGTCGGCATCTTGTGCGTAAGGAGATCATGACTGAAATGATCATGACGGATTCCTATGATGCGTAAGAACTATTTGAGGAATGTGCTATGACAGGTGTAAGAGCATCTTATGACTTGGGCCTATTTGGGCACCCAAGAAGAAGTGGTTGTTTTGTGTAAGAGAATATGCCAAAAATAGGTTTGTATGACAGATTCTCTTACACTTCTCTTGTGACCGTTATTTTTGGCAGATTCTATGACAAGCTGTCATAGTCTATTCTAGGGATGGACACCTATTCTTGGGATTGCATGTAACAGCTATGTACATGTGGCTTTGTGCATGGGTCTTGGTGGTTGGACACCAAACTCCTTTTTTGGGTATTTGTTGGGTCCTGAGGAGTCTATATATATGATGCTGCTTCTATGGGAGAAATATAAGTTTTACTAGTCTCTCATCTCCTGAAAGAACTTGCATTGCAAGTGTGGTGTAATCTTTGTGTTGAAGATAATACATTGTGCAGGTTTTGGAGTGCTGGGGTTTTTCACTGAAAGGTTTCCCCAGGGTATATCATTGTGTCATTCTCTATTTTTCTGTATGCATGGTATGTGGTTGCAATATCTTTGTTAAAGTAGTTAACGAATCTAAAATTTTAAGGATTTATAAGAATTTGCACAATACTCTCCTATAGATATTAGCATAGGAAGCTATTTCCACACCTGAGTTTCCTTACAAGTGGTATCAGAGCCTGATCAACTTTTGATCCTAGTTGTTGGGTAGGGCTTTTGAGCTAATCTCAAGTTTGAGTGGGAGTTTTTTGCAGAGCATTCTAAATCTTATTTGTAGATTGAGATGGAAAGTTCATCATATGGAAGAATGGAGGTGGAGAAATTTAATGGCACTAATTTTGAGTTGTGGAAACTCAAGATGGAAGACATGTTGGAAGATCGTGACCTATGGGAAGTGACTTCAAGTGCTACAAGACCAGCAACTATAGCTCAAGCAGATTGGGATATCAAAGACCGTAAAGCTAAGGATCTCATAAGACTCTGTTTAACCGATGCAGTTCTTCTGAATGTTCTAGATCAGAAAACCGCAAATAGTTTGTGGGAAAGACTTGTGGTCATGTATCAGGCCAAATCTCTGGTGAACAAGTTGTTCCTGAGGAAGAAGTTGTACTCTCTGTGAATGGAGGAAGGTGGATCCTTAACAGATCATTTAAATGCATTTAATCTGTTGGCTACACAATTGACATCAGCTGGTGTCAAGTTAGAGGAGGAGGATCATTGCTACATACTTTTGTGTTCTTTACCGGATTCATGGGACCATCTTGTGATGGCTCTCGGAAGCACTTTAGTCACCTTCAAAATGGATGATGTGGTGTCTTCACTACTATCAGAGGAGATGCGGAGAAAGGCTTCCGTTTCAGAAAAAGAAGCCCTTGCTATTCGTGGGAGATCCACTGAAAGAGGGAAGAAAAATGACAATAAGTCTGACAATAAGGGTAGATCCAAATCCCGTGGGAAGTCAAAGACTTCCAATAAGTCCAAGGCAAAATGTTGGAACTGTGATAAATCTGGGCACTTCCATAAAGACTGCAAAGAGCCGAAGAAGAAGAAGAAAGGTTCAGATTCAGCTTCAGAAAGATCTCAAGAAGATGGCGATGCATTCATCACAGCTTTGGCAGCCCATGCATCTGATGATGTGTGGTTGGTTGACTCGGGTGCATCTTTTCACATGAACTCTCATCGAAACTAGTTCTCAAAATATGAAGAGTTCGATGGTGGAAAGGTGTACTTGGGTGATGATTCTCACCTAAAGATAGTTGGACGCGGAAGGGTCACTATCAAATTTCCTGATGGATGAGTAAAGGGAATCAATGGAGTTATGCACATTTCAAGTTTGGCATGAAACCTATTATCTGTAAGTATGTTGAATGATGTAGGTGCGCAAGTTGTTTTTTCAAAAGAAGGATGCAAGATGATGAGAGGATCGATAGTGCTTGCAAGGGGTACTAGGAGAGGTACCTTATTTTAGCTAGATGCATGTATTCCTCTATGTAATAGTTCTTCATCCTCACCATCTAAACAAGCAATGAAGAAGTTTGTGGCTATTGGTTCCGATGGTAGTGTAAACACTTTGGAAGGTAAGCTTCCTACAGAAAAGACAATGTTGTGGCATATGAGATTTGGCCACATTGGTGAAAAGGGTCTCAGAACCTTGAAAAATAAAAATCTCATTGAGGGGTTAAATGATTGCAATCTCGAGTTCAACTTCTGCGAACACTGTGTCTATGGTAAACAAAATTGTGTTTAGTTTTACTCTAGTTCTCACAAATCTTCTGATGTTTTGGATCTTATTCATTTTGATGTATTTGGTCCTGTAAAAGTTCCTTCAATCTCCAAGTCTGTATTTTTTGTATCTTTCATAGATGATTACAGTAGAAGGACGTGGATTTATTTCCTTAAAAGTAAGACACAAGTCTTTAGTCGGTTCAAGGAATTTAAAGCTCTTGTAGAGAATCAGACTAGTAAGAAGATTAAGTGTGTGAGAACTGACAATGGTGTTGAGCTTTGCTCAGCAAAGTTTGAACAGTTCTGTAAAGAACAAGGTATTGAGAGGCATAAGACAACTCCTTATACCCCACAGAAAAATGGAGTTACAGAGAGAATGAACAGGACACTGATGGAGAAGGCTAGGAGTATGCTTAGTGGAGCTGGTTTAGAACAAAGGTTTTGGGCTGAAGCTATGGCCACTGCTTGCTATCTAGTTAACAGATCTCCTACATCAGCCCTTGTTGGTAAGACACCCATGGAGGTGTGGTCTGGTAAGAAGCCTTCAATTAGACATCTTCATGTTTTTGGTTGTGAAGCTTATGCACATGTTCCAAAGGAGAAAAGATCTAAGCTGGAAAACAAAGCTGTTAAATGTATTTTCATCGGATACAGTGCTGGTGTGAAAGGATACAAGCTTTGGGATCCTGTGACTAGTAAGGTTTTGTATAGTAGAAATGTTATTTTCAGAGAGCTAACATCTTATCCTATTGTGCTACAACCAGATGAAAAAGAAAAGGAAAAAGATGTTGTTCAGTTGCCTCCTACCCCTGAGAAGACTGAACAAAGAGACCATGTTGGGCCTAATGATGAGGAGAGCTCTAGCATCTCTGATAGTTCAGAAGAAGAGGAAGAACAACCTCAATCACAGCCCTTCAGGAGATCCACGAGAGAAAGAAAGCAACTAGAAAGGTTTGGTTATTCTATGTTAGATTCTAGTTGTGCCTTTTCTTTGATTACTAACACTAATGAACCTAGATCTATGAAAGAGGCTTTGGGCATGGAAGATGCAGGTTCCTAGATTGAGGCTATGGATGATGAGATGGCTTCATTGGAGAAAAACAAAACTTGGGACCTTGTACCTTTGCCTAAAGGGAGAAAATTTGTTGGCTGTAAATGGGTGTTCAAGAAGAAATTATGTGCAGATGGCAGTGTTGAAAGGTACAAAGCTAGATTGGTTGCAAAGGGGTATTCACAGGTAGAGGGAATAGATTATGGTGAAATATTCTCTCCTGTTGCAAAGTTGACATCCATTAGATTTCTGTTATCTCTTGCTGCATCATATGATTTAGAGATAGAACAGATGGATGTGAAGACAACTTTCCTTCATGGTGATTTGGAGGAAGAAATTTATATGTCACAGCCTGAGCACTACATTGTTAAAGGTAAAGAATCCTTAGTTTGCAGATTAAAAAAATCTCTATATGGTTTGAAGCAATCTCCTAGGATGTGGTACCTTAAGTTTGATGCCTTTATGTTGTCAATTGGATTTGTAAGATCAAAATCAGATCATTGTGTTTATTTCAGAGTTGAAAATGATCACCTTCTTATTGTTGCATTATATGTTGATGATATGTTGCTATTTGGGAAGGGTAAGGGTATGATTTATGATTTTAAATCTTAGTTGTCAGCACAGTTTGAGATGAAAGATCTTGGGGCAGCTAGGTACATCTTGGGTATGGAAATCAGTAGAGGCAGGTCTAACAGAAAACTTTGGTCAAGTCAGAGTAAGTATGTGAAGTCTGTGTTGGACAGGTTCAGCATGGCAGATTGTAGACCACTATGTGTTCCTATTTCTGTGGGAACAAAGTTATCTGTAGATGATTTTCCAAAATCTCCTAGTGAGGTGGAGGACATGAGTAGAGTACCTTATGCTAGTGCAGTTGGTAGTCTTATGTATGCTATGGTCTGTACTAGACCAGACATTGCCCAAGCAGTGGGAGTCTTGAGTCAGTTTATGGCTAATCCTGGACAGGTACATTGGGATGCAGTTAAGCGAGTATTTAGATATTTGAGGGGTACATCAGATTACTCCATATGTTATCATGGTAACTCTTCTAGATCTCCGCATTTAGTTTGTATTCATGGGTTTGTGGATTCAGATTGGGCAGGTGATATTGACAGCAGGAGATCCACCAATGCTTATGTGTTCACTATGTTTGGTGGTGCCATCAGTTGGATGAGTAAGCGACAACCTGTGGTTGCTTTGTCCACTACAGAAGCTGAGTACATGGCTGCTACTCATGCTTGTAAAGAAGCCATTTGGCTTAGAATATTGTGTTCTGATGTTGGTGTTGATGTAGAACAGATTACTATTTGGTGTGATAGTCAGAGCGCTATTTGCCTTGCAAAGAATCCAACTTTCCATGCCAGAACGAAGCACATTGATGTGTAGTTTCAATTTGTGAGAGATATGGTGGAAGATGGAAAGGTAAATTTGGAGAAGGTAGATACTATGAAGAATGTTGTAGATGCATTAACGAAGCCAGTGGGCACTAAGAAGTTTAGATGGTGTTCAGAGTCTATGGGCCTTTTGGCCTACAGCGGTTAGTTCCTGTTATGTTCCTGTTGCTCTTACAAGGTGTTCGACAAGTGGGAGAATGTTAGGAATAAGGTGTCTCAACCTTGGATAATTCTTATTCTTATTATTTGTTTTGTAAATATATTTTTTGCAAATAATGTAATTAAGTGTGAGTGTACATGTCTAGTTGGCATGTTGATGTGTCACTCCACTTGATGTGTCAGCATCTTGTGCGTAAGGAGATCATGACTGAAATGGTCATGAAGGATTCCTATGATGCGTAAGAACTATTTAAGGAATGTGCTATGACAGGTGTAAGAGCATCTTATGATTTGGGCCTATTTGGGCACCCAAGAAGAAGTGGTTGGTGTGTGTAAGAGAATATGCCAAAAATAGGTTGGTATGACAGATTCTCTTACACTTCTCTTGTGACCGTTATTTTTGGCGGATTCTATGACAAGCTATCATAGTCTATTCTAGGGATGGACGCCTATTCTTGGGATTGCATGTAATAGCTGTGTACATGTGGCTTTGTGCATGGGTCTTGGTGGTTGGACACCAAACTCCTTTTTTGGGTATTTGTTGGGTCCTGAGGAGTCTATATATATGATGTTGCTTCTATGGGAGAAATATAAATTTTACTAGTCTCTCATCTCCTGAAAGAACTTGCATTGCATGTGTGTTGTAATCTTTGTGTTGAAGATAATACATTGTGCAGGGTTTGGAGTGCTGGGGTTTTTTACCAAAAGGTTTCCCCAGGGTATATCATTGTGTCATTCTCTATTTTTCTGTATGCATGGTATGTGGTTGCAATATCTTTGTTAAAGTAGTTAACGAATCTAAAATTGTAAGGATTTATAAGAATTTGCACAATACTCTCCTATAGAGATTAGTGTAGGAAGTTGTTTCTGCACCTGAGTTTCCTTACACGAACAAGTATGTAATATAGTGAACAAGTAGTGTTTTCTCATTTCTTTCGACACTCTTACTGATTATCAGTTAGCCCGTGAGTTTTCCATGGCGTCTATGCTATGTTTATTGCTATACTTGTGCCCTCATGTTAATATTGTTGTGGTATCTTGCTTACTATCCCTTCTCTGCTCATAAACAGCCAAGGAGTTAGACTCCTAGCATCATTGACCCTCTGTATACTCACTGATCTTACTCACCCAAAGCCTGTGAATTTTCTGTCATTCTTATTTGTTGTTTACCACATGGTACTGTGTGATGGTTTTGTGCATTAAACCCATTGTTGACATATGTGGCATTGTAGAGATCCTTCTTTAATTGTTTACACACCGTTATGTGTGGTCACGGTTATCACGATGCCCATGAGATATATGTATTTTGGTATCATTGATCTATGCTTGACCATTGTCATGCTTCAGCTATATATACTCATTGCACTGGTATAGAATTCATTGTTTATTATGGACATTGTTATTTATCTTTGATGACCTATGAGCAAGGCCAGGACACATTGTTGATGGTTTGATGCCATGCCTTTGAGCCACAGGTTAGGGCATTGTCTTGATTCATCCTTGCTTGGAGCACGCCTTTTGAATCATAACACCATTCATTTTGCTATTGTGTTTATCTTTATGGCATTAGGCTTTCATTTTTTGGCTTCGAGTTGTGAGTGTTCACTGTATTGCATACTTGTTTGTTGTTTGGGTTATAATCACTTCACTACCTTTTATAGTTGTTTCAAGATAGTTTCTATGTTCTATAACATTGTTCTTTGCTCCTTTCAATGATTTCCTCTTGAAAGATTCTTAAATGCCTTGATGACTATCAATAAATGATCCTTGTAGCACTACACCATTGATTCATGCTTTTTATTTCTACCATTATCCTTTAGCATGTCCTTTATATTATTTTGATCCAATTCATGGATAACATATCATTGTTTTTTACCATTGAGTGTCCTTTATATAGAGCTTTGTCATTGAAGTGCCTTCTTATGGACTTTGTCTTCAATGTTGTCATAAACATGAATAGATACCTTTTATATTATCTCTGACTATTTCTATGCATAGAATCACTACCATTGTTTTACTTATTGTAGTTTAATTAAGAAGCCATTTGTTATTTGTGATAGTAAAAACATCAATTCACTGTCATGAATGATGAATGCCTACTCAATAAAACTACAAACATGTTGGGTTCAAACCTTGTGGGAGACCATTTTACCCTACATGTTGTGATATTTGATGTTATGAGCATTTTTATCATCTATAAGAATAGTCATACACCTACACAGTGAAAAAACATGTTAGATTAAAAAAATTCAGAATTGAATGGATATCAATGATAGAAACCATAAATGAAGATAAAAAACCATAAAATGAAGATAAAAAACCTATAAACCATAACCAATCCTTCTATCAACACCTCAAATAAGAAACACTATTTCAAGTATGATCTCCTCCAAAACACCCCAAATGAAAAGCCATTATGACACCCAAATAGAATGATGATTCCAAGGACTATCATTTATAAAATTCATCACAAGCTAGCATCTAAGTTGGAAGTGCATTCCATCAAATAGAATGACGATTCCAAGGACTGTCATTTATATAATTTTTCATCCAAGTAATCTTTATAAAGAGAGATGTCTTCCATGACAATATCTCTCTTATACTTCCACTAGGCCACTTACAGATTTGCTTTCACCTAAGAATTCTTACACTTATGTGACTTTGTCCCTGTTCCATCCCTTGCTTGCAATAGATGGTCCTACCACTCAACTTAGATCACACATAAGGGATATGTATCAAGTCATATCAACCCGTATATGAAAGCATCCTCAGTCATTTTGGCTCAAGTTATTGCAGGCTGCATAAACTTGTGCATGCTAAGAGAGACTTACACCCAATATCATGGCAATTTCCCCATCTTACAACTACACCTTGGCTTGTTAGACCTGCACTAACCTACTTGATTTTCATCTGATGGATTTTTCTTTCAATTAATTTTCATTCATTCTTGAATTGATCCAGCATATGAGTGCTTCTTGTGTGAAATTGTAGAAACGGTCACTTATAAAAAATTTAAGTATATATGCAGGCTGGGTGTACAGAAGCCATCTTATATCATGGAAAAGGACCATTTGGATTCAATAATATTTCTTTTTTAATTTGTATGAAAAGTGATTCATATTTTCATCAAATACTCTTATAAGTTAAGTAATTATTGAATTTGTTATAATCTGCTACTTAATTAATCAAGTAATAGTCAATACGAAGGAAATTCTGCATAAAACACAATAAAAAATCAGAAATTCAAACTGAGACACCGGATTTTCTAATGGAAAATCTTGGAGTGGGAAAAAACTCTAGTCCATTTTCTTTTGTTTTCTTCTAGTATGGTAGTTGCTGCTCACCAATGGCCAGGGCTCTTCTTTTGATTGAATGTCAAGCATTTTAGGCTATCCAAGATCTCTTCTTGTTCTTTTTCCTTCTAATTTAGATTAGGCTACAAAATAGGAGCTCTAGGAGTTTAGATGGTCATTTATTTTGTTTTCAAAAACTCCTGCTCAATTGTAGGTGCCAAAGACTTTTACTCTATCCTTGTAGGACATCTCATATCAAAATAATGTTTTAGCAATTTTCTCCTAAAATTTATATGAAATCTCCTTGATCTAATCTACTACAAAATCTAAAACTAATAAAGGAGATTGCTACTTCTGCACACCATACAATTTATTATGAGGGGGTATGGCATGTAAGTAAAATGTTGGAAAACAAACTAAACCTTTCTTTTTTGATCTCAAAAGTTGGAGGATGAGACTAAACGTAATTTACCTTACCATTGATATTTCTATTTATATAGCTAAATTATAACATGAATTAAACTGGAATGCCTTCCACTGATTAAAACAAAGTGCAATGGATTCACACAGTAGTAATGAATGTAAACTATTTTCAAGTAATGAAAACATAAATTCATTGGTAATCTACCTGTCACTGCCCGTGAGGGTACAGTCTGAATATTCTATTGAAAAACATTTATTTGTATGGTTGATATGGATCCAAATGATTACTAGGGTATGGTGTTGCATGTCATTGGAGTTATAAATATTTTTGTGCAGGTTTGTAAGCATTTTTGGGTCCTCTAGACATGACTGTCCCTGTACAGTCAGGGTATACACCAGTCAGATTAGATAGATGCAAAGATTGGATTAAGATTGTTTCCTTTTCGTGCATAATGAGTATGTTAGAATGGTTGTTTTTTATCAAGTTTAATCCATTCATGAGTTTCTAAGGGTGTAGAGGAAGTTGGTGAGTTGAAACACAACAAACAATGACTATTCCTGCACAGTGCACCAATGAAATACCATGAGGACAGGGTAATGAGATAGTACTTAATGTTTTCCATGAATGGAAGGGAGTTGTGAAGGATGGATTGTCATTATGCTATGTGTTTCAAATGTTCTTGAATGCAGGGTAGACAATGAAGTGGAAGAACATTCTCAGATTGCTTGGATAGCCCGGTTTAAGGGTCCCTAGAATATGTCATCAATAATGACAGCATTCATTACAGTTGTAGGAACTCTTGTAATTGCCTAAATTTTATTTCATACTTCTCTTATATAATACTATATACCACTACCATTATTCCATTCTTTTAAATGAGAAGTAAGGAATGGAAAAATCAAGGATTAAACTATCTTAGTAGCAAATATGGTGATAGCTTAGGCATTCAATACATGTCACCTTTGAAATTATGTGTAGTGATTTTGCATAATAAAACTTTATATGGTGAAGGATATTGGTTTTTTGGTCAGCACCCTCATTTGTGAAGGAATTTTTTTTCCTTATGTAGGCTATGAAAGTAATTTGGGTTTTCTTCTTTATTAAACATCTAGGGTACAATCAGTTTAATAGTAGTTTGACATAAAATATATTAAGGCTACTTAGTTTATCTTAGGGATAGAGATAATTTAATTTTAACTTTGGTTGTGTTAACAGAACTATGTTGACTTTATTTTGTAGTTGTTTAACATGAGAGTTTGTAGATTAATAGGAGTTCACAAATACTAGTGTGCCATAGTTGCCCATCTATAACTAGTAAGATGCACATAACTCATGTACGTCATGCTAGTGTGCTTGGATACCTTGTATACACTATATTTATCATTAGACTAGACATTATCCAAATAGTAAGTATTTATATAAAGTTTTATAACACAGGTGGTCCTCCTTTTACACCAATTAATAACAGTGACAACCCTCACAGGCGGTTGGATAATGTCTAGTCTAATCCAAGCACACTAGCATGAGGTACATGAGTTATGTTCATATCACTAGATATAGATGGGCATTAATGCTCAATTGAATGATACGTTCCCATAAAAATGTGAACTCCTATTAATCTACAAACTCTCATGTTAAACTCTCTATTAATTGATGGTCAAAACTTTGGTAGAAAAATGACGTCAAATGTACTAGTGTCCTATTTTACTCGAGTTGACTTCTTTCAACTTCTTTTAGAGTTGACTCAAAATTCAATTCAAAAATTTCAATTTCACCTTGAGATAATTCCATTTGCTATTGGGTCTAGCTCCCAGTATTGCTTGGTCAAATCTAAATGTTTTTCACCTGTGCAACACATGTACTATTGTGAAAATTATCACAAGTCCATTTGTTGTAGGAAAGCTCACATTACACATGTCTGAAGGTTTGCATGTTTTTCACCTATTCATATACCAAATGATGAATGCTCAATTTTTGTAATGGCAAAGCATTAGAACCGTCCATATACATTCCCATAAAAATGTGAACTCCTATTAATCTACAAACTCTCATGTTGAACATTCGATGCAACTTGGGCTGATTCGTACTGTGAACTTTCCTTCAACACATGTACTATTGTGAAAATCATCACAAGTCCATTTGCTGCAGGAAAGCTCACAGTACACATGTCTAGATGTCTGCATGTTTTTTACCTGTTCATATACCAAATGATGAATGCTCAATTGTTGTAATGGCAAAGCATTAGAATTGTCCATATACGTTCTCATAAAAATGTGAGCTCCTATTCACATATGAACATTCGATGCAGCTTGGGTTGATTCATCCAATCTTTACAGCTTAACATACAAGCATATAAAATCAGAAGCAAAACAAGTATGGTGTGTTCATACTGATATTAAAAAGTATTAAAAATCAGAAGCAAAATAAGAAACGGTATTAAAAAGTATTTCAAGAGAATATAGTGACCATTGTGTTTTTTTTTTAAAGTAACAAAGACATTATAACCTCTTGTATTCTATATTATATTAGCATGCACAAACTATCTTAGTGCTTTGATTGTTAGGAAATAAGACAAACAATGGCAATGGAGATTATATGAGATATATAATCTCATATAATCTCCATTATATGAAATCTTGTACAAAATGTTTACTAATAGATTATGATATATCAACAAATGTTGACAAATAGATTACAAAATATCAACAAAAAGTTTTGCTTGCTATTGTAGATGCTCTCTCTCTATAATTGTTGCAATATAGACTCTCTCTAGAGCTGCTGTAGTGTATGGTCTTTTTGGAGTTGTTGCTTGACATATATTTTATAGAGTTGTAGCTATCTTCTCTCATGTGTCTATTGTTTCTTAGCACATACTTTTTGGAGCTGTGTTCTTCCATTTAAACGCTCATATTATTATTTTTCAACTCTTTTTTCTTCTCTAAAATTGTTCTATCCTATTCTTATTTTAGTCCAATGAACCATAATCTCTAGTTATAATGAACCTCATTATTGATTCAGCAAGAATCTCACTCTCCCAATGGCAATATGCTTATGAAATTTAAACCATCACAGGAATAGGAGTCAAGACAAATAAATTTTTGTTGGAGTCAGCTTGTAGAATCTGAAATTCATTAATTATTGGTTGTTTTCATGGTAAGAGACTCTTTCGTGACTTTCTTAATGAGCCCTTACAAAACAAGTACAAAATGTCAAAATATAGTGAAGGGAGGCTTCTAATCATCCCATGTTACATGAAATTTATAAATATTGGCACTGGAAGACACAAGGTTAAATTTCAATTTTGAAAGTATTGAAGTTGACTAATTCTAGCTTAGGTATATTTAAATTGTCCTTGCTTCCCTAGAATGACATCTTTGTTCAAACCATTGATTGCAAACATTTTTTAAGTACTTGAATCTACAATAGAACAATAGTGATGAATGCATGATTATTATAATCATATGATTATATGTTATAATATTTATGTAATAAATGTAATAACGATGGTGTGGTGCATTATTGATATAGGCTCGATGGCTCTTGTCAATGTGCCAAACTCTCAATGTGGTGGTGGGCAGTGTGTGTTGAAGACTTCATGGACACAGAGCGACCCTGGACGAAAATTTTGGTGTTGCCCAAATAGAGAAAAGGTTGCTAATGTGTATATATTTAATATTTCTAATGTAAATACTATTCATTATATTATAAGAACTAATGTAGATTGGGCATCATAGGGAAATAGTGGCTACAGATACTTTAGTTGGGTTGATGACAACTCATCTGCATCTATCCACCCATCTCCACTTATCTGCATATTGGTTAATTTAACTTGAATCTTATGGTCATAGTGATTAATCTTGTACTTATGTGGATTCATGAGATGAGATTTTGTTTATGAGATTCATGTGGTTATGATTATTCATCTGGATATACTTATGTTTTTGGCTAAGAATATCATTTGATGTTCTTCGAGTCCTGGGGACTCGTGGATCAGGGATCCATTGCCAATCGAGTAATTGGTGAGACATCATGGATTTGATGTCAAAATTCCATTAATCCAAGTAATTGGTGAGACATCATGGATTTGATGTCAAAAGTCCATTACTCCAAGTATTTGGTGAGACATCATGGATTTGATGTCAAAAGTCCATTACTTGATACTACCTTGAATATCATGGACTTGATATTTAAAATAGTCAAGGTGACTAGTGGAGAAGCACCAAAAAACATAATGTGCTCTCTCTCCATTCAAGAATCATAGCAGAGATTATTCTAGACAGCAAACATGGAAGCAGCGATCGGTAACAGATATTATTTTGGGAAGTAGCAAATTTCTTAGAAGGTTGTGAATTCACCATTAGGGAGCAGATCTTAGTCCAAGGCAACAACAACCTCTCTGCCCTAACAACAGTACATTCAAGTGCAGATTCTGGATTAGCTAGAGCAGATATTCAATCTAACATTGATGAGTTTAATGAGCTACATATTCAAAGTGGAGATCCTCATATTGATCAAGATTGATCAATATCATTGCATATTAGAAGGCGTTGATGGCAGGGCAGATCTGGGCTTAGTTTGAGCCTATTCAAGGACATGCAAGTATAGATCTATGACAACTTGGAGAAGCCCTAGGTGGGCTAACTCAGATCATATCTAGAAGGAACTGAAGATTCCAAGGATAAATATTAGGATTATATTATGGGTACTATCTCTTCTTTGTCTTGAGTTTATGTTATCATGTGTTTAGTATTTGGAAGACCTCTATAGTTTGTTCATTCCTTGCTAGAATTTGAAATAAACTAACACTAGAGACACTACCGGAGGAAGATGCAAAATTGGTTGTAGAGATGAGATCTGAGGCTGGGAAAAATATGGGTGGGTTCTTTGGGAATCAAGAGGGGGGTATGATGGTGTGCTACTCTTTATGAGTTCTTTGAAGGAAGAAGGGGTGATTGAGGTGAAGAATGTGACATGCAAGAGGTTATTGGAGCTAAGAGTGGAAATTAAGATGAAGTCGAAGAAGATCAGTAGTTGTCTCAATAGGATTCATGTTGCAATGCCCAAGCTATGAGATGGGAAAGAGAGGCCCCCTTGTATTCCTCAAGCTATTTTGGATGCCAGGGCACGTGCTGCCAAGGAGGCCATGAAGATGGAGAAGGATATTGAGAATGAAAATGGTGGGGCTAGAGTTTACTCTATAAGCTTGAAGAAGCGGTATATTTTAGTAAATGAAGAGTGGAAAGAAGATTATATTCTTGAGATCATGGATGGACACATTGTTGCAGACTTTATTGATCTAGATATCTTGCAGAGGCTTGAAGAACTGGAGAGGGAAGAAGGGCTTAGGATGGCAGCTAATTAGTGTGACAAGGATGATGATATGGGGGAAGTGGAGTTGAATCCTGAAGAAAAGGAAGCTCTAGCTGCAATTAGTAAGAAGAAGAAGATGCTTATCGTCGAACATAGATTGAAGAAGAGTACTACAGAGAGCTGAGAAACATAAATGTAGATTTCACAATAGCTGAGAAACATAATTTTGGGCATCATGATCACATTTTTTTGGAGACAACATAATTGAGTTGTATACCTAGATGATGTAGAGCAACTTCTTCTCCTCTGATTCCAAGTTGACACTGTAGGATCTAAAGACCATAGATAAGGAATAAATTTAGAGAGTGAAGGAGGGCCATAATGACCAAAATAATAGAGGACAAACCTCAAGTTAAATGAGGCAACTACAAACATTTTAATAGATTTTTATTATTAAATAATGAAATTTGCATATACTAGTGTTCTAAGCCCCTTCATTACATGATTTATTATTGTAAGCCCCCTCTGACTTACGCATCTAGAAAATGAAACTACAACCTTTTGGGATTGAGACAAACCTTATAAAACAACAACAGCTAAGAAGGATCACTTGCCAACATCTGTTGAATACATCAACAGATGTTGGCAACTGATCCTTCTTAGCTATTGTTGTTTTATACACTTAATTAGATGTTAATAGGGAATTTAGATTGATGTTAGGGGGAGGGGGGGTGAGGCCAGATGAGCTTCCACCTTCACGTGGTTGGCCTTGTTAAGTACAGAATATTAAAGTATTCTCGAAACCAAGTGAAGCTCAAACTAACATACCTTCATTATTTAATCAATTTCATTCATTCTAGGTCTTTACTCATAAGTGCATTTTGAATGTGTCATTGTCAGGAAACTATCAAATAAAAAACTAGAAGGGCCAATAGTCAACTTCTCATTGTCATTGTCTAGCATGATTCAGCTTCATTTTGTGTAAGTATTCTCATATTGAATGTGTCAAACTCTCTTGGCCTAATGTGGATTATTTCATTGGTTTGTGTTTTTGAGTAGGTGAAGTGTTAAATCAGTTCCTATCTTCTATTCTTAATTCATTCAAACTGCAGGAGGGCCTGACAGATATACTCAACATAGAATTGACTACTAGTCTGGACAATTGAACACACTGATTCTTTGGCTTGAGAGAAAGAGTTGGGCAATGTTGTTTCTGGAGACCTATGTAATTGTCCTTAGTGGCCTCTTTTTTTTAAACAGGTTATTATAGATAATTTCTTTTTATTGTGGGCAGTTCTTTTGGTATCTCCTCATATTGCTAAATTTTCTTGGTTGTACTTTCTAAATACAAAACTATTTTGTGCACACTAGTTGAAATCCATATATTCATTGTGTTGATTTTGTTACACCCTTCATGACTGTAATGTTTAAGTTAAGTATTGATGCAATTTTCTAAAGTAGCAAGTTCTATTGTCATTGTTATTTTTCTAGTGGTTCTGAGGAGATCAAGAATTATCAAGGAAAGATATTGAAGTGGAAAGGAAAAGTTTTTGAGAGGTTACAAATATTGAGTCATCAATCAAGTATACTTTTTTTTAAGTAATCGCTACAGAAATGGTTAAGTTTTCCTGAATTTTTAAAATAAGTCATAATTATTCAATATCATATTCTTAGCTACAAGTTGCAGGTCTTTATACCATAAATTTTAGAGTTCAACTCTTACATGGACAAAGTTGTAGGTTATATTGAACCATCTGTTATCTATTTTGACTCTTTAGTTGTCAGAAAGATTAAATTCACATCCTAGTCATCATTGTGTTTGGGACATAAAGTTTTATTTAACTAAATTAATTCTTTTAATATTGAGATAAAAAATCTACAAATAAAGCCTAGACTGGGGACTGCATAGAAAACTATCATATGAAGAACTACTGAAATGGCGGTATCAAAATTCCTTACAAGCAATCCACATATCAAAATCTAGTTGTAGGATTAAAAAAAATGACAAGATAAAAAATTTCATAGGCCCATACAAGACACCCGCCAAAATATAGACCATCAATTTATAGAACCCTTGCAAGATATCCCAAGGAATGACAAGTAGTGAATACCAAATAGATAGAAAAAAAAACATAACCATATGCTGCCTCACCTGTTTGAGGTAAGCCAAACTCCGTCCAATTCTCTTAACAATGGTACATATTCGTCCAAGTGCAGCAACCTTCAAAGATTTGCAATGGTAAAGAGAATCCCCATATTTTATCAACCTAACATAGTCTTTGGCCACTTTGGCAATGAGATTGTGAGCAATATTGATCTGGCCAAGGGACAACTTGTAGTGATATTTATCATATAAAGCATTTAGTAGATCTCCATAAAATGGATGCACATCATCTTGGCGGGGGGAAACTGTCTTGGCAGATCTCCATAAAATGGATGCACACCATACCTATCAGTTGAACTAGAATTTCTTTGTTGTAGAATTGATTTAGTATAGAATATTTCCTAGCAGGATTTTTTTTTAAAAAAGAAAGGTTTTCGTAGCATTATCTACCACTTGAGCAAAAGTTTCCATAGCTAAATCTCCTTGCCATAGTTAATATTTCTCTAAAGACTTACAAGTTATTAAGTCCTCATTTAAAGGGTTGATAAACCAAATAAAGTTTCAAACATATGAATAGATAAGACTCATACAAGAAAAAGCCAGAGCCAAATTGAATAGCATTGGCTATTTGTTAGTGGAAGGTCCCTACTAGAACAGACACATTTGTCACTTCAATAAGATGAAAATTGTATTCTAGTTTCCTAACTGTATAAGTCATCATCATCTTTATTGTCTGTTGTAGAAAATACATCCGAAGCACCAGTAGAAGCACCATGAAATCAAAATTCAAAACCAAAGCCTTGAGATTGTTGTAGTGTTTGTACAAAGGCTTGATACTTTCGAATATCACCATCACTGACACTTCTTCGGGCATATTTCATTGACTCCTCAAAATGAGCGGCCTTTATTTCAACTACCTCATCACTATCATCCTCATCCATTGCCTCGGGCTTCTCACTTCTTTTTTTTTCACGTTCAATATCCTGTAAAAGTGCAGAGGAAAGAGAACATGACAAATTGAAATAATAAGATACAAGTTGAGGAAAATTGAATCAAAAAAATGTAAAATTCTAACAAACCGGTTCAAAAAAAAACATTAAGAAATTCATAACCAAATCTAGTTTGCAAAAGCCACCACAATTGAAACTCACCTTCTCAATATTTTCTCTAATAGCATACTTGTAAGCCCGCTGACAAATCCATGTAATATCAGCTCCACGGAATCCTTGGGTATAATGGGCCAATGCCATTAGGTCCACATCCTTTGAGATGGGTGATTTTCTCAAGAAAGAACTGAAAATTTGATAACATGAGGACTCATCAGGTAAGGGAATATAAATCAACTGGTCAAGTCGGCCAGGCCTTAGCAATGCAGGATCGATGATATCAGGTTTGTTTGTAGCACCAATAATGAAAACTATTTTTTTGGCTGTCATGTTGGACTACAACTGATTTAGATGGAGAAACTATTGGAATCTGATTGAAGAATCTATGATTGAAGATCACTGAGAAGTTATTGATTAGATATGCAATATGATTAAATCAGTATTATATTGTCATTGATGTCAACTAGCTTGACAGTACTTATCTTGTAAGTTACTATACCGATACATCTGAAGAAAGGTGGAATAAATGAAGAACAGAGAAATCTACATGAAAAAGATGTACATGATAGATGAGGAAAAGGAATTCACTAAGTAACTTTTTGATGAGTCTATGACCATATGATGTTGACTTTATTATGTTACATTCATCTATAATGAAGAATAGAGCTGAAAGACACAAAGCAGTGTTGTTGGTAAAGGAAGCATTTTGCAGTATACACCAATGGAGTGTAGTGTATACCAATCACACTATTAACTGAGCATGTGTTCACCGACGTATTTCTTTGTTAACTAACAAAAATAGAATGAATTAAATGACTAGTTTAGCGGATAAGATTGATGAGCTGGAAAGTGTATGATCACGAGGTAACAGATAAAGGTTGTTATGAAAATCGACGGCTAACATAATTAAAGGAAGATCTAACGGAGCAGATTGAAATGAGTTATTGACACATCAACCGAGAAAGCTTGAAGTGGCAAAATCAATGAAGATGATTACGTGGCAAAATCTGATGGACAAAAAGAAAATGATTTACTCGTCTATTTAAGAGACTAGGGTTTCATTGTGAAAAGAATGCCGAAAGAAGTAGATGTTGTAGGAATTTCACGTGAAGAAGTTTTCATGCAATTCTAATCATACTAGTTAGTAGGAACCGAGCTACAGAGAGTTATTACCGACGGATAGTAAGTTAATACAGTATTGAATCTAAAGTGCAATATTGATCAGAAGTATTTGAATGAGCTAAATATTGGTCTGTAATCTACAATTGAAGTTGTATTAAGGTAGATCATTTACTGTTGCATATTTAACCATTGTATACAGTCAAAATCTCTTAACCAAGTAGACTCTGAAAGTCTTATGAAGTATCATTCATAGAATGAACATTGTTATCCTATCAACCCCATAGTGAATGCTGGTTGGATGATAACTTCTAGTTTAAAATGCTCTAACAAGGTCACACCTAACAGTGTGTTTATAACCTTTAACAAGGTTGGGTCTTCATCGACCTCACTTCAGAAGAGTGAACATTTTGGGTTGCCGGTCCCAAGTGGTTTTGCCCTTTACAGGGTTTCCATGTTAAATCTCTTGTGTTATGTGTTGATTGTGATATTTGTTTGTTATCATACTTTGCATATTACATGTTAGATTTGATCGGTAACAGTTATAAGTATTAAGACTAGTAATCGGTAAAAGCACAGACAGTGAATGTATTTTTGTTTACCAAGGAGCAAAAATTGAAGATTTTGTTTTGAATTATACATTTTGTTTTGGGACACTGGATAACTGATTCACCCCTCCCCTCTCAATTATTCTAACATGTCATACCATCCATCTCCATCAACAATTGGTTAAGGACTCTATCTGCAGCACCACCAGCATCCCCAACACTGCTTCCACGCTACAAACATATAAACCAATTATGCATCACCAATCAGAGCCTATCTCTCAAATAGTTCAAACAAAATGAAAAACCCCACAGTTTCACGCAGAGTAGAGCAGATGGATTGCTAGAGCCCAAAGCAAACAAGAAAACAAAATGAGTAGGGACCCACTGGCAACAAGCAGCAGAATGAGTGTGGACACCTGAAGATAAATATCTAGACTAATCACCAATCAGGATGCCATTGGTGATTAGTCTGGATATTTATCTTCAATTTTGTTTTAAACACTTCGTATTTTGTCAAAATTTTGACTCACCATGGTCGACGTTTCGACTCACCATCGTCAAAAGTCTGACCTAGTTTGGTCTAAGAATCCACCATTCGGTGTCAAAATGTGGCATCTTGGTCAAAGCCACCAAATATTTTGACCAATATTGGTCTAAAGTGCGACGAAATTTGGTCGAAATATGACTGTCGTGATTTTGGCATCCTAGTCAGAGATGCCAAATATTTTGACCAACATTGGTCTAAAGTGCGATGAACTTTGGTCGAAATATGACCGCAATGAGTTTGGCATCCTAGTCAAAGCGGCCAAATATTTCGACCAATATTAATCTATATTGGTCGAATGATCGACCAATATACCACCACTTGCTAATGTTATTTTCGACCAAGATTGCCCTCATTTTAGACCAATATTGGTGTCGATCATTCTATGGTTGTAGCTATGGGTCGATATTTTGACACTAATAATAGCGACGAACCAGTTGGTCGACTATTCGACCGAGTTGGGTAGAAACTTCAACCAATAGTTCATCGAAAAATGGTGCAAAATGTACTAGTGTCATAAGGAGTACTAAGGGGTCCTAGGATACATAACAAGTTGTAAGGGGCCTCAGATACATAATAGGTCCTAACAAACAGTAATTAGGAATATAGGTACACTAATACACCTAATTTCAACTACATAGACCCTCTAGAGCCTCTAGGATATAAAATTTTTATCTTAAGATCTAATGGTTGGTTTAATGGTTTCTTTTCTAAAGTTTATTTGTTTATTTCAAGTGTTTGATTGACATATATAGGATTTTTATTCTATTTGTTAAGTTTCTTTATGGTTTTTATTGTAAGTTATTGGTTTATAGTTTCTATATTGAAAGTTATCCGTTTAGGGTTTCTTCTATGAATTATTTATTTAGGATTTCTAATGTGAGTTATTTATTTAGGGTTATGATTCCAAGTTACTAGTTTAAGATTTTTATTTTAGGTTGTTAAATTTTTTTAATATGTTGTGTCATCATGCAATGTACATACATGCAAATTTTACATTTTTTAGAAAATAAAATAAAAATTACATCTATATGTATTGAATGCATGAAGAAACTAAATGCATTTATAAAACATATTTTTTAAAACATTTATACAATAAAAACAAATAAATTTAATATATAAATTTATTTTTCATAATAAAAATTAACAAATACTACTAGAAATTGACAAATACTTCTATAAACAACAATAAAAATGAAAAAACTAGAAAAAGGGCCTACCTAAAGGCAGTTTTGGCCAGAAGAAAAACATAGTGAAGCTCTGAAGTGGGGAGGCATTTTGTAAAAAATGACCTCCCGCCAGTTCATATATATATATATATATATATATATATATATATGCAGAATGAGATCCCTTTCTGAAATGGGGTCCTGTTCCATACGTCACCCCTTTTTGAAATGGGGTGATGTATGGAATGGGACCCCATTTTGAAATGGAGTCCCATTTCATGGAGCACATCTCAAGGTCCCGTGCATCACGAGACCCCGATTTGAATTTTGGCTAGGGATCTAGAGGCTAAACATGACCCCATTTTTTGGAAGCAGGGCCTTGTTTCATAAACGTCTTTTTCCTAAAATCGGCTAAGTGCAAAAGTTCCACGAAAAGTAGACTGATCTTCTTGCTTTCACCCATTGGTGTCAAGGGTAAATGATTATCTACCCAACCTCCATTTTCAAAAACCCATTGTGGTTTGTAGATCATTGCCAGGTTGTCATTTGTTTCGTAGGTTTGCTTATATGCTTGTCATCTACTGTTAATTTTTGCTCAAAACTCCTCCATGAGAACTTCTCTATCCATTTCATCGCCTCATTGCTCCTTGTTTGTTGAGTTCCATCTTCTACCACCAAGATCCATGCGCCAATGCTCCCTGCCTTACTATACTTCACTCCTCTGCTCCTAGCGCTATTGCTCCTTCGCTCCGTGCGCCATCAATTTTGATAGATTTTTTAGGAAAAGGGATCAGAATGAAGATAATGATTTCTTATATTAGTAACTTAAACAATAATATATATTTAAATAATTATGTATGCTTCTATCTTATTTGCAATTAAAAAATGGAAAAAATCTTGCCAAGTAATTGTACTATCTTAGTTTTTAAAAAATGGAAAACTAAAATTTTGACAAAAAAATAGAACCCGTTTATACTTTTTTAAGTTTTTTTAGAGAAAATTATTTTATTCTAAATCAAACTAAATTCTAATTTATTTATATAAAATAGTTCATAAAATTGAAACAACATTGATGAAAGTGTCTAAAGTTGCTAAGCATAGAAGTCTTGGATTTCATAAGTATTCATGAACTTCATGTTTGATTTTACATTTTCTTATAATTCACATGTTTAATGTAGTAACATCTAGATACATGGACAATCTTGTGTCTCCAAAAATATTAGTGATTTAAATATTTTATTTGGATTATCTATTGAAAATATTAGTGATTTAAATATTTTATTTTGGTTATCTATAGTATACTTGTTTTGAGTATGCTAACAAGGAGGGGACGTGCTCTAATGTGTTTCAAAACCATTTTTAGCAGTCTTAAAAAGAATCATCATTGTTGCATTGCATTTTCTCCCTTTTGAGATGAAATTTGAGAATGACTTTCAACGTACGACTTTGATGTCAGAGGCAAAAGGAAGCCTCCACGAAATAGTTATGACTTGTGCTTTATTATTCATCATGCCGCCATTCATGCTGATTCATTGTATCTCGATGATTCTTCACTCACCAATCATACATTCACCTACTTTTAGTGTCACTTTTCACCGCCGAGATCGAATCTTTAGGTTGCGTAACGTTGAATTCAACCTAGAAAAATATATTAGTGAGGTCAAACTTCACCAACCCTATATCTCCCTAAACTCAATTTCCATAGATTTATAGCAAGTGAACAACCCAGTTCAGAATTCAGGAGTTGAGGAAATTTGTGGGTTTAAAAATATTGAAGCGAATGGAGTCTTGTGGTGTATCATGGCGTGCTTTGTTTCTGTTTGTGCTGATCTTCTTCTCCACCAAGTCTATGGGAACACTGTCAGGTATTTTAATTGCATTTCTATTCATATGCTTGGCAGCAAAACAAGTAGAGTGGAAATAATAACATGCATTTTTCTTGGATTTGATTCTGTGATTTTTTCCTTCAAGTTTTGGATCAAATAAGTGTTGGCTGTTACTTAAGCCTTTCTATCAAATAAGTATGGGTTAAGATGGTATTGACAGAATAACCTACAACAAGAATTCTTGGTTCTAATATTGGTCAGTTAATTAAAATTAGTAATTGTCTTTAATACATGGTATGATAATTAATGTTTCTTCTGAGTAAATTTTTGAATCTCTATTTTAGATTACACTTATGATCTATCATCAGAAAGTATGATAATGTTTAACATCATATTTTCATTGCAGGTGTTGATAAGGGAACTTCACCAATAGGAATATTGTCCAATAGAAGTGATTTTAGGTGTTGATAAGGGAACTTCACCAATAGGAATATTGTCCAATAGAAGTGATTTTAGTGGAAGAATTGTGGGCCATTCAACAAATGGTGTGGAAATGAGAAGACTTAGAAGAAGAGCTCTAGTTCCACCTCCTCCTATGTCTAATCCCCCTGTCTCTTATGTTCGCCCAATTCCACCACCACCACCTGGCATTATCTTGTAAAAATTAAAGACAGTGCTTATGCTTGTAGCATCAAAGATAGAGAAAGTCTGAAGGTTGTGCATGTGTGATATTATTTAATTAAAAAGATAATAAATGAGATCTGAAGAGTTGTTTAATGATCTCTTACATTTGGAAACTTTGTTTAAATTTTGCTGAGATCTTTTTACTTAGTTGACCTTATAAATAGTTATAAATAGTTAATGTGAAAAAATCTAAAAATATTCATTATTATGAAGATTAAGGATAGATTGTTTGAATAAAATATATCACAAATCTGTAAATAATAGATTTAAAATATCAATTATATAATCTCTATGCAATCAAAAATCTTAGTGTCCAATTAATAAATTTCTAAAATTTATTTAAATTGACAATAAGAAATATCAAATTAAAAAAAATTCATTTCAATTTTTATGAAAATGATTTTTCTAAATTAAACTAAGAAGATTCATCAATATACGACATAAACTATACATCCCATTTGACAAAATGATAACCAAATTAAAAGAAAAATTCATCAAAATTAATATAAGATCAATCTTATAAAATAAGATCATTTGTATGATCTGTTAGCTGCTGTGTACCATAGATTTATTATAAATATTTATTTTCAACATATAAATCTGCATACATAACTCTTGGATTTAATTCACCCAATAATCTGGAGATGCCCAAAACTTATCGAAACCCTTCCAGACTTTATGCAAATGACGCATTATCTGACGTAACAGTTATATTCTCTGCACGATTCATAGTTAATTCTGGCAAAAGTGTCACGTTCATTTCCTATTTTATTTGAAAGGCATTTAATAGCCGACCCATTACACCATGGGCTTCTCTATTTCTAAAACCATTCTCTCATTAAAATGAGCAGGTTCATTACAGCCTCACAGCACAAAATCCCACATCCAATATTACAAAATTATTATCTTTCTTTTTCATTAATGAAATTATTTGTGCTCTTGTATTACTTAATAAAAGAAAGAAACTTATTTTCCTAGTATTGATTTTGCAATTCATAAAATGGTTAAAATCATTTAGGTCCTTTTTGATTAGTGGAATTGAGTGCAGAACTTTCGCTTTTTTGTCAAATCGGCAGTTTGTGATGCTAAACTGCACTTCAGGTTTGGGAGATCAAAACCTGGTTTAGCACCAAAATCGGTAGCACTATCTTTCCATCCAATAGATGAAATTTGAAATCATTTTCTAAATTTTAGATTTTTGTGAACCCCATTTAATTGGTCATCAGTTCCGAATCACTTTCTCTGGGTTCTGGGTTTTTTGTGAGCGTTTGCTTGAGAGTTTTTAAAACCTTCTTTACCAAAAAAAATGTAACAGTTATGAGATATATACTTTGAGGGATTCAGTCTAAGAAGCTCACGTACCACATTTATAATTTCCATTTTTACAGACATATCTCCCAGAGCATTTCTACTGGCATTTGTTTGAATTTCTTAAATCATATTCAAAAAATTAATTTCGGGCACAACCTACAAATATGACACTCCACATTGGCAAACACGAGGAGGGATGATGCTTGCAAATTTAACGGAGTCTTCACAAGGAAATTGCCTTAGAAATCCTTGTATCTGTTACATTCACTGGAAATACCAAATGGAATCAATGTTATACCCACAAGTCACATTATCTTGGAAGTTTGTAAAAGCTTTTCAACAAATCTGCTTTGTGCATTCCCTGATATATTCACTTTCTATAAACATATCTGAAAATTTAACTCCATATTTTGGGACAGGCAGCGATGGATGCTAATGCATTAACATTGAAAGATTTTTTTTCTTTTAACAATCAATTTTGAGCCTAGCCTGCAACCGTCATATTTTATAAAGATTTGAAAAGTACTTTTACAAATATATATTGAGAAGATCTAGCAAAATCAATACTATGAGACCATATTTTCTGGTGGATTTTGTTAACTAAACGCAGAAGATGGACTGTCTCAGTCATCTTTCCCGTCAATCAAATGGTCCAAACTATCTTCCAAATGCACAAAACCGAAATTTTAAAACCTTATTTTGAGATAATCAGGTTTTGAGTCAAATTTTAATTCCTCAACCAAACGGGGAAATTTAGAAAATATAAGTTGTCTCAGAAATAGTAAATCGCCTTGAAATAATATAAGAATCATCCTTCTTTTCGGGTAATGAATTCAAGTGACGACGTATGCATTGGTGAAATACTCTGTGTAGTTTCAAGTGACTTAAAAAAAATGTCTTTTTGATTTCCTATCATCGTTACAATTAAATTGTCTTTCATTTTCAAGTTCTTGTCACCATTGAAGGCAGGGTTAGTTTGCATTTGTTATTATTTGGAATTGATCATTATTATTTTAGTATCAAAGCCTAAAAGACCTAGGAAGGAGAAGTTGGCTATGCTGATAGGATTTTTGACAAGTATGTGTACTAAGGTTTTGACAGGTTAACAAAAAGAACTTGGGTATTGAAAGACTAGGTAGGAGGAAAAGGAGAGAAGCCCAAGTGAGGTATCAAGAAGGTAAGGAGACTAAAAGATAGGAAAATGCAGCAACATGCTAAGAAATAAAGTCCTAAGATGAAAGACAATAGGAAAAAGAAACATTCAGAGTTCGATAGAGAAATACAAGAGTTGAGAAGGGATCTAGAAAGGTGCAAGCTCTTGGTGAAGTTGTGGTTGGAGGAAGGAAGCTAAGAATGTGGTTGTCATTTGAAAAATAAGTTGAAGTGTCCTATAGAGCTACTTGTTAAGAAAAGAAAGAAAAGGATAGTTTCCTTAAGGAGAGAAGATAAGAACATGAGAGAATCTCGTACTATCGACATAGAGGTTTGGACCAAAAAAAGTTGTCAAGTGAACAACATGTTCTAGAAGAGGTGCGTAAAGTTCTCATTGTGGAAAACATGAGGAAAAATAAGGAACGATGGGGAGAAGAAGAAGTGTGAAAGGAAGCACTAGAAGGAAATAAAGAAGAGAGGCACTCATAGAGACATTTTGGTCTCTTGTTTTATTCTTTAATGTTGTGTTTGAGTATGTGCATGCAAGCATGCAAAACCTTAGAAGGAAGGTCAAGAACAAGACCTTGAAGTTGACAAGAGAAGGGAAAAGTAGAGCACCCATAGACAAAGATGAAGATAACGAAAAAAGAAAACAAATTATAGCAACTGATCTACAAAGAAGGTATACAAAAAAAAATTTCAACAAACCATCAAGGAGAGGTATTGCAAAGTACCTAACATCAAGGAAAGTGAAGATGAGAGTGGCATTGAAGTCTTCCAACATGACAATGCAGATGTTGCAGATGCACTAGAGTTTCATAATTCCCTAGATAATTTTGCAAAAGAAAGGAAGCCTACAAAGGGGAGTATTTGGCAAGCAATGAATTCAAGGATGAAAGAAAATCCATAGCGCAAGCCATTGAACAAGTAAATGGGAATATAAATATTGGTTTTGATAATGTATGTGGAAATCAGAATGTAGATATCAAGTAAATAGGGAGAAAATAAAATTATAGTTCTCAAATCTTACTAAGAATCATGTATACAAGGTGCTAAGTTGTCTTAACAAGCCAATTGTTCATGGATACAAAGTGCCAAGTTATCTTAATAACCAATTGTTGAGGAGCAGCATATAAAGTGTAAACAAGAGGTTGCTTATGATTGAGTTTCTGGCAGCGAATATTTACAAAGAATGAAAGACATGACAGAATTCAAAAGGAACCTATATCAAAATAAATTTTGTCAAGAGAGGAAGCATAAGGAGGCATTTTAAGGTAGAGATTAGTCCATAGATTCAGGAGAACAAGTGTAGAAAAAAATTGGCCCAAAGCTATGAGAAACAAAGTGTGGGTGGTTAAGCATGTGATACCAAAAGATGAAAGTGGTTTTGCAAGACATGGTTGTGAGGTAACATTTCAAGAGAATATAAGATGTAAATAAAAGGTCAAAATTGATGAACAAAAGATCATAATTAAGCCAATGAAGGATGAAAACATGACATTGCAATAGGGTAGTCTAAGACAACAAGTTGAAAATTATGAAGAACAATCCAAGATGAGGAGACAATCATAGAGTGTCTTTGGAGGAGGGAAGACAAGAAATGAGAAGGAAAAAAATGAAAGAAGAGAAAAAAAGAAAACCCATTATTTAAGATGGCAATAAAATAATTTCAAAATAGAGAAGGTAAATGGTTGCAGGAGGTCTATTTTAAGTATAGGGTGCATTCTACAAGTTGATGAAAAATTGAAAGAGTAGTTATACTACCTAACTCCCTTTGCGACCTACACTCACAAACATCTCACCTAGAGAGCCTGATGCAGGAGCATTGACTCCTTTATTTTTGTCTTTTTGTTCTATTTGGTTTTTCCTTTTTTCATCCTCCATTTTTGGCTTGTTGTAGTGTGTGGAGTTAGTTGATTTTTGTCCCTTTCCTCAATTGACATGTGGACTCTAACTAATCAACCAATGTATTTTTCCATGTCTCCATTGGAGAAAGTTATGGGAGTAAGGGAATGGTAAGGGATGAAAAAACATAGAGAATATAATGGAGGAGAGTAGATTTTTTGGTTGGTCATTTTTGGAGAAGGGGGAAAAAAGTGATCACTGGGAAGGGGGTGAAAAAGCATAATCCAACAAATCAGCTCAAGGGAGGAGTCTTGTAGAGCTGATCAAGACATTGACAATCTATGCAAGAAATCTTAGAAGATAAATTAGAATGAATAATCGAGTCAAGAGAAGAAAGAAAAAAAATTGATTCCATGAAGGATCGGTCAAATCTTGTAAACATTTTTTTATAGGAATATGAATATTTCTCATTTCATTTTTCTAGTATGTAATTGTTCTTTCCTAGCAATGAATTAAAGTGAAGATAGATATATTGGTGGAATATTATGTTTAGTTTCAAATGACATAACAAAACTATGCCTTATTTATTTCCTATCATCACTAGTAAGTATTGTCTTTCCTCTTCAAGCTTCTATTTTAATTGAAGGAAGGGTTAGTTTGCATTTTATATTGTTTGGAATTGGTTGTCATTAAAAAGAAAATGAAAGTGTTCTAAATATATGATTATTATTTGTTGTCATTAATGTCAAACACAGTGTTCTGGAGGAGTTTGAGTTTGTGTCCACTTAAGCTTTGTAGTCTTGAAGTTTTCTATTCCTGGTGATGTGACTTTGTGTGTTGAACCTACAGTGATGTCAAACATAGTGTTCGAGGAGAGTTTTTGTTTATGTTCTCTCAAGATTTGCGATCTAGAAGTTTTCTATTCTTGGTGATGTGGGTTAGTGTGCTAAACCTATAGTGTAGTGGAAGACAAGTCACTATTACATTTGCCCTTATTTTTCTACCAACATTTTCGACCATCAATTAAAAAGGTTTAAGTTGGTCGGATTATAGAAGGAAATCTTTCTTTTTTTTTAATCCATGCCCGTGTTGGTCGAAATTTTGACCAATACCATGTATGTCAAAATATCGACGAACAAGGGCATAACTTTAAAAAAAAAAGTTTCATTTCTCATTTCATTTTTACGGGAAAATTTGGAGGACTGCAGCGCGCGAAGGAGGATAAATTTCTCATTTCATTTCCATCTTCGAAGAAGGTTTGGTTATCTTTCGAATATGTCATTTTTTGTTTCAGGCTCAGGGTCAATCATTGTAATAGATAGACAAATTTGATGTCGCTACAGAAATGACAAAGCATAGCCATTGTCCTCGGCCCTGTCATGAAATCACGGCCCTAATTTGTATTTTCTCCACTGGTTTTCTAATGCCACTGGATGAAAGTCAAATTAGGGTAATGTATCATAATACACCCAACACTCAGAGTTGTATGGGTTGTCGAGTTGCTTCCTGGACAAAACCCTAGGCTAAATATAAGCCATGTATTTAGCTCAGGGTCAGTCATTGTAATAGATAGACAAACTGGATGTCACAACAGAAACATTTTGATATGTCCACGAAGTGTTTGTTTGATCAGTGAGGCATTTCATTATACATAGTCTGCTGATTTGAAAGATACAATGATTATTTTCTACAAAATCACTTTAGGAACTGTTATTCGAAACTCTTGAATTAGTTATTGACAGTCGTGTTCTTTGTTTTTATTCACAATCTATCGTTTGTTAGCAAATACAACTATGTAACTGTAGTCTCAGATTTCAAATTGTTACAGTTTGGTTAGCACTATCAAAACAAAGTGATTCTCTGACAAGTCGAAAGCATAGTCATTGTCCTCGGCCCTGTCATGAAATCACAGCCCTAATTTTTATTTTCTCCACTGGTTTTCTAATGTCACGGGATGAAAGTCAAATTAGGGTAATGTATCATAATACACCCAACACTCAAAGTTGTATGGGTTGTTGAGTTGCTTCTTGGACAAAACCCTAGGCTAAATATAAGCCATGTATTTAGCCAGACAAAGGAAAATATGTTTGCAGCAGTATAATATTGGAAGGTTTTGAAATTGAGTCATAGATTGGGTATGTGGATCTCTGAAACACTAAAGTTTTCTTGGTGATTGTAACCACTGATGGTACCCACTGTTTAAGCAGTCCAGATAGATCCCAATCTAACCTGATCAATTAGATTTGGAGGGTCTCTGGGACAGTCGACAGTGTTGGAGAACATTGGTTAAAATTGTTTGAAGACTTGGTGGCATATTGATAGACAACTATCGGGCATAACCCGTACCTCCACCATGGGTATCTGCTAGCTACGCGATGCTCTTTGTGATCATGTGGGTTTGGATCATCAAAAAGCTGGGAGATGGAAGCCGCATGATTCCCTAGGAGGACTAGTTCAACAAAACCAAGTCTCCACCCTTCACCTATGGCCTTAGCCACTAAACCCTCACTCCTATAGGCCTACTTCCTAGGGTCTGTTGAACCAGTCCTCTAAACTCATTCCCAAATTAAAAAAATTGCATAAACACTTCATAAATGCTCCCCCCTTACATACTTCATCACTAAAACTCTTCATCCTTGAAGCAAACCAGTTTCCATTTGACTGGTGCCAAACCGGGCATGTTCTCTGTCTAGCTCATGGATTTTCTCTATTTCTCTTTTCTTGAAGTCTTTATGTGGTTTGGAAGTTGTGCTCACAGATCTTAGAAGATAATATATTCTCTACATTTCTAAGAATTTTAGAATTTCCTCTTACAACTTGGGGAATATTCTCATATTTTCTGCAAATTACTTCCCTTCAAGTTTTATATTCTCAACTTAACAACAACAACTATGACTCTAATTGATAGGCATCTCAAAGACTGGTTGATTAGTTGCATATGGTGATAGAATTCTTAGTTTCAATACGTTTGTACTAGCCTAATTAATGTGACAGTGTGTTGATGATGTTGAAGGAATGTTTAATATCATATGATATTCCTTTATGGTCAAGATGACATCTTTATTCCGTTCTGGTACTATTTGATGATTGAACTAAATAATTAAGAGGATAAGAGGTTTGTTTGCATGAGCTAAACTGATTGTAGATCTGTTTTGAAGTTTACAATAGCTTTGAGAAGTGTGTCAATATGTTTTGGGCTTCATTTATCTCTAGGGTTGGTTATCTTTCACTTTCCCTTCATCGTATAAGTTTTTGGGGCCAACATATTTGGTCGTCTTACATTTCATGTTCATACATTTTAATGTGGCTGACTTGGAAAAGTCTGTTTGAGCATGCAAAGGATATAATGAAAGATCAAATCATTTAGAATGTGAGAAATTTTTGGAAGTGCGTTTGATTGTGAAGTGTGTGAGAAAAATTCCAAATGATTATTGAAAGAAATGAGCTGAAGGTATCTACATTCATAAGTGTTTGAAGTTTCAAGTAGTGTGATAAAGGTTGCTAATGGTACACATTCGTTGTGGTGGATATTTTTTTTTGTTCTTCATGTAATATTTTAAGGTTGTAGCCTCGTCTAAATTCTATCGTTAAAATTGAGTACTAAAATATCTTTGGTATAACCATAAAGTCATTATTTCAAGGAGTAGTTTCTTCCTTGTGTTTTAGATGTAAAATAATTCATGTAAATTATTCTATATTGTGGCTTTTCTCACTGTGGTTCTTCCCTAGCTAGGTTTTCCATATAAATCTAGTGATCACTTGTGCAATTGTGTAGAATTTTTTATTCTTTCATTGTTGCTGATTCATGAAGTAAATATTTTGACATACAAAGTAGTAAAAAATTTAAGGTTTTATCATACAATTTATTCAACTCCCCCCACTTTGTTGTCTTGTGTGCTCAAAAATAAAGAAATACTACAAGAAGATCAAAAGAGAGCTTGACAAGTGTCCATATTATAATGAATGAGACAACACATGTTGAATAAAACTCAATCTAAATTGCACTCCTATGTTCAAAGAATAAATGAATAAAGAACCTTTATATAACTAATTAGATAATTTTCCCTAATTACCCCCAACATATTTTATTCTTTTGGCTAGCCTCATACTTTACCTACATTATTTTATGATATGCTACGATATGCCATAAACTATTGATCATGCATTTACCATTATCTAGATATAAGGACGAATTAGGGAGTCTTTTGGGTTTCATTACTCACAACAAAGTTATGTGGAATGATTATATGGATATTTTGACTAGAAAACATACATGAATATCAAAATTTAATATATTGGACTAATTTTTGTGGTAGTAAAGATTATTGATTGAAGTTTATTACGAAACTTGGTCACGTAAATCTATATTATTTTTTATTCAATCGAAAGATATGTTGTGGTGGAAACAAATTTGGAAGGTTGACATTCCTTTTAAAATGACATTTGCTTGTGTCTCTCTCTTAATCGTAAAGTCTTAACTTTGGATTCACTTCAAAGAAGTGGATGGTAGAGCTCTCATAGGTATATTCTAGAATGTAGAGGTTATATAGAAACTATTGAACATCTACTTCAAGACTTCTCATGTTTTCAAATTGTTTTTGTTGAGCTTGCTATTATATTTGGATTCTCTAACTCTTGCTAGGAAAATACACTTGTTGATTTCTCAATACATTTGTTTGAGGCAAAAAATAATAATAATAATAACAATTGAAGGCATGAATTTTGTGGTGGCCCAAATCACATTATTTTAACAACTATTGTATTCTATTTTATCCTCCTACCATCCATATTAGATTTGACTTTGAACTAACAACATCATAAAGAAAACTTCAAACTACCAAACTGATTGTACCCTACCAGTCGTTGTCCTAGGAATACCAGTCCAATATTCCTAATTCAAAATGCAATGAAATAGTTAAAAGAAGGCGTGGAAAGGTAAGCAATAACTAATACAATGTTTTTACATTGAGAACCAATCCCAAACACGTTTCAATCCATCCTAGGAACTCACTGTTCCTGGACTGTACCGTGAGACAAAGAGTAAATTATAGAGAATAAATATAGTTTTATTGATAAAAAAACTTCACTACAATACTTTGTCTCCCAACACCAACTCTACATACATCCTACCCACGCATAAACCTACCAAAGAGGCTTCCAAAGCCGATTACCTTCCATGAGTATTGAGTTAATTGAAATTGGTACACTCCAAGTTGTTCGAAAATGTTTTCTTACTCGATAAATCAATTCCACCTTGAGTTTTGACTTTCCCACTCAAAATTCACTTGGTCAACCGCAACTTGATTGCCATGTGGAAACCTATAATTGTCTTTCTATCCCTCCTATCCTCCCTAGCTTTCCCTACGTGGATCCTTTTTTGTGATCCCAAACACTTTCTATTTCCTTGTCATCGTAGACCATAGGATCATGAACGTTCAAAACCTATCATCATCGGTCCCCATTAGCTGATCTTACATAGCTTGAAAAAAAAAGGGAAACATGATCTTGCAAAACCCCTGTACAGGATAGTCAAGAACCAAAAGACATCTTCATAAAATCTATGCTACTTAACCATATTCTCATTGATTCATGACTATCATTAATTCATGGATTTTATTTTCTAGTAAGGAGAATTGATACTTCATCATGGCTTCAATTTTCCTTTAGACATGACTCTTTTTGAAATTAACACCAGTATAGGTGTCTTCACCAAGTCCCTTAGCTTGACTTCATATAAAAATCTAATTATAATATAGTTGGATTTGGAACTATTTTTCATCTTATTTTCATGAACGTCTTTATGAATCTAGCAGCATATTTTTATGTTGTTCCAAGACACATTTCTGTTGGAGTTTTATTTGAATGAATCTAGAAGTATAGTGGAAGATTTTGAAGGGAGAGTTAAATTTGTTTTGGAGCTGGTTTGGTGGTTTTTTATTGAGTATACGGAAAGTTATGACAAATTTACTAAAACTTGCCAGAATCTATTCCTAGGGTTATCTGTCGTAAGAAAAATATCATAACTTTGTTTAAATCTTCAATCTTTATTTGAGAGGTCATAATACTCAGTCATTGTCCATGTTTAAATGATTGTATATGTGTGTATGTGTGTGTATACACACACATGTATACACATGTGTGTATGTGTGTATATATACACATGTGTGCATATGTGTATATATGTGTGCATATACACACATGTATACACATATATACATGTGTGTATGTGTATATATACACATGTGTGCATATATGTATATATACACACATGTATGTATGTATATATAAAGATGTATACACATGAATTTAAAGAAAATAAATTACAGAATTGAAATTCCTTATGCATCTTCTTAGTCATCTTCCGGGTGACCCAAACAGGTCATCTCATATTCCAGAAATCATTTTCAGAATTTGTATCTTCCATAATTGCAGCATCTTCTAGAATTGACTATATCTGACATTTGGTATTCCATGCACCAAACGGGCCCTTATTACATAAAGAAAATGGAATCCAAAACAAGGCTCTTAAGACCTTTCCAAAATCACAAATCGCACACAAACTGGTTTTTATCTTTTATTTCATGTTCTCATTCGTACATACCAGGGATCATGCCCGTACATTCCTTGTTTGGTGTATATATAATCTTATTACAATTATATGGAGCTTGTAGACACTGAAATAATTATTCTTTCATCTATCAATATGTTATTATTTGATCCATTAATAATATTCATCAACATCTATCATTATTATATTATTTATCTTCTATTATCATTCATAATTATTTATCTTCCATGATCAATCTTCTTTCTTTATCCAGGTCAATTTGGCCAAGAATATCTTGAAAGAGTGGTTCTATTGTAATGATGGTTCTATTTGCAACAAACTTGTTAGAAACATGAAAAGAAAACATGTTAGCAATTTCATCATTTGTCTGTTGTTTGGGACAGTCACCATAGAATTATTTGGATTGTCTCTCCTCTTGCCTTGTAAGGTTAAAATGACTTTTTTTTCTTCCCTCCTTGAATCGACCCTTACCATCTTGCATTTGTTCAATGATAGGACACCAATTTTTCTAATTAAGGTTGGCGGGATGACTACACCTATCCTGAAAAAAGATTGTCAAATCATTATGCTTTCAAATCAATTAGCTATCGACATATCCCTTGCGAGGGAGAGAAGCCAAACACATAAAGAGCATGCCCATAAACACGGCAACTGAAAAAATTAAATGGAATACACCAAGAAGTACCAAATGATGAATGCTCAATTGTTGTAATGAAAAAGCAATATCAGAACCGTCCATTTCTAGAACTTGATTTTTCTATAGTCCTAATGATTTTTCTTATTTCTTGTCTGTGCTTGGTGACAGGGTTTTGAACATTGTTGACATACTTAAATGGAATACACAATACCAAATGATGAATGCTCAATTGTTGTAATGGCAAAGCATCAGAACCGTCCATTTCTAAAATTTGATTTTGTATAGTCTTAATTATTTTTCTATAGTCCTAATGATTTTGAAAATTGTTGACAAAGAGTGTTTCTTTTTTTTATTATAGTATAAATGATTTTTCTATAGTCATAATGATTTTTCTTATTTCTTGTCTTTTGTCCCTTTTTTATTTCCTATGTATGTGCTTCGTGACAGGATTTTGTCACCTTCTTTTGATGGTATATTTCATTCACTCTATGTAGAATACTATTTTGTTCACTATTTTATTTCAACTTCATATTTCTTTCATTTGTCATATACACAAAGACTACACATGCTGATAAAAAAATGAACTATTTGATTTAGGTTTACTTTTCATTATTGTAAATGGTTAATATTTATGATGCTACTCCTTGGTGTATTTCATATAAAAATAATCATATTTAAAAATAATAAATGTAGTAACGATGGTGTGGTGCATTATTGATATAGGCTCGATGACTCTTGTCAATGTGCCAACTATCAATGTGGTGGTGGGCAGTGTGTGTTGAAGACTTCACAGACACTGAACAACCCTTGACAACAATTTTGGTGCTGCCCAAATAGAAAAAAGGTTGCTAATGTGTATATATTTAAAGTTTCTAATGTAAATACTATTCATTATAATATAAGAACTAATGTAGACTGGGTATCATAGGGAAATAATGGCTGCGGATACTTTAGTTGGGTCGATGACAACTCATCTACATCTATCCGCCCATCTCCACTTATTCGCGATGAAGGATTTGAGTGCAAAACGTGTCAGGCTAGGGCAAATTCTAAAATTATATTTTTACGATGCCTTCGCTATATTGTAATCGCATATCTTTGTTGCGACCATATCCAGGGATGAACTCAAGAATTAGTTAGTTTAGTATTTTCATATTGTAACTAATATTTTAATATTGATATGACATAACTTCTCTTTGCCTCAAGTGCACATATATGGTTTACATCTTTTTTTAGAATAATTCTTCATGTTTATGGCTCAGGTGAGCCCCAATCTGCTATCAATCACATGATTTAACATATAGTGTTTTCTTGGTTATTACATTTGTACCTTGACTATGGATTGACTATCATTTTCAAGCTTGAGCAAGGCTTCGTACCATGCAGCATCTGCAGATTTGTACGCAATGTTGATTTATGCTGGAGGTAAACTACATGTGTCATGTAAACAACATGGTTGAATGCAATCTCTTTTGCGTGTTTTCAAGAGTTTTCCCACCAATACAAGCGTAAATAATGCATTGAACGTAATCTACGAACGCTGCATGGTATGAAGTCTCACTAAAGTTTGAGCGTAGCGTGGTATGAAGTCTCCCTTTATAAACACGACATCAAAGAAACATAAATGCAAATTTCACAACAGCTGAGAAACATAATTATAGGCATCATGGTCACAATTTTTTGGAGACAACGTAATTGAATTGTATACCCAAGAGATGGAGTGCAACTTCTGCACCTCCTTTTCCAAGTTGACACTACGGATCCTACAAAGACCATAGATAAGGAATAAATTTAGAGAGCAGAGGAGGTCCATAACGACCAAAATAATACAAGATGAACCTCAAGTTAAATGAGGCAACTACAAACATTTTAATAGATTTTTATTATTAAATAATGAAATTTGCATATACTAGTGTTCTAAGCCCCCTCATTACATGATTTATTATTGTAAGCCCCCTCTAACTTACGCATCTAGAAAATGAAACTACAACCTATTGAGATTGAGACAAACCTTAGAGAACAACAGCAGCTAGGAATGATCGCTTTCCAACATCTTTTGAATACATCTATAGCTCATGAATACAAGGTGTAGCTCATGAATACAAGGTCCTCCAATAGATCTATTCAACAGATGTTGGAAAGCGATCCTTCCTAGTTGTTGTTGTTCTATAAGGTTTGTCTCAATCCCAATAGGTTGTAGTTTCATTTTCTAGATGCGTAAGTTAGAGGGGACTTACAATAATAAATCATGTAATGAGGGGGCTTAGAACACTACTATATGCAAATTTCATTATTTAATAATAATAATATATTAAAATGTTTGTAGTTGCCTCATTTAACTTGAGGTTTGTCCTGTATTATTTTTGTCATTATGGCCCTCCTCCGCTCTCTAAATTTATTCCTTGTCTATGGTCTTTGAATCCCACAGTGTCAATTTGGAATCGGAGGTGCAAAAGTTGCACTCCATCATTTGGGTATACAACTCAATTACATTGTCTCCAAAAAGATGTGACCATGATGCCTAAAATTATGTTTCTTAGTTGTTGTGTCCCAGGACCCCTTATGACCCTTTACGAGTCTACAACCATTTACGACCTCTAAGAATACATCTTAAAGAGGTCTTAAAATGTTGTAAAGGGTCATAAGAGGCTCCTAGGAGGGGCCAAATGAGCTTCCACCTTCACGTGGTTGGCCCTGTTAAGTAGAGAATGTTAATTAAACTATTCTTGAAACATAATTGTAGGCATCATGGTCACATTTTTTTGGAGATGGAGTGCAACTTCTGCACCTCTGATTCCAAGTTTACACTGCGGGATGGAGAACAACTTGGAACCGGAGGTGTAGAAGTTGCTCTCCATCGTCTGGGTATACCACTCAATTACATTGTCTCTAAAGAAATGTGACCATGATGCCTACAATTATGTTTCTTAGAGAATGTTAAACTATTCTCAAAACAAAGAGAAGCTCAATAATTTAAGGTCTCAGTACAAGCACTAGAATTGAGTTTTTTGGCACGGGCTGGGAAATTTTTGTATATCAACATGTGATAGAGTTTGGGAAAAAAACTCTATCGCATGTTGATATACAAAAAATTCCCATTCATGCCAAAAAACTCAATTCTAGTGCTTGTACTACATGACTGGTGCCAAAACAGGGCTCTCCCAATCACTAATTGTGACCCGCTGGCAACAACCAATAGAATGAGTGTGGACATCTAAAGATAAATATCAAATAGGGGAAAAGAACCTACAACAATAGAGGCAATAGCTGTAGATATAGATGAGGATATCCCAGAAATCCCTAATTTAGTGTTTCAGAGATCCACGTACCCGATCTATGACTCAATTTCAAAACCTTCCAATATTATACTACTGCAAACATATTTTCCTTTCTCTGGCTAAATACATGGCTTATATTTAGCCTAGGGTTTTGTCCAGGAAGCAACTCGACAACCCATACAACTCTAAGTGTTGGGTGTATTATGATACATTACCCTAATTTGACTTTCATCCAATGAATTAGGGATTTCTTGGATATCGTCATCTAAATCTACAGCTATTTTATTTACATTGGAATGCAGCCTACCGATATTGATACTACACTGGCCGAGCATGATGGAGGCATCAATTCTAATGTGAATTGTAGTACTCAAGGTATAAATTTTCTATTTGAATTTTGATTAATGAATATTTAATACATGAAAACATATTCAATTGTTTAAGGTGGATTAGTTGTGATGATGAGATGCACCATTTAGATGTTAACTGTGACAATCTCTTGGTTTCAGGCAATGCAGAATGAGAAGCCTAGTTCAATATGCAATCTCAATTCATATACATAGGATATCAGGTGGAGTTGAAAAACACAACAGGGTTGCATTTTTTATAGAGGTCTTTAATTGTGTATTTTAAGTTATAGACCATCGCGAACATTGTAATTTTGACCTATTAAAAAAATGTAAACGTGTTGTGTTTTTTCAACTCCACCTGCTATCTGTGCATATTCTACTTGTGTTGCACGCGCGTTCTCGATTCAGAGTGGGAAAAATCTTAATTTCGATGCGAGGGAGAGAAGCCAAACACAAAGAACATGCAAATAAACATGATAACTACGAAACATAAATGTAGGTATCACAACAGCTGAGAAACATAAATGTAGGCATCATGGTCCCAATTGTTTGGAGACACAACATAATTGAATGCTATACCCAAAAAATGCAACACAACCACTACTCCTACAGTTCTAAGTTGACACTCTGGATCCAAAAACCATATATAGATTCCTTATCTTTGGCTTTTGGATCCCGCAGTATCAACTTAGAACTACAGGAGTCATGGTTGTGTTGCATCGTCTAGGTATAGCATTCAATTATGTTGTGTCTCCAAAAAATTGTGACCATGATGCATACATTTATGTTTCTCAGCTGTTGTGTCCCAGGACCCCTTATGACCCTTTATGATCCCTAAGAATACATCTTAGAGGTCTTAAAGTGTCGTAAAGGGTCATAAGAGGATCCTAGGAGGGACCAGATGAGCTTCCACCTTCACGTGGTTGGCCCTATTAAGTAGAGAATGTTAAACTATTATCGAAACAAAGAGAAGCTCAATAATTTAATATCTCAATCAACGTATGAAAAATATATACAACAATAAGATATATGGTCAATACTTAATATCGACATAAGTTATGATTATTATAATTATATATGATGAATAATTATTAGATAAATAATAAAAATAGTGAAATTAAAAAAAATATATATATATATATTTAAAAAAAATTAAATTGTATGTCGATATTTTGACCAACTCTCTTTGGCTTTTCGATGGGGACGCTATGTATTCAACATTTTTTCTGACCACATGTTGTCAAAATTTTGACAAGATTTGGTCGCATAGATAAAAGGTATGATCCAGGTTGAAGCAATCACTGTGATGTGCACTATCCACATCTATTTGCATGATTAAACTGTTTAATTTACTAAATACCCAATCAGCATTATCATTTTCTTCTTTTATTCATTCATTTGGAGTTGTATTTAGAGGTAGATATTTGTTGTTGATTTCATGTTTATCTATTACGTATGCTATTTACTACAGAAATATAGAATCATCCATGAATTTAGAAAGAAAGAAGAAGATTTGCTAACTAATTCTGAGGATTAATATAAAATAAATTTCTATAACAAGGCTTCAGAATAATATAGACTAATATAAAACAAATTTCCATAACAAGACTTTATAATAATAAATTTTATATCAGATGTGGATGTGGATGTGCAACCTATATATAAGTCATCGTCATCTTTATTTCAAATAAAAGCATTAAGAAATTTATAACCAAATCTAGTTTGCAAAATCTGCCACAATTGAAACTCACCTTCTCAATATTTTCTCTAATAGCATATTTGCAAGCCCACTGAAAAATCTTTGTAATATAGAGAAATCGGTTACAAACCCATCAATAATAAATATATATATATATATATATATATATATATATATATAATGAAAATTTAGTATTTGTCGATTTTTTTACGTTTTAATATTAGTAGTTTCAACAAGAATGCTATGTGTTCGATGTCAATTTCAACGAACTTTGGTCGAAAAAGAGACACACTATGTTTGTTGTTTCAACAAGACTGCTATGTGTTTGACATCAATTCCGACCAACATTGGTCTCAATTGCAATGAACTTTGGTCACTTAGATAAAAGTTTTGGCCTACAATCCTTCCAGCTTCAAGCGATTACTTTGACGAAGATTCGATCGATAATTCAACTACTAAGTAGGTCAAAATTTTGACGATGGTTTTTCCTGTTGAATAATTGACGAAAAAAGTTTGACAATAGTTTGGGTTGTCTGATCGACCAATGGGTATCAAAAATTTGACTAATCCTCGTCAAAAAATAGGGTAAAATTTAGTAGTGAGTACATTTTCATTGTTGTATCTTATATGGTTTCTAAATAGTAGAAATCAAGTATGTATCTTTTATGGTTTCCAAACAATGGTAGATAAGTATCTATCTTGTGATCATGTGAAGATGGATTTTTTACATTGATTCTATGTTATTCTTTTATATTTGAAATTTTGTACAATCCAGATGTCTATTGATATATTGTAGTGGTCTTGTGTTGCATAGCAATTACCAGTTGTATAGTTGTAGTTATTTGCACTTTCCAAAGTGTTTTATATTCTGCAAATCAAAGTTAAAGTTTTGTTGCTACTCATACAGTTGGATTCAGGTTTTGGTCTTGGTTATGGCATAATCTAGTGATCAAGAATGTATTTCCCGGTGTCTCAAGGACTGTGTCATCCAATGTTACAATTCTTTCTAGTTTTTGTTTTGATCTATAAATATGTTGTGGCAATGTTTGGTGTGGCATGTTGACATGGCATTTGACATAGGATTTTGACATGGCTTTTGATGTGGCATGTGGATCTATCCATTATGTTTGGAGGTCTAGTTAAAGTTGGAAAGTTGATAGTTTGCTTCTACACATTTGAATTATCTCTGGTAGTTGTTCTTCTTATTGGAATTTGGCTTTGGGATATGTGTCTGGTGTTTTCTCGGTTAATATTTTATCTAAGATGGATCATGCTTTTATATTTAGGTCTAGGTGTTATATTTATCAATTGTTGAAGTATCAGATTTAGGTCTAGATCTTATACTGAATCCTTATATCTTATTCAGATGGGTTCATTTTATATGGGACCTATGTATTTAAATGTGTAGCACATTTTTGGTCCATATTTCTCTTGAGATGGGTAATTCTTTCAGATTTAGGTCTATTTTTTATATTTATTGATTGTTGAAGTATAAGATTTAGGTTTAGGTCTTATACTTAACGCTTATATCTTATCTAGATGGATTCATGCTATATGGAACATATGTATTTAATTTGTATCTCTTATCTATTTGGGTCCTTGGTTCATATTCTTTTTGCATTGATTTTATTTGCATTTATCTATTTCCTTGGCTTATATAAAACTTATTTCTAATATCTTTTAGAACTTTGGTTGAGCTTGTTATAATTTTCAATGATCTATCATGTATTTAAGTGACGCAATGGAACATAAGAGAATCCAAGAATGGATAGTCCAAACCTTACACTCACAACAACAACAACAGAAATACAACAAAGAAAATTCTCAAATATTATTATACTATTTTCATTCAACATGCCCAGTTGTGAGGCCTTCCGAGTTACGACCAAAAACAAAAATTACAACAATAATTATGCAAGACATCACAAGATCCAACTCTAAGCTAGCCAGATTTGTAACAACATGCTACAACAAACTGGTGGAAACCCCAAGAAGAATCTAAGCTTGTGCTCGCAAGCAACCAAGCAACCTCTTGTCTTCCAAACCCACACTAAGTTACTAGCTCTACTCAATATCATTCCTCTTTGCTACTCAATGTTGAATGATCCCCCTAAAAACCTACCCCAGACCCTTCATATATACTACTTCTTTAGCCACAAGTCAGCTAGAAGAAAGAAATAACTCCTAAAACCTAGTCGGCTCTCAAAATCCTTACAAATAATTAATTCCCTATGTCGGCCTCAGATCTACCTAGGATCTAATGTAATACGCACTATCCAAATCAAATACATCAAGTCAACCAACCAAATCCATGAGAACTCCAGTCGGTAAGCCAAACTACCGAGTAGGTCAGGCATCACTGAGAAATCATGTCGACCAAGCACCATAAGCATCGTTGAGCACAAGATCTACCAAGCACTAGAAGTTTTACCAAGTTCCTTCAATGACCGAGCCCTTCAGCGATCGAGCCCTTTGGTCAACACTGCAAAAAAGCAACACAAACACTCCAACATGCAGGATTGCTAATTTCCTCGGGATGCTCCCGCATCAGACACCCCAGGTGTGAAAAGATGTTCTTAAAGGCTGGAAGAACATCTTATGGGATTCGACACATAAACCCTGAAATATTTCTTCACATAAATGTCCTCAAAGTCTTCAACACTCTTACCCCAGATCCACTTATGCTTTCTATTCCTTCTCAAGTCCTTCCTCGACAATCCATGGGTATGTTCTCCATATTGATCTCCAACCCTTCTAGGATCCAACTCAACTCAGCTTCCAAAACTCAGGTTCCTCCTACCGAGTGTTGTATCCAAAAAAGGCATCAGGAAAAACTTCTTGCCATCCTTCTCAATAGAAAAAAAATTCTCGACACAGTCATGCACAGCCTTGCAATCATACTGCCAAGGTCTACCGAGCAATATGTGACAACTACTCATGTCCACAATATCACACAACACTTGATCCTTATACTAGCCAATCTAAAAATCAACAAGAAATTGCTCCCTCACTTGCAAAGCATGTACATCTTGAAACCAACCAATCCTATAAGGACAAGTATGTCTCACTCTCTTCAGACCAAGTTTCTAAATCATCTCCTCAGCGACAAGGTTATCAATACTACCACTATCCACAATCACATTACAAAGTTTACCTCCTAACTTGCACTGAGTTCTGAACAAGTTACTCCTCTGACAAGGTTCCACCTTAGTATCAAGCAATGTTCTTTGAACCAACAAGTTTTTTGACTCTACCTTAGGCTCATTCAGTATGTTCTCATTCATCACAAAAACTCTTAGATTACCAACCTTATGGGAACATTCATAAGCTCTATGTCCTTATTCAACACAAATAAAACAAGTACCCTTAAAGGAAACCTTACCTATCCTCTTCCTTGGCTCAAAAGGTTTTAGTTCATCTTCAGCAATCGGTTTATCTTTCACCAAGTGATATTGTTTCTCCTTCCCTTAGGAATTACCATGTTGTCTCATCTTTAACTTATCTTCTAACTTCATGGCATACTGATAAGAATCCTCAACTGAATCAATCTTCAACATACCAATCTCATCCTGAATATTGAATCTCAAATCATTCACATACTGAGCTACCTTTTCCTTACCAATTTCTCTATTTCTAGACCAAATAGTCAACTTATAGAACTCCTTGGTATAGTCTTTAACAATCAAATCTTTCTACTTCAAATTCTGCAATTTCTTAAACAACTCAAGTTCATAGTTGGTAGGTATGAACTTAGTCTTCAATTTTTCCACCATCAACCTCCACCAATTGATCCTCATTTCTCCTTCATCTTCTCTTTCTCTCTACAATTCTTTCGACCAAAGAGTAGCATGTCCTTTCAATTTTGTCTGTGCCAACCTCATTCTAAGAGGATCTTCAATTTCTTCAAGCTCAAATAATTCTTCTAACTCACCAATCCAATCAATAAAGTTTAGGTCTTAAAGTACAAGAGAAGTTAGAAACTTCCATTCGGTAACTAGTACTTAACTGAGCTCCAGATCTCTACAATCGACCAGTTTTTTCTTCACCAAATTTGTTCCTTCGATCGGTTATGCCATCTCCACTAGATCTAGCAGCTTCAAAGTCTTCAGTAGCTTCCTCATAGCCATCATCAGTACCAAGATTCCTCTACATGCCAGCAATAGCCCTAATAATCTCAGTGGTCATGTCATTCTTCATCAATTCCATCTCAAATCAGAAATCATCTTTAACCTTCTCTATAATCCTTAACTACACAATATCATAGAGATCTGCAATCGCCCTAGGGTCCAATCTTCTTGGAGGAATCTTCCAAGATCTTTGAAAACCCAAGGTAACAAATCACCAACCCAAGGTCTGGGTGCAAACTGCCTCACCTTCGACAATATGTCCACACACTCAAGAGCTTCAAGCTCTGATACCACTTGACACAGTACAACATGAGAGAATCCAAGAATGGATAGTCCAAAGCTTACACTCACAACAACAACAGAAACACAACAAAGAAAATTATCAAATAGTATTATACTATTTTCATTTAACATGCTTGACTGTAAGACCTTATGGGTTATAGCCAAATACAATAATCACCACAGTAATTCTACAAGACCTCGCAAGATCAAACTCCAAGCTAGCTAGATCTATAACAACAGGCTACAACAAACTGGTGGAAGCCCCAAGAAGAATCTAAACTTGTGCTCGCAAGAAACCAAGAAACCTCTTGTCTTCCAATCCCACATTAAGCTACTAGCTCTACTCAATATCATTCCTCTTCGCTACTCCATACTGAATGATCCCCCCTGAAAACCTACCCTAGACCCTTCTTATATACTACTTCTTCAGCCACAAGTCAGTTGGAAGAAAGAAATAACTCTTAAAACCTAGTCGGCTTCTAAAACAAACAAATATTAAATGCAATACAAGTCATCTCTCAAAGTCATTACAAATAATTAATTCCCCATGTCAGCCTCTAGATCTACCTAGGAGAATGTAAGACACACTACCCAGATTAAATACATAAAGTCTGCCAACCAAATCCAAAAGAACTCCATTTGATAAGCCAAACTACCGAGTAGGCCATGCATCATTGAGCAAGCATGTTGACCGAGCACAGGATCTACCGAGCACCAGAAGTTTTACCAAGTTCCTTCAATGACCGAGCCCTTTAGCGACCGAGCCCTTCGTTCAACACTAAAATTGAGAAACAAAAACACTCCAACATGCAGGATTGCCAACTTCCCTAGGATTCTCGTGCATCATTAAGGATTGTTGGTGCTTTGGAAAAATGTAAGAGTAATATGTGTGAACAAGTTCAACAATTAGAAAAGTAGAGTTTAATGATAGTGGAAGACAAGGAAAGGCAATAATATTTTTCTACTAGAGTGGAAAATGTTTTGCAGATCAGTTGCATTATTAGAAGAGTCTATTTTTATCTACCATGAAAAGGAGTAA